>CM046875.1:372252566-372852566 GCA_025667525.1 Glebionis coronaria
AGCGCTTACTTTGCTCTTGTCAACGCTTGAGTTGTTCTTGTCAGCGTTCAAGTGTTCTGGCCTAAATTTATTCCCAACAATCCTCCCCTAAACTTGATATCCACTCTTATGATCAAGTTTCTGAATAAACATTAAGAACTTGGAGGAGTCTGACAAACCTTATCATATTGGTAATAAATAAATCTGATCAAATTCTTTGCCACGTCACTTGTGTAGTCTATCTCCAACTGGGTGTCCTTCATCTTCTCCAAAACAGCCTTGGATATAAAATACTGAGCATCTACAAGTAAATACTCAGCAAACTTTGTAGAACTCAAATGGTATACACCTGCAGCTGAATATAACCTCCATTGAAGACCACTGAGGTCATCTTCAAGATCCTTCCATATTTCAGGATCTTCTTCATTTGTCCCACACATTCTTTTGAATGTGGTCCAAAGTTTTATTCCATTGGCTGAAGTTGGTGCTTCAGCCTCATACTTGGTCTCTAGCAACCTCCAAAGGTCTACCAAGTCTTCTCTGTCACAACTTGCAAATAAAGATATGAGAGTGGTAAAAGTGTGTACCTCCTTGCCAAATCTTCCAATTTTCCAGAATCCACATTCATCTTCCTCATAACTTACAATTGGATTCCTGGAATCTAGTGGTAACACATGAACCATATCTGAAGCTTCTAATGGGGAGAGCTTAAGGCTCTTTCTAATGATTGCTTCACTTGGATACAGTTGAGACATATCTTTTGGAAACTCAAGAACAAATCCCTTCTTCACTGGTCTAGGGACTATCATAGCTTTCTTGATTGCCATCTCTTCTGCAAGTTGCTCCTTTCTTTCATCTGAAAGAAGTCTGAAAGTGTTCTCTTCCTGCACTTTCACCCAAATAGGATAAGCCCTATGTTCCAACTCATCAAATGTCAAAGCCTTCAGCTTCTGATGTGTCCATCCAACTCCATGACATTTGAGCAACATAAAATAGAGCTTCCTTCTATCCCTTTTCAATTCAGAGAGAATGTTGCTTGCCCTGTACTTCAACATCACCTTACAATCCTGCTGAACTCTAAGAAGAATTTCCAAACCCCATATCTGATCTGAAATGGTCAAGTCTGGATTATCCATGCAGCTTTCTTCCCAAGAATTGTACATCTGAACTACCTCTGGCATATCAAAATCAATTTGCAACTTCAAATCTCTCAGCCTTTCCCTAGCAAGCTCATCACCATACTCAAGTCTTTCTGGTTCAACAATCATCACACTTGAGTCTGAGCTAGCTCCATCACTCTCTTCTTCAGAAGTCACAACAAATGGTGACTTTTCCTTCTCACCTTGTTCCATTATTTGCTCAGCCAATCTTCTATCAAATTCAATCTGAGCTGCATGCTTTGGAACAACTTCTTCTACCAACTTACCCTTACCCTTATCTGTTGGTTCAATTGTTGGTAAGGTAGATGATAATACCTGAGTAGGAACATCTTTGATGATAGATGATGACTGGAATACATCACCTCCTTCAGCAGATCTGTCAACGCCCAAATTTCCTCTATCAGCGCCCAAAATATTTCTGTCAGCGTCCAAACTTGCCTTGTCAACGCCCAAATATTTTCCCTCAGCGCCTTGTGTAACCTCCCTCAACATATCTGTAAATGATAAATTTAAATTTGTTGGAGAGATTAAGGACGTATCAAAACCTTTTTGTTCCTTCAATGTAGTAAGAGCTTCAGCAATATCCAATGATTGACCATCTTGACTGCTCTTATCACTCAGATTTCTTGCTTCCTCCCCTTTGGAAGACTCCTCCATACCTCCCCTTGAATGAGCACTCTCCAAAACAACAATCCTCTCCCTCAATTCTTTGAGTTCAAGGCCTTGGTTACTGACAATGTGTACTAAGTCTGCATTTTGCTTTTGCAAGCTAATGCAGACAGCCGTCAATTCTAAAAGCGTCATTGGTTCCAGTCTGCCCTCTTCCAACATGGGAATTTGACCTCCCAAATCAGGTTCATTGGGCATGGATGAGGACTTAATTATGGTGGGACTGTCTTGGCCAGCTTCTAAGCCAGAACCAATAGTCCCAGCCTCATCCAGGTCACCAGCCACACTTGTGGTGGTGGTTCTCTCTGCTTCATGGCTAGGACCACCAGAGGAGAACACTCCAGCAGTCCTTTGGCGTTTAATCAACCTATATTCTGGTGGTGTGGAAGATGGTGTAGAAGATGGTGTAGATGTAGGTTGGTTAAGGGGTGTTTGGGTTTCTGATGGTTGGGTGTCAGTGGTGGAAATAGGCATATCAACGCCCACATTAGATGTGTCAGCGTCGAAGGGATTTTGGTCTATTTGCATTTGGTCAGGTGAGGGTAAAGGTTCAGGGATAGGCTCAAGTTGTGGTTGAGGGTCAATATGAGGTTGAGGGTCTGGTTGGGGTTGTGCTGCTGCAATAACAGCAAGCATGGCTGGGGTTAAGGGTAGGTCTCTAAGAGGTGGTGAATTCATCTTGGTGAAAATAGCCTTCTTTTGTTCAGGGATCTTATAAAAGTCATTGTGATCCCTTGAACAATATCTTTGAGCATCAAAAACCATTTGCAGAAAACGGGGATAAGCTAAAGTCATTTTTGTCCCCTTGTTTTTACACATTCCTTCAAAAATCATTTTAGACCAATTATATTTTTGCCCTGTTGCAATACACACAATAGCAGATGCAATGGATCTATTGATCTCATTGTGTGCAGTACATTTGGGACTCAAACACTGAAGGAGAATGTGAATTAGGTACTTCCAGGCTGGGGGAAATTCCTGCTTATGGTACTTATTAAGAGTACCTTCATCAGGAATAGGGTATCCCAAAGCCCTTAGCCCTTGTTCTATTTCAGATATGGGAAGCATGGTTATACCATCAGCATCATTAAGATGCAAGGCCTGGCGTACCAAGGCCTCAGTAACCACCCAAGGTCTCCCATGTACAATAGAATTCAATGTTGTCACTCCATTAACTGTTGAGGAACTAACAGTGTTCCAAAACTGTTTAATGTGTGTGACTGGAACAAGTGGGGCATGAGAAAGAGCATACCTTAATGGGGATGCATTCAAATACTCCACCATCTGAGTGTATTGAGGGAACAAAGTATTATCAGCAACAAGATAAGCAATCATGTTGTGTTGAGACTTGAACCCCAAATCCAATTCTGCTGAGTTAAATCTTGGTGCCATTGATGAAAGCTGTGAATTTGACGTATAAAAGATGAAGGTTGATAAGAGAAAAGTGTTAGACAAGAATTATAGATACCCTGTTTAAAATAGGAGCCAAATTTATAGGAGTGGATGAATGCACGTGATTGGCCCAAAAATAGGCAAAGATTTTCAAAAATCAATCATGAAAATATTGAAAAAGTTTATAAGTTATCCCATGCATTTAATGAAAGTAACAACTCCTAAAATTACGGCTTGAAAATATGTCAAAAAGTTACAACTGGGTAGGTCCCATTGTTTGTCAACGGTCAAATATAACCCATCAACGCCCAACAGCTATAATCTTGTCAACGTTCGCCTAAAGCCATGTCAGCGTCCATTTTGGTCACAACAACGCTTGGAAAAATCTTGTCAGCGTCCAAAAATAAAATTGTTTTAAAAAGTGAAAAATGACCCTAACAAGTAATTTATCCTAGAGAAGATAACCAAAAGTTGATAATTATCATAGGGCGGCAAGCACTGTCCAGTTATGCACACTTGCATAAGCAAGATAGACATAACAGTCCTCTAGTGTCCCTTGCTAACCAAAATTCTTAACAACCAAGTTACCTCATAAAATCCTTGTTACTCCCAGGTAAAACCCATATCAAAAGGATTCCCAAGCCTCCCAACAGACCACAACCAATTCTAGGCCAAAAATGTCCTTGCAGCATGCAAAGTTGATATACTATGCATGCTACAGTGCCTCATGGTTTAGAAAAACTAACCCATACTCACCAGTGGACACAATCTAGAATTGTGATGAGAGTATTCTAAGAATACCCAAGAGTCCTAAAGGTTCCTTAAACCTCCCCTCAAACTATGATACATGAGTTCTCAAAATATATATATGAACATTAAAAATTTATGTCAAGATAGGAATATAAATATGCCAACCATCATCCATAAACAAAAATATGTCCAAATAACTCTTCAAAGACCCATAAGCAACTCTGTATCCAATTGTATAAAGCTACCACCTACCTGCACATTTAGATGAAAACCACAAAACTAACATTTGTTGCTGACAGCGTCCCGACAACACTTAACAGCGTTGAAGAAACTCTTGTCAGCGTTAGACAATAATATCTCCAACAACGGCAAAATAACACTTGACAGCGTTATATTTACCTTTGTCAGTGTTAGAAAAAGAATGTGGAAAATCTAAATTATCACAAAGACCAATAACAATGCATTATCCTGTACATACTTTTACAAAGATATTCCAAAACACATATTAAGTGAGATTAACCATTCCAATATTTGTTACCAAATATTGAAATCTTCCAGCATCAAAAGGTTTAGTTAATAAATCAGCTACATTATCTTCAGTATCTACCCTATCTGGTTGTATTAAACCTTTCTCAAAGCAATCTCTTATAAAATGATGTATAATTTCTATGTGTTTGGTTTTAGAATGATGTACAGGATTTTTAATAATGCATAAAGTACTGTTATTGTCTACAAAAATCTTGGTATGCATAAAATGATACCCATAATCCAACAGCTGGTTCTGAATCCATAAGACTTGTCCACAACAAGCAGCTGCTGCAACATATTCTGCTTCAGTTGTAGAGTTTGCCACCACTGTTTGTTTCTTGCATTGCCAAGATATTAATCTGCTCCCAAGAAATTGGCATCCACCAGTTGTGGATTTCCTATCAAACTTGTCACCACCATAATCACTGTCTGAATATGCAATAAGGTCCAATGGAGAATCTTTTGGGTACCATAATCCAAGATCTGGATAACATCGTAGGTACCTAAAAATTCTCTTTACAGCAAAAAGGTGACATTCTTTGGGAGTCACTTGATGGCGTGCACATGCACACACAGCAAACATGATGTCAGGTCTTGAGGCTGTAAGATACATCAATGACCCAATCATTGATCTATAGTGCCTAACATCCACATCCTTTCCAGCTCCAATCTTTCCCCAAGGGTGTTGTCTATCCATAGGAGTGGAAGCCTCCTTCTCATGTGGAGAAAAACCATATTTCTTCAAGATTTCAGCTACATACTTGTCTTGGGAGATAAAGATACCATCTTCTTTCTGCTGAACTTGTAACCCTAGAAAGAAGTTCATCTCACCCATTGCACTCATCTTGAATTTATCTGTCATGAGCTTGGAAAAGTCCTCACTCATTTTTGGATCAGTAGACCCAAAAATGATATCATCAACATAGACCTGCACAAGTAACACATGTTTTCCTTTCTTCTTTGTAAACAGTGTCTGATCTATGGTGCCCCTTTTGAAACCATTTTCCACCAAGTAGGTGGACAATGTACCATACCATGCTCTTGGGGCTTGATGAAGTCCATACATTGCTTTCTTCACTCTATAAACCTTGTCTGGATTCTCAGGATCTTCAAAACCAGGAGGTTGCATGACATATACTTCCTCAACAATTGTCCCATAGAGGAAAGCACTCTTCACATCCATCTGGTAAACAGTAAAATTCATACAAGAGGCATAAGCTAGAAAAATTCTTATAGCTTCAATTCTTGCAACTGGTGCAAAAACTTCTTCATAATCAATTCCTTCCTCTTGTGTATAACCCTGAGCTACCAAACGTGCCTTGTTTCTGACCACAATGCCTCTTTCATCTTTCTTGTTCCTTAGAACCCATCTTGTCCCAATTGGTCTCACATATCTAGGACAATCAACCAGCTCCCAAACATCCTGTATAGCAAATTGGTGAAGCTCATCCTGCATTGCTTCCACCCAACTTGGTTCCTTGAGAGCATCAAAAATTTTCTTGGGTTCTTCCTGTGACAGAAAACAGGCAAACAAACATGCTTGTACAAGAGGGGTATCAACCTTCTTGTGTATGTTGGCAATAAATCCACCAAGACCTTGATGGGATCTTCTTGTCTGAACTGGAGCCATAACATCACCAATGATTTGAGATGTGGGGTGATCCTTGGCTGTGGAAGTGAGAACTCCTCCTTCAAAAAGTCTGGTGTCCTCAATTTCACGCTCCATGTTGCCAATATCTTCTTCAGATTCTTCTTGATCAACAGAGATCTCTTCATGGACATTAGAAGGTCCACCCTGTTCAAAATGAGAAGAGAAAAGCTGTGTAAAGGTGTCTCCAAAGTCTGATCCTTGTTTATCAGCGTTTGGGCTAACAACGCTTGAACTGGTGTTGTCAGCGTTGGAGCTATCAGCGTCTGAATTGGTCGTGTCAGCGCTTGATTTCCCTTTGTCAGCGCTTGAAGAATCATGCATGTTTGTAGTTGGTGGTATCTGTACACCACCATTATCTTTCCTTGCAGCAGTAGCAGCAGCATAATACTCATCTGTCCATATAGGAAGTGTAACAAATTCTTGTGTGGGAGATGATTTAACTGCTGGTGGTCCATCCTCCTTAGCAACCTGTATACCTGAAACATTACCAATTCTCTTTTCCAAAACACTTGAAGTTACCTTCACAATGTCTGGATCAGTAACAGGCATATAATTTAAAGCTCTAGACAAAGGTTCTAAGTCAAACAACCAATTTGGACCACTCTCAGGATCACTAGGTTTACTTTCTAAAAACCTAACATGTACCTTTTCAAGTATACGTTTTTCCTTTTTAATGTAAACCCTATATCCTTTACTCTGCACTGAATAACCCATGAAGTAGCCTTCATCACCTTTTGAATCAAATTTACCTAGGGCCTCACTAGTTTCTAACACAACTACATGACAACCAAATGGCTTCAGAAAACCAATATTTGGCTTCCTTCCCCAAAGTAATTCATAAGGTGTCTTATTATGTATCTTGTTGACCAATGCCCTATTTTGAACATAACAAGCTGTGTTAACAGCTTCAGCCCAAAAAGCTATAGGAAAGTGGGCATCAGCCAACATGGTTCTGGCTGCTTCAATAAGGGTCCTATTCTTCCTCTCAGCAACCCCATTTTGTTGTGGGGTTCTAGCTATGCTAAACTGCCTAGTAATCCCTTTCTTGGCACAAAAATCATCTAACAACTGATTTCTAAACTCACCCCCATTGTCACTTCTAATAATTTTGACCTCATTACCATTTTTCTTTTCAATTTGGGTAATAAAATTAATCAGACTTAGGGCAGTTTCACTTTTCTTGGCTAAAAAGAAAGTCCATGTGAACCTGGAGTAATCATCAGTAATGACAAAACAATATGATTTACCCTTCAAACTTTCTATATTAGTTGGACCAAAGAGGTCCATATGCAATAAGTGAAGGGGTTTAGAACTAGAGTGCACCTGTTTAGACCTGAATGAGACCTTGTGCTGCTTGCCCTTAAGGCATGCAACACAAGAGTGGTCATTGTGGAAAGCCTTTTCAGGCAAACCATCAACTAAACCAAGCCTCACAAGCCTATTAATATTCTTAAAGTTTATGTGCCCTAGTCTCCTGTGCCAAAGATTACTTTCATCTACTGAGGCTTTAGCATATAGACATGACATTTTATTATTTACCTTAATTCCATTAAGATTCACATTATATATGTCTTTATGCCTTGGTGTTCTAAAATCTATGTATTTCTCCTCAGGGAGCTTATAATCTTTGCTTAACACCAAGCACTCAGTATCTGTGAAAAGAACCTTATTTTTGTTATCACACACTTGTGATACACTAAACAAATTATAATCCAGGTCTTTCACCAAGAAGACATTATCAAACCTTAGATTGTTGGTGACAAGGGTTCCTTTTCCTGTGATTGTGCCGTAGCCACCTCCAAAGTATACCTTATCACCATCTTGAATAGGAGAGAAATTGGTCAGATAATCTTCCTTTCCTGTCATGTGCCTTGAGCATCCACTATCCCAGTATCCATAGTCATTGATCTTCTTCTGAATGCCCTGCACATAAAGAAAACACATTAGTTTTCTTGGGGAATCCAAGCCTTAGAAGACTTGGATTCATTTGGTTGTTCAACAAGAACAGACTTGGTTCTCATAACAACCCCATTTTCATCCCTGTTTGAATGAAATTCCCAGTTAACCCCAATTGGTGTTGACAATGCCTTTGAAATATAATGAAACCTGTTGCATGTCATAGAAATACCAGTATTATTAGGGTTCTGGTCTTGTTTTGGTCTCCATGTTAAGCTAGTAGAAGCTTTAGACCTATTTCCCTGTGGCTGCAAATACCTAGGTTTAGCAGTGTTTCTATCAGCGCTGAAATTTCTCTTGTCAGCGCCCCGATTATTCTTATCAGCGTTGAACCTAGGGTTTGCTACAGGAACCCATTGCCTATTTGACCAAGTATTTGACTTTTGAAAAGGTCTTAGGCCTTGTGTGTTAGACCCTCTAGAAAAGAATGGGGCTGGTCTAACAACTTGTGAACTCTTGTTCACAATGGTATTGGGTCTGACAGTGTTTGACCTATGTTGACTTTTGTCAGCGCTGAAATGGTTCCTATCAGCGTTGACATTGGAAGCATTGACACATTTGTAGGCCAAATGTGAGAAGCTACCACATGTGTAACAAGCTTTTCTAGACATAGTATTAGGTCTAGAAGCAAAGAAGCCTGTTCCATGATTACTAACTTGGCTTTTTGGTGACCTAGAATTTCTATACATCTCTGCATATTTAACACTAGGTTTTCTAACAGATTGTTGGCCAAGGTCAACAGCTTTGCCAGTGGTAGGGTGTGTGATCTTAATAGGTTTAGGATCAAGGCTCTTGATTGGTGTGGGCTCATTTGGACTTTCACACAATAACCCTCCCTTAACAAACAAAGTGTGGTTTGCTTTCTTCCACTGTTCTAGGTCAGTCAGCTTTTGCTGATACTCCTCAACTGGGGAAGTCACTCTAGGTGGAGGAATAAACTCCTCCTCTTGGCATTCTGGCAAGCCAGTCCAAGATAAGTCCTTTGATTGGACACCATAGAAATCCCCAGCTGGTGGTGGAACAACAGTATAATTATTCATCCCAATCCCACTCATATCCTTAGAGTCTCTTTGTTTACTAACACACTCTCCTAGGGATTGTGTGTCCTTATCAAATCTCTGGATTTTAAGACTCACATTATCTTTATTTTTGTTAGCCTCCTCTAACTGAGCTATCAAATCAAGATTAACCCTATTCACTATATCTTGAACATCCTTACTCTGATGTAACTCATGTTTTAAGATATTTATTTGATCCTTTAAATCAAACTCCATTTTCTTATACTCAGATACTGTCTTTTCTGTTTGGGTAAGAGCAACTTGATAGTTAGAAACTTTGCACCTTTCAGTACTTGCATCATCTAATAATTTAACTATCTCTTGTTTTAATTTTTCAGTATTTAAACGACAACCCTTAGAACAGAAAGCATCATCATATACCTCATTATCTGATGAAGAGGAGGAGTGTGCCATGAGAGCATATTCAGCATGCTCTTCTTTAACTTCAGCAACCAAAGCTCTGTCCTCTTCTTCATTCTTAGCCATCCAGCTCCAATCCCATTCTCCAACACCATCAATTTGTTGAACAGCAACCATAGCCTTGGGGTCTGGGTTCTTAATCATTTGGCTAGAAGGCTTCCCAGCATCAGATCTTCTTGGAGATCTACATTCCCTCATAAAGTGCCCCATCCTATGACAGTTGTAGCACTCCACCTTGGACTTGTCAAAGCCAGCAACATCCTTAGCATTAAAGGTCATCTTCTTCTTGAACCTTTTATTGAACCTGTTTGCTCTTAAACTTACAAGAGCCATAGTCCACTTGATATCCATCTCTTCCAATTGTTCATCACTTATCTGCTCAAGATCTTCATAAGTAATCCTTGAATCACTAGGCAGAGAAGCAATGAATGCACACACAGTATCAAGATCAAAACCAGCAGGTTTAATTCTATCAGCGCCATGATTGTGTGTGTCAGCGCTTGAGTACAAAGCGTTGACAGGATATGATCCAGCGCTGACAGATTGACATCCAGCACTGACACCTTGAGATCCAGAGGCTGAATGTCCATAAAAGTTCATGGAATCAAATTGGCCTTCACTTTGTGAAAAGAAGGCCATGTTGCTGCTGGAAGATTTGTTATCACTTTCCAATTGCCATTCATTCTCCAATAGTCTTAACTTGTTGAAGATGTCATCAAAACTGGAAGTCTTGTGGGTGTTATTGACAAGAATGGATCTTGTCTCAATCTTCCATACATCACCAAGGCTTTTGAGAAAAGTAGCATTCAATTCAGGATCATCAATCTGTTTTCCCATGAAGGAAAGTTGACTTGTGATATCAAGAAGTCTACTTCTCACACTGCTGAGATTCTCATTAGGTTGAGCTTTAAAGACAGCATACTCATGCAATAGTTGCTTCTTCTTTTCTTCTTTTGTGTCAGCATTGCCACCATGTGCTACTTCAAGAGCTTCCCAAAGCTCTTTTGCAGACTCAAATCGTTTGTACTTGTGCTGATTCTCATGACCTAGGGCATGTTTCAAGATGTTCAGGATTTTCATGTCTACCCTCTTCTTGGCTATGTCTTCAACAGCAACAGCTCTCCCATCTTCAGGTTTTTCCACCTTATCAGATTCAGGACAATTAGGAACAGCTGTCCTTGTGGCAATAGCAGCAGTAATCTTTGCTGCTTTATCGAATGTGTTCCCATATTCGATAATTTCCCAAAGAGTGTAGTCATGAATAGCTATGTATTGCTCAAAATTGGACTTCCAAAGCTCA
This sequence comes from Glebionis coronaria, assembly GCA_025667525.1. Classification (NCBI taxonomy): domain Eukaryota; kingdom Viridiplantae; phylum Streptophyta; class Magnoliopsida; order Asterales; family Asteraceae; genus Glebionis; species Glebionis coronaria. The sequence goes on from CM046875.1 coordinate 372,263,430, forward strand.
AAGTTCCTGGCATCAAACATGGGAATTTTGATACTAGGGTTTGAGAAGTTGTTTTGTAGCAAAGCAGGAGGTTGATTTGTGCCAGACATGGTGTTTTTAGGGTTTTGAGAATTTTAGGGTTTTTAGGGTTTGGTGTTTTAGGGTTCTGCGTTACTTAAAGATCAAAAGTTTCTCAACAAGCTCTGATACCACTTGTTGATCCCTTAACTTAGATCGATTAGCTTTGTGTATACGAGATTAGATCAAGTATAACACGTAGAGAAACCTTTGCTTATGAATAAAGTAACAAAGTGTTATGCGGAATTAACACTTGATCTAAAACACAATGATGTTAAACAAACTTTCACTTGTATTAGAATAATCTTGTTGATTACAATGAAAGGTTTAACTTGCGAATACTATGAAAACTGATATTAAACATTAACCTAAAAGATCTTCTTTTATAGAACAAGAAGTCTTGTACAATAAGCTACGAATCAATTATTCTAGGTAAAGATAAACATAGAAAATACATTGTCGTTTCTATCCTTACTAGAAGTAATCTAGAATATAATATACGTGTAGCTCACATCTTCCATCAGTGCTTGTCTTCAATCTGTCAACGCTTGACTTTATCTTTTCAACGCTTATGCTGTCAGCGCTTACTTTGCTCTTGTCAACGCTTGAGTTGTTCTTGTCAGCGTTCAAGTGTTCTGGCCTAAATTTATTCCCAACAAGCTTCGATTCTTTAACTTTTTAGGCTAAGTCTCTTAAATGAGGACGAGAAATGATAGAGTTATTTATAAGTCTCGTAATCGTCACGATCTCATGTGTAGTGATTATTAGCTTATTCTCCCCACGCTTTTGCATAATAAATTGTTAATAAATATTAATTTAGCGGTTTAGTCACTATTGTTGGTTTCTAATTTGTTTTGGTAGCTTCCATGTAATTAAATTGGGAAAACATTAAGGTATCGCCAGCGTCACGGTTTTGAAGTATTGGCACCCGAATAATCGAAAGCTTCACCTAATAATAAGATTTCAAGTGATCACCTAAATTAAGCAAAAATTTGAAGCTCACAAGGCCGAAAAATCTATGCCCAAATTGAAAGTGAATTAAGCCTTAATCTTCGAAGCTTTAAAGATCCAAAATTCGCTTTAGCGTGAGGATATACGTCTTTGGCTAATAAAACCACCGATGAGGCGGATAATAAAAGGCAAGGCAAGACCGAAGTCATAATAAAAGCTTCATGGCGAAGTTGAATAAAAGATGGAGGTAAACCAAAGATAATAAGGCCCTTCCGTTAGGGGGCGTATAAAAGTCTTGGTAATAAGTCTCATGTTCAAAACCGTTATAAAACCGTGTTTATCGATCCTTCTTGTTGACTTAATTTTTTGACATCGTTGTCTATTGGGATGAATTATTAATTTAATGATTTTGGTTACACCGTTGAGTTTCTATTTTTAGACTTTATCTCTATTCACGCATAAGTCAATGATGTATCCTCGTGATCATTAAGACATAATTAAATATAAGAGATACCAAGTAGGATAAGGGAGTTTAGGTTCGTATTTAACACTCATGAGATGTGTTCGTGTTGCTAACTTATAATAACAATGATATCGTTACACGCTTAGCATGGTATTGGGTGAAAATCGAGGACGACAAAATTATTTCTAACGAAGCATTCACGTGTTCTTGTTCTATGATCCTAAAAGTCACTTTTTCGTGATGAAAACAATACATTATGTCTAAAACGCGTATAGTAGTTTATTTAAATTTATGTCTTGAATAAAAGTCATCATAAAATGAATTTTGGAAGTGCTATGATACTTAATTCTAGCATTGCGTGGGGACACGGCAATGGTTTAGTATGGGGGAGTGATGAGACTGTATTTATACATAGTCTCATCGTCCAAATCGGGCTTAAAATGCTTAAAATATCATCAAAATACCCAATATATGCCTGTGTTTGTTCATTGTGTATTTTAGGTACGGATATCGTGAATTCACCAAAAGATCAAAGGAATCAAGCAAAAACGAACACGGGAAACGAAGCCGCACAAAGAACCGGACCCGAATCTTGATTTTCCAAAATTGCCCTTGAAGTTTGAAGATTTGACAACTTTGGTCCCTCATTTTTGATGATTTGGCAAGAATAGACCTTGTAGAAATCATTATTGGCAAGTAATGTCCTCTATGTTTGAAGATTATACATGGAATCCCTTGAAGAATGCATTATTTGCATATATGATCCTTTACTAAAAGTTTGCAAATATCATGTGCCAAATTTGACAAGTGCTTGAAAGATGATATAAAAGGGAAAATGAGTTTCTGGCTATTTAATACAACTTGAAGACATTTTGAAACTTGGGGGGGCTATACGGCCCAGACAACAATACTCCCTTCCACCACTCCAAACCCGCCACGTCACCTTCACTTACCCACCATCCAATCAGAAAGCACCCCTCGTCCACCTCAACCTTCCACTTCTTTTATTTATTAACTGATTTTAATATCAGTTTAATTTATATAATTAAGTGGGGGAAACAAATATTTAAACTTCATTACCCCATAAACCAAATCAAATTTCCTTCCTTAAACCCAGTTTACCCCATAAACCCTAATCTAATTAGGGTGAAAAACAAAGGGGTTTGATCCCCTAAAATGCAGATTGGTGATTCATCATGTTCTAAACCCATCCCACCAACAAACTCTCCATCTTGTGACCCCTGGACCCCACATAAGACAACCCTGTCACCCCCAAAAATGGTAAAATTGGTATCTCAGCAGAACATCAACGTCCCACATCAAATCCTTGATCCCAAAGGATTTATTTAACGTTCAAGATCAAGGGAATCCAACTGGCACATCACATGTCCAATTTGACCAAGATTTGAACAAGAAGACCAAGGGCTTTTTAGGGATTTCAGAGAATTAGGGTTTTGTAATTTTAGCTTTTCTAGATGCTTCTTAGCTGTATTATATATAGAGACGACTTGTGTCTCTATGATTTTGTTCCAGTTTTTTTGTAAAAATCTTTAAATGATTAATGATAATGAAAGTTTGAGTTTTGTACAATAACTGAGTTCCAATTTAATTGTTTTTTCTAGTGTAATCTTAATTTTCAGCAAGATAGTTTAAGGGTTTTCAAGATTGTTCAAAAGTATTTTCCAAAAACGTTTTCTTTAAACTTTCTGAAATCCACACACAATGAAGTGATAGTGGATTTGTGTGTGGGATTTCAGAGTTTATCTATTGGTTTTCATAGTCTCAAAGTTTCAAGTGGTTTCAAAGTTGGTATTTCAAAAACCTGTTTTCTAAGATTTTCTCAAAATCTTTTATTTTTTTACTGCTTACTGTAGCAAAAGCTATCACAATCCTGACAAGCTTGTGATAGGCTTCTACTACTTGAAGTCTTTTCCTTGGTTTGGTGGTGTTGTGCAGGAACAAGAAACAAGACCATTGCATCATTCATCTTTCCCCTTTTCTGTTTTGAAGATATTTAAGTCTTGGGTCCTTTGTGGATTCCACCAACAGACTTCTCTACTTGTTCATAAGCCCTCAATAATCATAAAGATCATTTAAAGAAGGCCTCAGCCCAAGGTATCAAAGGCTTGAACCCTTTTCATGCATTTTTTTTGTTTTTATGTGAGCTTCATGATTTTTGTAAGTAACCTGTTATATGGTAGTTTGTTTGTTTATTTATGCTTATTTATGTGCTTTATTCTTGTTTTGATAGCTTGTAATCAGGTTTGATAAGTCTTGACAGCATTTGGTTTGTAAAAGTCCATTTTCAGAAAGTTAAGGGTTGTTTGGGATTAGGGTTTAAGCTGAAAAAGTAACACATTTTTGGTTTAAAATCCACCTAGACATGTTTTAATAGGTTATTTTAGTTATATCAGTATTTGGTTTTCAAAGTTTGGTAGGTTTGTTAGATATTGCATGCTCACTTTTTGGGCAAATAACATAACAAATCAGTAATCATCATAACTGCTTGATTTTTGCAAAAAGTAAACCACAAATCTTGGAATCTGTTGAGGTTTAGTGTAATATCAGGTTTGGAATCAGACAGGTGTGGTTTGGTTGTGAAGCTTGTGAGTTTTGGCTTGTTTAAATTCGTCCAAGAGACCAATTGCATCAGTCACTGTTCACAGACATTGCAAAGCTATATAGTGACTGTATTTGTGTGCTTTTGTGTGATTATTTGCTAGTAGCTTGTGTTGTTTATTGCTTGTTCTGACTCCCCACACTTCCATGAGTGTGGGGGTGCCCTTGTATCCAAGAAATATCCATCAAAAAGCTTTCCTAAGCTAAATCATAATCTGTCATGTTTTTTTTACACTAACAGTGGGAACTAAGTTCCTACTGCTAGCATTTGTGTTTCCCCTGCTTAGCTAACTGCCAAAACACACAAGGTGTCACTTTCAGTTCTTTCTTTTTTTGTCTTTAGTGGTGTTAAATAGGTTTTAGACTTTCATTCTTTTTCCATTATTTTTCTTTTTTAATTTCTGATTTTTTAGTATAATTTAATTTTCTGTTACTGTTCATTAGGCAATTTTTAGATTAAATAGCTTATTTAAATTACTTTTTAATTACTGTTTTTTGGAATTTAGTGTAGAAATTTATATTATTCACTTTTAAAATTTTTCTTATATTTAGAAAATTAATTTAAGATTTTTAGTTTAAAAATTATTTCACTGTTCACTTTTAATTATTTTTATAATTAATTTAGGTTAATTAGGGTTTTATTATTAATCAGTTTTGTCTTTTAGTGCAAATTTTTACATTTTTCAAACTTTTTCAATTTTCTGCTGTTCATTAGGGTAATTTAAGATTTTTAAAATTGTCAAATTATTTTTGGCATTATTTTATTATTTTTTATGATTATTTTAGTTTAAATATAGTTTTTAGTCTTTTAAAAATAGAAAAATAGATTTAAAAATTTAGGAAAAATACTTTTTAGTCTTTAAATAATATAAGTTAGTTATTAGTTAAATAAATTAATACTTTGGGCTTTTTCTTAATTATATTTGATTTTTGGGCTTTAATTAGCATTAAAAATTGAATATTTAATTAATAAAAGGTTTTAAAATATATTTGTTGGATTTTTATTCTTATTTATATTATTTAAGACTTAGTTTTAACTTTTAATTAATTTTTAGGTTTTGTTTTTAATTTCGCCGCGTTTTACGTAATTACGTCATCGTTTTACGTCAACGTCGTAGTTTAATCGTAGTCGTAGCTCGTGTTTTATTTTTCTCTCTTTAAACCAAAAACGTCACTAATCCAAACTTGATTTTATATATTGGCACATTAATACACACACCTCCTTCGAGAACGAACTTGGAATTTATTCGTCTTCACGGTTTTCCTAAATCGTGTCGATTAATACTTACCGCATTTATACTCGTCTTTCCTAAGACTTGTGTATCACAAAAAACTACATACATCAATCACTCATTGTTTTTATAAGATAAAACAGTATCCTTTGAGAAAATTTAATTTCATCACTATAAGGATTATTCAAAGTGAGATTTATAAGTAATCGTTATCGAAATGAAATTGTTTATGAAACACCTTGGAAAACTTAATTGTTTCCATAACAAAGAACATCTTTGTAAATTTAATTTTGATTCTTATTCAAGAATTAAGCATGAAAATATTTTTATCTTAAACACGATGACAAAGTTTTGACGAACTGAGTATTGCATCGTTAATCCTAAAATTGTATATAGTTGCGCGCCTACATACAATTTGGAAGGGACCATGCAAGGTTGATTAGTAGTCACCATGAAATTATTAATACACACTAAATTTTCTTTGAAGATTGTGAAAGATTAAATTTTATGAGATCTGCAAGAAGTGCAAAATAAGGACATATTATTAGGTACACCTACATATGTGCCCGTACCATTTATTCTTCTGAATCAAATTTAATCATCTGTGGAAATTGTCTTATTTGACAATTGATATCCCCTTCTTGTCCAGTTCTTTCGTAGTGAGATTCTTTGGAAAAGTATCTAATTATAGAGCATTGATACCCGACTGGATGTATCGACGTTCGTATGATTTCTTTTGATTAGATTTCATTTGAATGACATGGGTAACGATCCGAGGAGCTTTCGAATGCGTACTCAATTTATGAAAACATGAGATATATTCATATTCGTTAATGTTTTCATCTGTATTTGACTTGAAATTCTCTCGCGTAGATCATGCGTTAACCTTACTCTTTTAAGGTTAGTTATGTCTCCTGATATCCTTGAATTTGTGAAGGATTATGAGTTATTATTAGTCTTTTGAGAAGTTCACATCTTATTGACGGCAATAAAACTGAAAAGTTGGTAGTGCTATTAGAATGGATTGACTGATTATGACATAATGTCATTGTCTTAATTGATGGGAACTCAAGTATAATTCCCCTAAAAGGATAAGATGTTGATTGTCAAAAGTGATCTAAATAATTCTTGATGGATGACCATATCCTTCATTTAGACCTGAAATTATACCATGAATGGTTATGAACTAGTCATAGATCTTGTAATTTAGAAAGAACTTAAAGTAAATTTTTTAAAAGATGTTTCTGTTATCTGAAGCTTTAGGAGGTATTTGCTGGTGAATTACCTAGACTTTCTCCAATAAGGCAAGTTGAATTTGGTATTGATTATATTCCCGGTGCTGCACCTGGGGCGTGTGCACTGTACGTCAGCACCATCTAAATTAAAGGAATTACCGTACAACTGAGAGAGTTGTCGGAGAAAGCTTTTGTTCTACCAAGCTCGTCATCATGAAGAGCTATGGTGTTATCATTCCTTAAATTTATGAATTACCGTGAACTAAGTAAATTGATGATCAAAATATATATCCACTACCTAATATGATAGATTTGTTCGATCATTTACAAGGTTCTAGCGTATGTTCTAAAATTTGATCCACGACATGGTTATCATCAACTTCGCGTCCGAGAAGAAGATTATCTATTCCAATCACTACATCCATAACTTGTAATGAACATTATGAGTTTCATGTTATGTCGTTTGGATTGACCAATGCACATGTAGCATCCATAAATTTGGTGAATCACGTGTGTAGGCTGTAATTTGTTAAATTCATACTTGTGATCACTAAGGACCATCTGTTTGTTTATAAGAATAGGAAGGAGTTAATAATTATTTATAAACTGCCCGGAGTTGTCCGAGCAATGAAAACCTATACCATGAATATTTAACATGTGACTTAAGGCTTAATCCTTTACATTAATTGATCGAGTGATTAAAAGATAATGGAATCTATATTGACTCTTCAAAGATTAGAGCCATTAAGGCTTTGGGTTTTACCAAAAAGAAAGTGCAAATATGTTTTGACAAATATTTATCAAAGGATTTTTAAGGGATCATTCCCTTATACCCAAATCATTTAACTAAACTCCTGTTTAGGGGTAAATGTTTGTGTATACCTCAAGACAACCTAAGAGGGATTGAGGAAACCATTTAAACCATGACTTAAAATTTGAAACGACAATTTTGCTTTTCAACTAAGAAAATTTTGACCAAAGTATAAACAAAGATTTTTCGAACATTTACGGACCTTATTAATTATTTTAATTATTTTCGATAAATCAACAAAAATCGTGTTTATTAAATCTAAATTTATTTTGAACATTTTTATATAATTAGTCGAACTGAGAAAATTTAAAACTTTTACGTTTACGTTTCATAAAACTAAATATTTATTATTTAATTTCGTGTAGTAATTATCGACGCTTTAGACGTCGGATTGAGCAAACTGATAAAGATGATAGTTGAAACGAAACTAAAACTTAAAAAATATGAAGAAAGAAATTTTGAATGAATACGGTCATGATATTTATTTCATCAGGAAAGGTGAATGTAAATACTAACGCATTATGTAAAAAGGATAAAGAACCAATTAGGATGCGTTCCTTAGTAATGACGGTGCAAAAGGATTTGCTCAAACAATTTAAAAATAACTGATGCTTGTAAGAGGGATAATATAGATAGTAAAAAGAGGTTCGCGGCTAATGTGAACCATTAGAAATGAGAGCTAATGGCATTAAATGTTTTAAAGGCTACTTGTGGTTGCCTAAATAAGGAGGATTTTGAGATTTAGTCATATTATAATCTCGTAAGTATACGTATTTTGTCATGTCATTTCTGACTAAATGTATCTTTATCTAAGGAAGTTGTACTGATGGCAAATTATGAAGGCAGACATCGCCTCATACATTAGTAAACGTCTAACTATTGCAAAGGTCATCATCTGAATTTGATTCTACTTGAGTCATCGTCGACAGACTGACCAACTCTACTAATATCATTTCCGTTAATGGTAGATTTTCAATGAAGAAATTGACTCTTTTGTATTTAAAGGAGTTATGTAAGCATGATGTGCCTGTATCGATCATCTCCATCAAGATCCTCGCTTCGCATCGAATTTCTAGAGATTTTCTCAAAAGTCAGTGGGAACGAACCTTGATGAGAGTACGGTTTACCACCCCAATCGAAGGGACGAGGTAAAGTAACGATACAAAACATTGGAAGTGTTGTTTTATGCTTGAATGATTGACCTTTGGTAATGAACCGTATAACCTTTTTTCCTTTGGAGAGATTACCATTGATAATTATCGTATTAGGATCGAGATCGAATCTTGTGAGGATCTAAATATTAGAGCATCTGTAAGCAGTAGTTGGGATGAAGACACCCGACATACACCCATTGTGAGTTGGACATGTCTTTTAGGTTTAAGGTTGCCTATGATGACAAACCTAACCTTAAAAAAATACCTGACCCGCGAGACCTGAAATGATTGTTGAAATGAGGATTTGATTATTGACTGCCATTAGTGGGCAGGATGTTATGTGAATATGAAATGTAGATCTTGAAGTGCAGGATGGGTAGCAAAATTATGCCAAAAAATTTCACCATGGAAAAATGAATAGATGATCTGAAAGATCATAGGGAATAATTCCCCGTTGTATGGGACCATTGAGATAATGTAAAAAGTTGGTTTGAAAGGCATATAAGTTGGATCTACCCTAGGACTTCAAGGGATGCGTGAATTATGTTTCGTATATCGAACTTGATGAAATGTCTATCAAGTGAAAATCTGATTACTTCTTGATGAAGTTTAGATCGGCGAAAAGTTGCATTCATCTAAAACCCGTGAACATCATGGATAGAGAAAGTAAGTCAACATTAAGCCTGATCGTATTCCCGTAGTTATGTTTGATGAAACTCGCGTATTGTAATGGATTACACTTGTGAGAAAAGACCGAATGTGGAGGAAATAACCACATGGCTCTAACTCTATAAGAAGTGAGTAGTAAGATAAATTGATCTTTGAGGACAAAGATCCTATTTAGGGGTAAATGTTGTGACAATCCGTCAATTTATGGTTGATATTTTATTCTCAAGTATTATTTAAAAACATTATTTTAATGTTATATTATGAACTCACTCGTTTTTGGGAAGAAATTTGGGTTTACATCTTGAAGTAGCATCGACTACGTCTAAACCGGAAGAATTCTACGTTATGTGCTTACGTTTACATACACCGTTTTTGGTGACAGTCTGACATTTCAAGAAATAAATTTATCCTTGAATATTATTTTGTAATTAATTTGTGTTGGTTCATAAACTCACAAATTTACGAGAAGAGATTAGGACTTACGTGCATAATTTAACGTCCTTTACGACTAAATCGAAAACCCTAGGTTTACGTATTTACGTTTTTGAACTCCGTTTTTGATGAGACAATTTTTATTAGATTCGTTTTGTGCCGTTGATTCATAATTTATAAAAACTTTTTTCGTAAAACGACCCGAGGGCACGTAAATCGAGGAAACTAGAATCGAGGAGTACCCATAAATTAGTGGAGATGAGACAAGTTTATACTTGCCTCACCCCCACTATGGGTTGCAAGACTTAGCCAACACATCATATGTGGTGTCAAGTTTATATACACACTAAGGACACATTTCCTTAGTGCATACACAAACCACCAAACTAACAAAACTAGCTACACCATAAACCATTTCTCATTTCATACATGCAAAACCACTCAAACACTCTCTTCTCTCTCTATGAACGTCCATAGCCACCCTCCTATCACCATTTTCATCAAATTTTAACCATAAACAAAGACTATAATCAACATATGTTGAAGCCTACTTGAAAAGATGAAGATTGGAGGTGATTATAACATGTGAAAAGGAATTTTTATGGAGGTCTTTGGGCTGATTTTCAAGAAGGAGTTTAGGGCTGATTTCATGGAGGTGTTCATCCATTTGAAGGACACAAGAAGTTGCATTGGTAAAGTTGAAGATTTGGTAATAAGGAACCAAGCCTTGTTCATCAAAATCCCATCTTTTCATCATCTTGGTGGTATAGAGATTATTTTTCCCTATCATCTTGTTATTTTGAATATGTAATCTTGTATTTTATTCATTTATGTATATGTATATGATGATGAATGATGATAAAAATATTATGTGGGGATTTGGTGTTGATAAACTTGGTTAAAAAGATTGAAAACTACATGTAAAAGTGATAAAATCTTGCTTAAATAAGTAGGATGTATAAAACAGTAAAGAAACTTATATTAAATTGTTAAAATGGGATAGATGAATTAATATACATTAAGTCATAATACTTGTACACATGTGAGAGTTGGCCATACAATGGAATCTTTATAATGAGTGAGATATGATCAAAACAATATTGAAGTACAAATCCGAGTAGTCTGTTCTAGACGGACTGTTAGGGACATTTAGAGATAGATTGAGCAGTAGCTAAAGCTGAGTTAATTGTAGCACATAATATTTAGTTTGTGCAATCCAAAAATGAGCTTCTATCTCCTTGTAGAACTTAAGATATTGTAAAAATGGTGAAAGTAAAAATAATAATCAGATTTGTAAAATAAATGTATATATTATAAAATGAGCACTCAAATAAAACTAATATAAAATGTTTACCTAAAATCCACTAAAATATATATTACATATAAATAAGTATTTACTTTTATAAATAAATGTAACATTTTTATAAAAATGACAATTTGATAAGTTTATAAGTTATAAAACTATCAACATGAGTTTTACGTCTTTTCAGCTAAAACCGATAAATTAACGTTTTCGTCCATTTAAACTTAGATGGTCGGACCCGTCTAATGTAAACTTTTTACAACTCATATACTGATGTATAATTACATGTTACGAGTAAAAACCGATAAAACCCGAGCTTTATAACATATGGACATTAACGGGCCAAATTAGCCTTATTGGACTATTAACTCAACTAATTTGGCTAAACACTAATGGATTTACTCATTGGGCTAAACCCACTTGGGCCCAACATGTGAGTAAAGGCCTGATATTAAAATTATAATTGGGCTAATATAAATTATTGAACTCTTAATGGGCTTTTAATGGGCTTATTGGGTCTTAATATAGAATTGGATTGAAACTAGTGAAACTAGTATAAAAATTTACCAACACATAACACTATAATGTGTATGAAGAGATAAAATCCCACTTGATCATCATCATACTTATAATATCATCATATATATACATAGCCATTGTTTTTATAAAGTCATTGGACAAGAGTCTAAGACGAGTATTATTTGTCTAGGTTTCCGTGATTGAAGCACGTACCGTACATCCAAATCGCCGATAACCCGCCTTTCCCAATCAACGTGAGTTCATAGCCTTGCACTCTTTTAAATGTTTTTATGAAATGTTTTATAAACCCGCGAGGGAAATAACATGTTAGTTTTAATAAAATAGGACACCATTTGTCCCGATGGTTTGTTTATTGATTAGGACCCGAATGATTGTATGACCCGATGAATGATTATATGACCCGATGTATGAAATAAAATGGATTATTAAAGTTAGGTTATGTCACTAAAAGTCCCATTAGCATGAATTGTGAACTACTGGGATTTGGTAGACGCTTATGCGTATAATAGTACTATTTGGGGAAGATCACCCCAGTTCACGCCTTGACGATTGATCACCGTCGTACCACATTGATTGGTAAGCGAATTTATGTATGAGAAGATTTATATAAGCGTGATAATTGTGACGACACGCTGTTTTCGATGGGCAAATGAGTTTCGGATTAGCTACCCGTTGTTCGTTATAGTAAGGTAGCAATGTCATGCGGCTTATAATAATCCAATAACGAAAATATTGCTATACGCATTGAATTACAATATAATGCCTGACTAGCAATACGAGGTCTTATTATTGATATTATGTTTGTGTTTTGGTTTTACATAACCATATTCATATAACGGTTTTTATTTAACTCTATACAACGTTATAAAACGTATTGTATGATGTTTTTACGACATTGCTTCGTATAATGGTTTTAAAGGCAAAAGCCTATAGTATGATTTACAACAAAGATTTGTATAAAATGTTTTTGGCTTATTTTATGGCCTACGACAAAGAATTGTACAAAATGATTTTCGGTAATAATTTTATACCGATGATATATTAATGGATTTCATTGAACTCTATGAATTCACTCGGCGTTTTCGCTGACCTTTTCTTTTAACATGTTTTATCTCAGGTACTTGAAGATAATTCTCGGGAAGATGACAAGAATTTATGGCCCGCACTAAAATAACAATTTCCATTCAAATGCTTTGTAAAACTTGTATGAAATACTATGACTTGAGACCTATGTAAATTTGATATTCATGAATGGAAAATGCTTTATTATTAAACGACGCGATTTTTAAGCGTTGTCTATGATTGGAGTAATGTGCTATCCCGTAACACCAACGACTCTTCCGTTGAACAAAAGTATGAATATTTTGGGGTGTTACACCAATGCTCCAGCAGTGTTCATGGATTTGATGAACAAAATCTTCCATGAATTTCTGGACAAGTTCGTCATTGTCTTCATTGACGACATCCTGATTTTCTCTAAGTCCAAGGAGGAACACGAAGACCATCTACAGTACTACAGATTCTTCTCCAGAAGCAGCTTTTTGCTAAATTCTCCAAGTGTGAGTTCTGGTTAGACAAGGTGGCATTCTTAGGTCACATTGTATCAGCAGAAGGAATCATGATGGATCCAGCAAAGTTTGAGGCTATTACCAAGTGGCCAAGGCCGACATCAGCGACTGAAGTCCGCAGTTTCCTAGGCTTAGCTGGTTATTACCGTAGGTTCGTGGAGAACTTTTCCTGTTTAGCACTAACATTGACCAAACTGATGCGGAAACGGGAGCAATTCGTCTGGACTGAAGAACGAGAGAAGAGCTTTGAAGACTAATACAAAGATTTTACTAGTTGAAAAGTTCGTTTTCTTGGTATCTTCTCGAATTGATTTCCGGTTAATTGTGCGACTCAGTTGTTCTTGGTGAAAACAATATTGTTTGGTTTTGGTAAAATAAATGTGCAAGACTTTAAAATAAATGACGAGTAATTAAAACTAAAACTAGTTGAAACATAAACGGTGCAAAATTTAAAACGTTAAAAGTAAATGACGAGAATTTAAATGACATAAAATTAAAGCTTAAGGAAAAATAAATTGACAACTAAATAAAAATGCAAGACGTAATTAAAATAGACTAAAAACAAAACGAGAAAATTTGACACTTAAACTAAAACAAAATAGTAAAACAAAACATAAACAACCCATCGGAATACACCCGATCGGAATCCAATCGGAATCCGATCGGAATGTACAAAAGAGTCCAGATCGGAATCTATTCCAATCGGTTGATCGGAATGTGGGAAATGATGGTGATCGGAATACACACAAGACACCCAATCGGAATGAGTAAAAACATGCTGAATCGGAATATAGTAAAAATGCTACTAATCGGAATATAACAAAAGCTTACAATCGGAATAACTGAAGATAACCCAATCGGAATACCAAGGAAACAAGCAGATCGGAATCCTCAGAAACCCTTTTCCGATCTAAATGATCGGAATAAGTTGGGTGTTGTCGGAATATCAAATCATAAAAGGGTTTAATATCCTTTCCGAATACACCCTTGATCCGAAAATTAAGCAAGTAATAAGCTATGGTTAATAAGCTCAAACTAAGACTAGAACGAATCTAAATCGAAATGGACTCAATAAGCATGAATAACAACTTATCAAAACTTTAAATAAACAAACTTTTAATTCAAACTATAAAAAGATGAACTTTTAAAGAAAACTTTAAATCAAATAAGCATTAAGATGAAATAAAATCAAGGATGAACATGAATCAAATGTAAGCAAAATAAGAAAGGTAGAAGAAGATGATTAAAAACAAGAACTTGATTAAAAGAAAAGATTCCAAAATTAAAAGACTTACTTGAATTGAAGAAATTAAAAGTGCTTAACAAGAAATTAAAATGCAAGAAAATAATCAACAAGAAATGAAAAGGGTGGAAGAGTGGTTTGTCAAGTCACCAACCACTCTAAACAAATGAGGTTGGTCACTATATATAGGGAGATTAGGGAGGAGCTTAGGAAGCTTCCTCCCTCTTTCTTCTTTCTCTTAATTGCACACTTGGGTCCTTGATCTTCTTAATCTTTTGTTAATCTTCTTAATACTTGGACTTTATCTTGGGATTTCTTTAAACTCGTCTTGTATTTTCTTCATAAATAAGACTCGAGTTCTTCAGCTTTTAGTAACTTCCGTCTTTTGACTTTTTCTTCGATAAATCTTCAGAATTGGTCTTGGACTTCCGTTCTTTTTCCACTCTTGATCTTTCGACTTCATCTTTCATCTTTTTCTTCGATAAAAGCCCGTGAATGCCGTGTTTTTTCCACTTTTCACCTTTTCGTCCTAAATCACAACAAAAAACAAACCACGCATAATTCCGACATAAATGACATAAAATACACGTTTTGGCTCGGTTATTATTGTAATTAAGTGGTAAAAAGGATGGGTGTTTTTACACCTATAAAATCCCCTACACTTAACCATTGCAATGTCCTCATGCAATGCATTAGTTACAAAGCATGTTTACATTTTTCATCACAATCAATCCACATTGGCCTTTATTAAAGAGATAGAAAGTTATAAACATTCAAAGTAAAGAAATTAAAAACATACCTTGGGTTTTGGAAATGTCGTGAATAATCATCATCCTCAAGTTTTCACTTTCTCCAAACCAAGCTTAGAAACGAGATCATTGTTATTATAAGTTAGCAAACTAACACGAATTCATGTGGGCCAATTATTCACTTAGACTCCCTTATTCCTAGGGGTATCTCTTATATTTTATTGTTGTCTTGAATGATCACGAGGATGCATTTTTGACTTATTTTGATAGTTATTTAGCCCGAAAATAAAATGAACGATTTAATCAATAGTTAGCTAAAGGACAAAATCTTTTAAAACTGCTTCTCGGGACCTCATAAAGTTCATATCTTGGCATAACTCGCTTCGCGATTTGAGACCTTTCTCGGACCGATATTTGGAAGCAACTTCATACTTCAAATCTTTGAGAGACGTTCATGAAATAATGGCCTTCTCTTCATTTAGGACTTTCTTCACTTGAAGTTTTGAGAGATTCTTACTTGGACCACGACTTCTTCATTTTTCTCCAATATTTATTTTGGACTTTGATATACAACGATTGGCCTCCTTTATGAGTTGGATCTATTTATCCTCATACCTTGCTAGGGTCTTTTCGGATACACTTCTCCATGACTTTTGGGGAGATTTTGCTTTTCGTCGTGTGTCTCGATCCTTCATATTAATTTTCGATAAATGATTCTTCACATGACTTTTGGATCTTTAGCAACAAAATGTAGCCTTCATGTCTTGTTAGGACCTTTTTGGACTCGCCAATCTTCGCATCCCGCTTCAATAAGTTATGCCTTGGCTATGAACTCTAATCCATACCGAGCAACTTTTAAATGATCTTGGGCTAGAAGCTAAGTAACTTTTCAAATCGTACAACCTTATTTATTGCAGATAAATTTATTAGCAGGCGATGGGAGAATAAGCTCATAATTAACTCACATAAATTCACGAAAGAATACCGAACTTATAATTGGCTCTATCATCTCTCGTTCTCCACAGTTTAAAATCTCAAGTAATGAGACTCGTGGATGCTTAGCCTATTAAATCAAAGTTTTAGGTTTTCGAGTCGCCTATAGGATCTTGCAAACTCTTAGACTTTTTCAAGTTTAGAAATCGCGTTTTAAAGTTCCCTTGATAAACGACTCTCTAGGATCAATTATAGGAACTTGCGAAAAGTTCTTGTTCTTAACCCGTGAGAGTTAAGACTTTCGCGTTTTATAGCTCCCTATATAAAAGCCTAGCAAAACTTGACTTAAACACGTTAAGGGTACTAGCTAGAGTAACTTAGATAAGTAAACTCGGGTTGAGTCAAAAGATTCACAACGTTTGAAAATTAAAACCACTTATTAAAATTTATTCTAGCAAAGAAAGAAAATAACTATACAAAGGGAAAAACTAATAGGCCAAAATAGATCAAAAATTTTGAAAAATGTCGAAAAATTGATTTTCCGGTTAAAATGAGGACAAATACAAAGAAAAAGACCACTTAACTTCGATAGAAGTCCCCCTACACTTAATATAAACATTGTCCTCAATGTTTAAGCATGTGGGAGTAAACTCCCCTACACTTAGGACATTGTGCACTTTGTTTAAATCTCGCTAAGGAAGAGACAACTAAAGAGATTTCTATTTTAATATTAGAAATATAAAATAGTGAATCGAAAAGAGTTTAGGATAGAACCGGGATGAAGGGAACACGGAATCACGGTTCGTCAAAAGTCATCAAGAGTGTGTCTGTGAAGCTCTAATCCCTGCACATGATAAGAAAGAAAGCAAGAAACACCACGGGGCTCCCCTAGACTTATGGTGAAAATAGATAGATTATTGGGTTGCCTCCCAAAAAGCGCTTGTTTTTGTTGACCGAGTCACGAGCCTGACTCGTCCCCGAATTATTAGTCCTTGGGGAAGCCTCGAATGTGATACCGGGATCAAAGACCTTGTCCTTGTTCCCGGTTGACATCAACAAAGGAGAGGCGGGGGGATAAGTCTTGAATGGGAGAAAAACTATTTCAACATACGAAAGGTATGTGAAATCAAGATCCACGGGAGGTGGGTTGGGTAAAGTAAGCACATTGTCCTCCCCCAAAGACAATAGATGCTGAGCAAGCGGCAAAGCCGTATAGTTATCAATCATAGCATAATCAATGTCACCTCCCGGGTCAAAGCACTCATCCTCCGATATAGTGGCTAAAGGGGAGGATGAAAGGTGCTCGGGAGGGGGACTTGGGACAATATCTTCCTGCAGCAAATTATCAAAAATAATATCCCCCTCCATGTCATTGTCATCATTACCTGGTGGTATGGAGTGAATGTCGATTTCTTCCAGCAATGGGTCATTATCTTCAACAGGAGGAATAGATGGAGGCAAAGACGCGGAAAGAGGAGGAAAAGTCAACGCTTTGATTTGAGCAATAAGAAGGTGCACTTTCCGTAATCTATCGCGAAGAAGCACGTCTTCCACCTCATCCACAAGATCATGTTCATCGGTGAACTTCTCGTAAACCGGAGAGAATAAATCGTCATCACCCGCATCTCCCGGTGGAGATTGAGAAATTTCAAAAGTGAAATTCTCATAGCTTGGAGAAAAATCGTCATCATTTGGATCGACCTCTTCCGTAAGAGTAACGTCGTCCTCAAGCTCCCTAGCAGCCGGTATGTCACAAACCTCATCATCAAACACTTTATCAAGACCAACATCACTAAGCTTACTCAATGTATCACAATCCTTGGACACGTTTGGGATATTGAGAGGAGGGATGACAATAGGACTAGGACATTGAGCAGTAAGATCATTCCAATAAATAGTAGGCTCATCGTCATCATCATCGTAATAGTATGGATACACCGGAGGAGGAGTATAAGTCTCGATATTCGATATTTTCTCCTGGCGTTGATCCTCTTGACATTTCTCGATGATCTTGGTGAAAGCTTCTTGAAGTTGTTGACCTTGCTTAACAAGAGTATCCCATTGTTCGTGGGAGCTCAAATGTTCGAAGGAGGGTTGATGATCGATGGGGTGTTGTGGGGGCTCAAAATGTTGAAAACCTGAATTATAGCATGGTTGTGGCTCATAGTAGTTCATCGGTTGAGAAGAATTAGAAACCGGGTTTGGTTCATAATAATCCATTGGTGAAGAAAACTGAGGACACGGACTTTGCTCATAATAATTCATTGGTTGACAATAATAGGTATCGTGAGGGCCCCCACAGTTGTTGCAAAATGGGTAAGGAGAAAGATTGGGTGCGTCTTGTGGATAGCTATTATCATTGTCATAATTGTACCCCGGTTCTTGCCTGCAATCATACGGGTGGCGAACCGGGCACGAAACATGCCAATGAGAATCGCTTCCACAATAGATGCACGGGGAAAGAGTAGGTGGGTTCAAAAAGGACGAATTAGTCGAGTTGCACAAAGGACAAAATCCGTATATGTATTATGTATTGTTGATATCGTTGCCACACCGCTCACATGTACACCATTGACATGAGTCGTTCCCGTACAATCGTCTCCCGCACCCGACGCAATAGACATAAGAATCCATTAAGAAAAATAGATGAGCAAGAAGAATATTTTTGGTGCAAAACTTTTGAAAAAGAAATGCCTTTTTATGATTTTTCAAATGTTTTTGGATTTTTTGAAAATATTGGACACGAAAAATAACGTTCACAAGTGAACGGATCCCAAAAGCCAACGCGTCTCTCACAAAAAACCGTAGATCCTCACGAAATGAGCCGGCAGCGGCGCCATTTAATACAAAGATTTTACTAGTTGAAAAGTTCGTTTTCTCGGTATCTTCTCGAATTGATTTCCGGTTAATTGTGCGACTCCGTTGTTCTTGGTGAAAACAGTATTGTTTGGTTTTGGTAAAATAAATGTGTAAGACTTTAAAATAAATGACGAGTAATTAAAACTAAAACTAGTTGAAACGTAAACGGTGCAAAATTTAAAACGTTAAAAGTAAATGACGAGAATTTAAATGACATAAAATTAAAGCTTAAAGAAAAGTAAATTGACAACTAAATAAAAATGCAAGACGTAATTAAAATAGACTAAAAACAAAACGAGAAAATTTGACACTTAAACTAAAACAAAATAGTAAAACAAAACAAAAACAACCCATCGGAATACACCCGATCGGAATCCAATCGGAATCCGATCGGAATGTACAAAAGAGTCCAGACCGGAATCTATTCCGATCGGTTGATCGGAATGTAGGAAATGATGGTGATCGGAATACACACAAGACACCCAATCGGAATGAGTAAAAACATGCTGAATCGGAATATAGTAAAAATGCTACTAATCGGAATATAAAAAAAGCTTACAATCGGAATAACTGAAGATAACCCAATCGGAATACCAAGGAAACAAGCAGATCGGAATCCTCGGAAACCCTTTTCCGATCTAAATGATCGGAATAAGGTGGGTGCTGTCGGAATATCAAATCATAAAAGGGTTTAATACCCTTTCCGATTACACCCTTGATCCGAAAATTAAGCAAGTAATAAGCTATGGTTAATAAGCTCAAACTAAGACTAGAACGAATCTAAATCGAAATGGACTCAATAAGCATGAATAACAACTTATCAAAACTTTAAATAAACAAACTTTTAATTCAAACTATAAAAAGATGAACTTTTAAAGAAAACTTTAAATCAAATAAGCATTAAGATGAAATAAAATCAAGGATGAACATGAATCAAATGTAAGCAAAATAAGAAAGGTAGAAGAAGATGATTAAAAACAAGAACTTGATTAAAAGAAAAGATTCCAAAATTAAAAGACTTACTTGAATTGAAGAAATTAAAAGTGCTTAACAAGAAATTAAAATGCAAGAAAATAATCAACAAGAAATAAAAAGGGTGGAAGAGTGGTTTGTCAAGCCACCAACCACTCTAAACAAATAAGGTTGGTCACTATATATAGGGAGATTTGGGAGGAGCTTAGGAAGCTTCCTCCCTCTTTCTTCTTTCTCTTAATTGCACACTTGGGTCCTTGATCTTCTTAATCTTTTGTTAATCTTCTTAATACTTGGACTTTGTCTTGGGATTTCTTTAAACTCGTCTTGTATTTTCTTCATAAATAAGACTCGAGTTCTTCAGCTTTTAGTAACTTCCGTCTTTTGACTTTTTCTTCGATAAATCTTCAGAATTGGTCTTGGACTTCCGTTCTTTTTCCACTCTTGATCTTTCGACTTCATCTTTCGTCTTTTTCTTCGATAAAAGCCCGTGAATGCTGTGTTTTCTCCACTTTTCACCTTTTCGTCCTAAATCACAACAAAAACACAAACCACGCATAATTCCGACATAAATGACATAAAATACACGTTTTGACTCGGTTATTATTGTAATTAAGTTGTAAAAAGGATGGGTGTTTTTACACCTATCAAAGACCTAAAGCAGAAGTTAGTATTTGCACCTATTCTTACTCTCCCATCTGGTACAGGTGGATTTCAGATCTATAGTGATGCATCAAGGAACGAACTTGGCTGTGTTCTCATGCAACATGGGAAAGTGATCGCGTACGCTTCACGGCAGCTTAAGCCTTATGAGGAAAATCACCCTACGCATGACTTGGAACTTGCAGCAGTCGTGCTTGCATTGAAGATATGGAGGCACTACTTGTATGGAGAATCATGTGACATTTTCACAAACCACGAGAGCTTGAAGTATATCTTCACTCAGCGTGAATTGAACATGAGACAGAGGAGATGGTTAGAGCTGTTGAAGGATTATTACATTAACCTGTAGTATCATCCCGACAAGGTGAATGTAGTGGCAGATGCACTTAGCAGAAAGTCCAGAATGATAAACGACATTAAAATTAAGGAGGAAATCATAAGAGACTTGGAGCGACTAGACATAGAGATCATGGTACGTGGACAGCACGGTTACTAGGCTAATCTTAGAGTAGAACCCGAGTTACTCTCTAAGATCAAGGAAGCACAGAAAGATGATGGAGAAATCTGGGCGATAATTCAGAATTTAGAGAAGCAGACAGAATTTCGAGTAGACGCAGATGGTATCTTTTGGCAGGGCACGAGACTTTGTGTTCTTGATGATCTAGACCTTTGGGAAGCCTTGTTAGCTAAGGCTCATAGCTCCCCATTTTCTATCCATCCTGGTTCGACCAGGATGTACCATGACATCAAGCAGTACTTTTGGTGGAGTGGTATAAAACAGGATGTTGCTACTTACGTCTCCAAATGTCATACCTGCCAGCAGGTTAAGATCGAGCATCAGCGATATGGCGGTCTTCTTCAACCGTTAGATATTCCAGAGTGGAAGTGGGACAAAATCACCATGGATTTTGTTACTGGTCTTCCGCCGACAAAGAAGAAGCACGATGCAATTTGGGTTATCGTTGATCGACTTACCAAATCAGCTCATTTCTTACCGATCCGCAAGGAAGATTCGGTCAGTAAACTCGCCGATGCTTATAGAAGGGAGATCATGAGACTTCACGGTGCTCCATCCAGCATGGTCTCAGACAGAGATCCTCGTTTCACTTCGCGATTCTGGAGAAGTCTGTAGAAAGCTTGGGGTACACAACTTAAGCTTAGCACGGATTTTCATCCTCAAACAGACGGGCAGTCGGAGCGAACGATTCAGACATTAGAATATATGTTGAGGTCATGTGCATTGGAATGGACGGGTGATTGGGACGATTATATTTGTTTGGTGGAGTTTGCATACAACAACAGTTGGCACACAAGTATCAAGTGTGCTCCTTTCGAGATGTTGTATGGCAGGAAGTGTCGCGCCCCAATCTGCTGGGATCAGGTTGGTGAGCGAACACTTGAAGGACCAGAAATAATAGAGCTGACTAATGAGAAGGTCGCAGTAGCTTATCAGAAACTGCAAGAAGCACGATCACGTCAGAAGAGTTATGCAGACAAGCATCGTAGGTACTTACATTTTAATGTAGGAGATCACGTTTTCCTTAAGCTCTCGCCGGCACGTGGTGTTAGACGTTTTGGAATCAAAGGGATGCTCAGTCCTCGATTCATCGGACCGTTTGATGTCATTGAACGAGTCGGTGAAGTATCTTACCGTTTAGCGTTACCTCCGCAGCTTTCTCATGTTCACGATGTTTTCCATGTGTCCTTACTCAGAGGGTACCAGTATCATCCCCTTCACATGGTTCAGTATCCACTGGAACAGATTCGTGAAGATCTCACTTTCATAGAAGAACCCGAACGAGTTCTTGACAAACAAGAACGAGTCATGAGAAGGAAGACGATTCCATTCGTCAAAATCCTTTGGAGGGATCATACCGAGCGGGAAGCCACTTGGGAAACAGAGGAGTCTATCCGGGCTTCTTACCCTCATTTCATATTTTTAATTCGGGTATGTTCTTCTTTTCCAGTTTACTTTATCTATAATTCGGGGACAAATTATTCTTTTGAGGGGGGAAGATTTGTAAAACCCGCATGCTTTTACCATGAATAGTAACCTTACGATCGTACGTACATGATTTGAACTTTCCTTTTATAGCACGTTTACGTTTCACGAACATGAATTACAAGTATTACGTAATAAGTATTTCTTACGTATTAAGACACGATAATTATTTCAATAATAATTATAATAACGAACATACGAACATGAAATTATGAACGTAAATTAATCACGAGCTTAGTATTACGTATGTATGTATATTTATTCCGATCACGAATAAATATATTAAGTCACAAACGATAACTAATTAAATCACGTAAAACACGAACACGAGAACACACTTATTATTTAGACACGGAAAATGTTCGGGTTACCCCTTGTGGGCACCCTTACCCGCGGACACAACAAGAAACAAGGGCCAAGCCCATTAATTTTTACTAAACATGAATTAAGGAGAAAACTTAGTTTCATTATAACAAAATTTATGAAATAATTAAAACCCTAAATCTTTTTCTCCTTCTTCCTTCCTCTCTTTGGCCGTCGGGTATACACACACACAAAGAGTTGTAAAACCCGTATGCTTTTACCATGAATAGTACCCTTACGATCGTACGTACATTATTAGAACTTTCCTTTTATAGCACGTTTACGTTTCACGAACAAGAATTACAAGTATTACGTACGTGTTATAACATGATAAGTATTTATTACGTATTAAGACACGATAATTATTACAATTATAATTATAATCACGAACATACGAACATGAAATCATGAACGTAAATTAATCACGAGCTTAGTATTACGTATGTATGTATATTTATTACGACCACGAATAAATATATTAAGTCACGAACGATAACTAATTAAATCACGTAAAACAAGAACACGAGAACACACTTATTATTTAGACACGGAAAATGTTTGGGTTACCCCTTGTGGGCCCCCTTACCCACGGATACAACAAGAAACAAGGGCAAAGACAATTAATTTTTACTAAACATGAATTAAGGAGAAAACTTAGTTTCATTATAACAAAATTTAGGAAATAATTAATACCCTAAATCTTTTTTTACTTCTTCCTTCCTCTCTTTGGTCGTCGGGTATACACACTCACACAAGGTGTGTTAGTTGATTTTTGGTGTTCGATTTATTGCAAGGATCGTCAGGTGTTCATCCTTCTTTGATTCACGTGATTGGTATAAACCCTAAACCTCTTTTCTTTTTATGTTTTGATTTATTAATCACATGAAATCATGAATGTTTTAATAACAAATTATAAACAAGTTATAAATCATGTAATTAAACATGGGGTAAATTAATTAGTGGTTAAGGGGTGTTTGTTTGTTGGCGACGCATAAACCGAGCCCCAAGGGGGTCTCGGTTTGTTTTTGATTCGCACCACCGAGACCTCATGGTCTCGGTGTGGTGGTCTCGTGTCTCGGCAGCAGCAAGAAAGGAGACCCCGACCTCGGTCGGGGTATGTTTTGTGTCGGGTGGGTCTCGGATAAAATAAAAACCACCATCGGCTTATGCCGGTGGCTAAATAAGGCAAGCAGGGGGAACCCTAGCTGCGGCAGCAAGGGTAACCACCGGCTAGCCGGTGGGAACTTTTTGCTAGCCGACGGTTAGGTCTTGACCAAGGGTGAATTTGGGTCCGGTTCACGGGTTTAAACTGGTCCGTTTCACACATGTTTAGATTAAAACACGATTCGGTTCATGAGTTGTTTCTACAAGGTTAAATACTTTATACAAGTTATATTTTTTTTCAAGAATTAAATAAATTAATTAAAACATGTACATGATTAATTTAATTTATACATGACTTAGGTTATTAATATGATTATTAATACATGAATTTTTAACCTAAGTATTTATCATTTAATTAGACTATATAATTAATTTATTATTAAAATAATGACCTATAATTAATTAACTTACATGACTTAGGTTATATTATTAATAGATAATAATACATGTTTTAACCTAAGTATTTTTCACCTTTATTTAATTAAACCATGTTATATTTAATTAAATACTTTAACTTATAGTTTATTTAATTCACATGAAATAATTAATAAACTATATTATTTAATCACATGACTTATTATGTTAATCAGTAAACACTTAAGCTTATATAATTAGCTTAATAATCCAGCTTATTTCTATTTATGGAAACTTTCTATTTTTAGAAACTTATTTAATTAAGGCAGCTAATCTATTTATGGAAACTTTCTATTTTTAGAAACTTATTTATTTTAAGCAGTAAATCTATTTTTGGAAACTTTCTGTTTTTGGAAACTTTCTATTTTTGGAAACTTTCTGTTTTTGGAAACTTTCTATTTTAGGAAACCTGATATTTTAGAAAGTTACTTATTATTACACAACAAGTATATTAATACACGAAATACTAGAAATACTTAAACAGAATAGACAGAATACATGATAAACATAGTATTAAGCTTAAATCAGTAAAACATGACATGAACATATAAAACGAGCTAACACATGGTATAAAATCAGTTACGTACTCAGTAATCAGATACTTATACACGTATGTATTTATGTAGCATTAGTGATACCGAAGTAGGACTCTCTTCCGTTCGTCTTCTTCGTTCACTGGACGCAA
The DNA here is from genome assembly GCA_025667525.1 of Glebionis coronaria. Taxonomy (NCBI): domain Eukaryota; kingdom Viridiplantae; phylum Streptophyta; class Magnoliopsida; order Asterales; family Asteraceae; genus Glebionis; species Glebionis coronaria. The sequence goes on from CM046875.1 coordinate 372,288,511, forward strand.
GGTACCGATTCTCCGTCCTTTCAATATGGACATTCTTCCTTATTAGGATTTCCCGTATGCAACCAACTGTTTTCCCCAGTATATGTTTTATATGTTTTTGAATTGCTTATGTTAATTAGATTACCTAAAGCCATATACATGCATGACCAGTTTCACCTAGTTATGGAGGTACCATAACCATAACACTGGAGGCACCAGTGTTATGACTTCACCACGGCGGAGTGATATCTCGTGGCGTCCCTTTCAGCTTTTGGCCATATTATTATTATCAGGTGGGCGTATGGGTGCATCCTAGTTTACATGTTTTTAGCAGATTATTCAGTGTGAATGTGGTGTGTGCCTTGCATCCTTCACAAGGAGCTGATCCCTCCTACCCAAAACCAGAATATTAAATTAGAGGCAACCCCTCTAATTTGCATGACGAGGTCACCCCTACAAGTATTCATCCACGTTGATATTTTATGACCTATATTGGCTAATGGTAAACATGTTAAATAGTTTTTACAAGATAAACATAAGGCTTTTCAAACTATAAAACCAGTTTTACTAAGATATAACCAGGTTACCCAGGACTTAGTCTTTTCCACTGCTTCATGTTTATATGCTTATATTAATCATGCTATAATTGTATATCCGTGCACTGGGCGTATTGATCAGCCGTTTTTCTTTTCATGTTCCCAAAACGGCAGGTACTTAGGGACGCTCGTAGACTTTAAGCGTACGTGCATATAGATTGGAAGCTTCCTAACCTTCTTTACTTTATGCATTTCTTTTTACTTTCATACTCATTCCCATGGACATTGTTTAGTCCTATCATTTACAGTACTTATGTTTGTGTGTGATGAGTTCTACTTTTGGGATACCGATGTTTGATTCCGGTATTTCTTTTATGGTCATGTAATGTTCAGACATTTATCCTTGTATGCTTTGATGACACGCCATAATCACGCGTGACATTCCATTTATCAAAATGGGGTTTACATTAGTTAATGTAGCAAAAGCCGATATAGGTCATGAGGTCAACAACGTGCATGAATACTTGGAGGGGTGACCTCGTCATGCAAATTATAGGGGATGCCTCTAATTAATTGGTAAGTGAGTAGGAGGGATCAGCTCCTTGTGAAGGATGAAAAGAACACACCACATTCACCATGAAATCCTGACTGAAACATGTAACTAGGATGCACCTATACACCCCACATGATAATATAATGAAAATAATGGCCAAATAACTGAAAGGGACGCCACGAGCTATCACTTCGCCGTGGTGAAGTCATAACACTAGTGCCTCTAGTGTTATGGTTATGGTACCTCCATAACTAGGTGAAACTGGTCATGCATGTATATGGCTAAGGTAACTAATTAACATAAGCATTTAATCTGTAACTACTGGGGAAAACAGTTGGTTGCATACGGGAAATCCTAATGAAGGAAGAGATTGTCCTTACTGAAGGACGGGAAATCCGTACCTTATGTCCTGTAGAAGCTAATGAAAACGATGAAGACTACTTCGCCTCGACGGATAATACTACATAAGAAATATGGACGTGTATGAGTTGTCTAATTTACTGGTTCCGTGTGTTATTAGCTTGTTATACATATTCTGTCATGTTTTACTATTCACTGTGTTAACTGTAGTTATACTAATGTTCTACTGTGTATTATTCATGTATTAGTTTATTATAATACTTGTATTGTAATACTAAGTAACTTTCTAAAAATAACCGGTTTCCATAAATAGTAAGTTTCTAAAAATATAAAGTTTCCAAAAATAACAAGTTTCTATAATTAGAAATATGCTGGATTATAAATAATAAATAAAGTTTAAATAGTATAATACAAGTCATGGTTATAGCTTATTAATTAAATAACTGGTTAATTTATTAAACTATACGTTATATGGACTTTAACTAAAAATACATGTTTTAATTAAATTAAGCTAAGTTAAATACTTTAGGTTATACATGTAATATTAATTTAATATTTAACCTAAGTCCTGAAATTAATTAAATTAAAAAGTCTAGTAATTAATTTACTTAACATGTTTTCTGATTTTTAATATTTAACCCGAGACCCGAACCCGTGTTTCAAAAATTACCCATGCCCGAAACCCGGTCCCACATATAAGCCGAGCCATAAGCCGAGCCAAACAGCCCTACCAGTGGTTAGACTGGCTAGCCAGTTGCCTGGTGGCTTGCGGTTACCACTGTCGAGCCCCTGGTTGACACCTGTGGTTCAGCCGGTTCACACCGGTTCATACCGGTTGTGGACCAGTTCCCCCTGCTTGTGTTCGGTTCCCACTGTCAGCCCAGAATAAGCCCCACCAAGACCCTAAGGTCTCGGTTGGCTCTCGGTCCAAACCAAAACCCACCCCCGACATGCGGTCGGGGGGTTTTTCCCTTGCTGCGCCTGAACAACAGCCAAAACCGAGCCCCTTGTGGGTCTCGGTGGCGTCGGATCAAACAAGCCAAGGCCCTTGGGGTCTCGGTTGTGTCTCGGCTAACCCAAAGCCAAACCAAACACCCCTTAATCCAATATTTAATTAATCTACTTGTTTTAATTACATGTTTATAAGATTAATTAAATTAAACATGAATTCATAAGGAATTTTAAAGAAAAGAAAAAGGTGTTTGATTTTACCGAAAACGTGGAATGAAAAAGGTTATGAACACGATCACGTACACGCAAACAACCAACAAGAAAATTCGTCCGATTTGTCCTTGTGGTATATGGTGGTCGGCGGCAAGAGCAAGAAGGAGGCAAGAGACAAACTTTTTCCTATAACCTAAATTATGTTTTAGGTTTCCTGTATTTTATTATTTACAAGGGTTAATACGGGTTATGGGCCAAAGCCCATCTTCTCCTTTGTCTCTGGTGTAGCCACGACCTAAAGGAAGCCCACGGGGAAACCCGTAGCTTTTCCGTGTTCAAATAATTACGTGATCGTTTATGTTTTAAATGTCGTTATTTTTATACGTCGTGTACTTAACACATTCATAATATTTACGTAACTACATGTTATTAAATACCGTGACATGTGAAATATATTATAAATGGAAAGTTTTAATTTTAACGTATTTTCATGTGTGTACTGTTCATGTGTACTGTTCATGGTATTTTAATACGGGTTTTACAACTCTTCCCTTCTAAAAGAACAATTCGTAAGAAGTCCGTATAGACTCCTCCGTCTCCCAAGTGGCTTCCCACTCATGATGATCCCTCTAGAGGATTTTGATAAAAGGGATCGTCTTCCTCCGAATGACACGATCTTGTCGCTCAAGAACTCTCTCGGGTTCTTCAAGTATGAAACATCCTCTCGAATCTGATCAAGTGGATATTGGACAACATGAACTGGATGATAGTTGTATCCTCTGAGTAAGGACACATGGAACATGTTGTGAACGTGTGATAGCTGAGGCGGTAACGCTAAATGGTATGACATTTCACCAACTCGTTCTATGATGTCGAACGGTCCGATGAAGTGAGGACTGAGCTTCCCTCTGATTCGAAAACGTTTAACTCCTCGTGCAGGTGATACCTTGAGGAAAACGTGATCATCTACGTTGAAAGATACGTCTCTACGACGTTTATCTGCATAGCTCTTCTGACGAGCACGAGCTTCCTGAATCTTCGCCTTGGCGACAGCGACCTTCTCATTGGTCACCTCAATCATCTCTGGACCTTCAAGCAGTCGTTCACCCACCTGATCCCAGCAGATTGGGGTTCGACACTTTCTGCCATACAACATCTCAAAGGGGGCATACTTGATGCTAGCGTGCCAGCTGTTGTTGTATTCAAGTTCTACTAGAAATATATAATCATCCCAGCTTCCTGACCACTCTAGAGCACATGACCGCAGCATGTCCTCCAATGTCTGAATGGTATGTTCCGACTATCTGCCGGTTTGAGGATGAAAGGCAGTGTTGAGCTTAAGTCTGGTGCCCCAAGATTTCTGAAGACTCTGCCAGAAACATGATGTGAAAAGGGGATCTCTGTCAGAGATGATTTCCGATGGAGTACCATCTAGTCTCATGATCTCCTTCTGGAAAGTGTCTGCTAATTTTCTGACCGGATGCTCCTTGCGGATCGGCAGAAAATGAGCAGATTTAGCCAACCTATCCACAATAACCCAGATAACGTCGTTCTTCTTCTGAGTAACCGGAAGACCAATAACTAAATTCATGGAGATTTTGTCCCACTTTCATGCTGGAATGTCTAATGGCTGTAGTAAACCACTATCTCACTGGTTCGATCTTCACCTGTTGGCAGATCATACATTTAAAAACGAAGGTGGCAACATCCTACTTCATACCACTCCACCAAAAGTGTTGCTTGATGTCGTGGTACATCTTGGTAGAACCAGGATGTATGGTAAATGGAGAACTGTGAGCTTCAGTCAGCACAGCTTCCCTGAGTGTAGAGTCATCAGGAACCACTTGTCTAGTGCCCTACTATAAGATACCATCATCGTCAACACGAAATTTCGTCTGCTGATCAAGGTTCTGAATGATAACCCAGATCTCACCATCATCCTTCTGAGCTTCCTTGATCCTAGAATGTAAGAGTGGTTCCACTCTAAGATTAGCCCAGTAACCGTGTTGTCCTCGTACACAAAAATCAATATCAGTCATCTCTAGGTCACGGATGATCTCCTTTGCAATCCGGATGCCAACAATCATACCCGACCTTCTGCTTAGAGCATCTGCCACCACATTCACCTTACCAGGATGGTACTGAATGTTGGTGTCGTAGTCCTTCAATAGCTTTAACCATCTCCTCTGTCTCATGTTCAGTTCCTTCTGGGTGAAGATGTATGATATGAGCAAAATCTGATATCAATTAATCAACAAATCACCCTAAAACACATAGAAAATACCTAACTTTTGTGCTATAAAGCAGTATTATGTGGTATGTTTTGTGTTTGTGCTTAAATAGGTAACAAGGATACAATTTCAAGCAAACAAGAGGAAATCAAGCTCATTCATGATGAAAAGACAAGAGAAGGATCAAAGATGACAAGCCATTTGAAGATGAAGGACCTATCTTGACAATATTCAAAAGTTGAGGGACTTAAATGAAAAGTTTGGAAAAAGTCAAGATTAAAGGCAAACTTGGTCAAACTTCAAGTCAAACAAGTCAAGGGAGTCAAATAGTCAAGAATACAAGTCAAAGGACTGAAATTGCCATTTAAATGAAGAAAAGGAGCTCAAATGAAGTGGCTGTTTAACTACAAGGACTGGAAGTGCCAAAAATACACAAACTTTGATCTTGATCCATGTGAATACCATTTCAACCAATCAAAATGCAGGGAATAAGTCATCCGGATTGCCAGCTAACTTGCCAGGTCGCTCTTTCATTAAATGAACAAATCCAAGAACAGTGGAACGCACTCACTCCCTCTTGACCTATCACAAGCTGCCATGCAATAATATCATTTATCCAAAATGGATAATGATCCGTGTGAGAGGCCATAATCCAATCAGAAAATGCCACGTGTCAACGTCAACCATCAACAAACCCAGAATCGAAGAGGAGCTACAAGGCATTTCATGAAATACTTTCTACATGAAAAATACTCAGAATGAGATGACGAATCCAACTGCATAACTTAATTAGACTGAAGATCAAAGGATTATAAAACCCCTTTTGTGTTCTTGATGAAGAATCTGCAATCAACTCATCCTTGACACCTGGCACCTCCTCATTGTGTAGCATATTGTAAATCTTGCTTATGTTTAGAGAGAGAAAGAGATAGAAAGATAGATGATTTCACACACACTTTAGAGAGAGAAAGTGATTAACTTTGTGTAAAAATGAACGAAACCACACCATCTCCATCTAAGGAGAGGGTTTATATACCCAAGCCCATGAGATGGGCTTAGGCTTACATTGGGCCGCCGGCCTACACATGTTGTAGGCTTGGCTTGGCCTTGTTTGTTGAATATTAAGTTAACTAGACTACGAGCTACTACTTATACTATTATTGGAGTGACCGATCCTTTCTATACGTAAAACGTATTTCCAACAATCTCCCCCTAAGGGAGGTCACTCCAAACAAGGGCGTTACCCCAGTTACAATAATAAAATAAACCTAGCATACTATGCTTGTCTTGAGCTCGTAGTCTTCGTCTTTCTTTTCTTTTTCTTTTCTGGTGAACATGCTGATGTGATCTTTGATATCAATCTTTAGCATTAGTCTCTTGCCTTGATCTTGTGCATCCATCACTTGTGATATCCGCCTCCTCGTGACTTCCTGTCCCACATACTTATACCTTCGTAATTCTTGAAAGCTTCAGAGTACGATACAGCGGAAGACTTTGACTTTTAGGCTTTCTTGAATTAGATGAAGTACTAAGTGCATTGATAGGTGTAGAAATACGTGTTTAGGAAAACAACGTATAAGTGCGGCAAGTATTAAACTCGACGATTTAGGAAAACCGACACGTCGAATAAATGCGGGTTCGTTCTCGAAGGAGGTGTGTGTATTAATGTGCCAATATATATGAAATCAAGTTTGGATTAGTGACGTTTTTGGTTTAGAGAGAGAAAAATAAAAGACGAGCTACGACTACGATTTAAACTACGACGTTGACGTAAAACGATGACGTAATTACGTAAAACGCGACAAAATTAAAAATTAAACCTAAAAACTAATTAAAAGCTTAAACTAAGTCTAAAATAATATAAATAAGAATAAAAATCCAATAAAAAATATTTTAAAACCTTTTATTAATTAAATATTCAATTTTAAATGCTAATTAAAGCCCTAAAATTAAATATAATTAACAAAATGTCTAAAATATTATTTTATTGAACTAATAAGTTACTTATATTATTTAAAGACTAAAAAGTATTTTTCCTAAATTTTAAAAACTATTTTTCTATTTTTAAAACACTTAAAACTATTTTTAAACTAAAATAATCATAATAAGTAATAAAATAATGCTAAAAATAATTTGACAATTTTAAAAATCCTAATTTATGCTATTGAACAGTAGAAAATTTAAAAAGTTTGAAAAATGTAAAATTTTTCACTAAAAGACAAAACTGATTAATAATTAAACCTTAATTAAACTAAATTTAATTATAAAAAAATAATTAAAAAGTGAACAATAAAAACTTTTTAAACTAGAAATCTTAAAATGTTTTTCTAAGTCTAATAAAATTTTTAAAATCTAAAAATATTAATTTTCTACACTAAAAGAAAAAAATCAGAATATTAAAAAGTATTTAAAAATGCAATTAAATGTAAAAAATACTAAATGAACAGTAATTAAAAAATAAACTAAACAGAAAAATCAAAAATAAATTAAGAAAAATAATGAAACTAAAATGGAGATCTAATTCCTAATTTAGGTCACTAAAGACAAAAAGATCAAAAGACTGAAAGTGACATCTTGTATGTTTTGTCTGGTAGCCAAGCAGTACTAACCAATACACTAGCAGGGGTAATTGAGTTCCCACTGCTAGTGTAAAAACAAGGTCTGGGAGGTTTAAGCTTAGGAAAGCTTAAGTGCTTGATTTTTGTTGGACAATGGGGCACCCCTACACTCAGTGGAGTGTAGGAAGTCTAGATAAGCAATAAAAACAGCAACTTCTTCACAAAAATCAAACACAAATGCACCATCAAGTTACTGCTATAGCTTGTAAGTATCTGATGAACAGTGCTGACTATTTTGGCACAAAAACGAATTTCAAATGCTCACAACTTGTACACAATCCATCCAAATCACATAAAACTGATAACCAACCCTAGATTATCCTATTATCTAACAATGAGCAAGATTTTTAGGCAAAATTCACTCTAAAATAAACAGAAAAATTGACTTATTGTTTTTGACTAGTTAATACCAAATTTGAACAAACAAATCCCTTTTAAAAACTACCAAACTTAAAACCAGTAAGGAGTCCAACCTAACACTAACCAATAGAGTGAGATTGAGCAAGTTTTAAGCCCAAGAGTTGTCAATTTCTTGCCTTAACACCTAATCCCAAACACTCCCTAATATTCAGAAATTGAAAATTTAACAACTAAATCTCTTAACAACTTGATTAAACTGGATTAAATCTATCTAAAAAGGCAAATAACAACTAATCAAGCAAGTTTACACAGATAAATGAACAATTAAGAAGGTCAAACTCAAAATCATGCTAAATCATAAAATCATCACATAAAATCCTATTTCTAGGAGGGTTCAAGCCCGTACCTGGTGTGGTTAACATCCAACCACACAAAGGCCAGCTGAGGCCTTCTCCTATAAGCTAGGACCTTGGAAATGGACTTATGAAACGGTTTTGGTAGAGAGATGCTAGTGGTGGATACCAAGATCCACACACCCAATATGTCTTGAAAAATGATGAACCTGCTAAGATGAAAACACTAGGGGTGAACTGATAACACTACTATAAGACTATAAGCTTGACTTATTGATTAAGTCAGCTTATAGCTTATAGCTTATAGCTAATATAACCAAAAAAAATTGAACCTTCTTGAAAACTGATTTTTCACAAAAATCTTTTTGAAACTTTTGAAATCATCAAACTTTGAAATCTTTGAAATCACTTAAAACACAAACTTGAGAATCCAATTCCCACTTCCACTTTCACTTTCATGTGAATTGGAGACTCAATGTTTGTTTTAAAAAAAAAACTATTTTCAGAAACTTGAAACACAATTTCCCCTTTTCTTTCTTTGAAACCTACACTATTTTTTTTGCAATGAATGTAAACTTTTACACTACAAGAACAAAGGAATGGAACTCAGTTATTGTGAAATGCTAAACTTTCATTTTCATTACTTGTCAAAAAATTTTACAATAAACTGGAACAAAGGGCACAAGCACATACTGCTGGCTCCTTTTATAATATGCTAGGGAAGATTCTAGATACAATAAAAATAATACAAACCCTAGTAATGACTTTCCTGATATGCCCTTGAATTCAAAATCGATTCTTGGTCAAGATGGCTCTCATGTGAATTCTGAAAGATTCCAGTTGTCTTGGGATGATCTAGGACGTTGAAAAAGCCTTTGGGAACACAAAATCAAATGGGAACGTTGATATGCTGCCAAGTCTTGTTTTCTTGTTGCAGGGGAGCCACGTGGGGGACCCACAAGTCACGGGTGGGGGTTTTTTGTGTGGTGGGTTTTGGTTTGGGTGATGTTAATTAGCAATCTACATAATTTGAGGCTAAATCCCTTTGATGTGTGCTTGATTCGGTTTAGGGTTTATAGGGGAAGGGGGTGGTAAATAGTGGCAGTTTAATCTTAGATTAGTGGTAAACATTGTGTTTCCCACGTTTTTGATTTATTAAACATAGTTTGGAAAAAAAACTGTTAACAAAAAGGTAAGTGGATTAGTGATGTGGCGTGTGGTGGGTGATGTGGCGTGAGGTGGAAGGTGGTGATTGGTGGGGAGAGGTTTAGTGTCTGGGCAGATTGGGTCCCTTGGTTTATAAAATTGTGGCATATAAAGATTTTCAGCTTTTATCCCTTTTTTCCTTTGTTAACAACTATGCTCAATTTGTCAAAAATGGCACACCATTTGTACAAGGTTTTACCAAGGACCATACATGCAATAATATCAATATTCAAGGGCTATTCTTGTAATGTCTCGTCATTTTAGGGACCCAAGTGTAAAATTGAGGATTTACAAGGGTTTAAAATGACAAGTCTTCCAAAGTTGAGGGACCATTCTTGCCAATTCTTCAAACTTTAAGGACTTCAATGGAAAATCATCATTTGGGTCCGGTTCTTTGTGCGGCTTCGTTTCCCGTGTTTGTTTTTGCTTGATTCCTTTGATCTTTTGGTGAATTCACGATATCCGTACCTAAAATACACAATGAACAAACACAGGCATATATTTGGGTATTTTGACGATATTTTAAGCGTTTTAAGCCCGATTTGGACGATGAGACTATGTATAAATACAGTCTCATCACTCCCCCATACTAAACCATTGTCGTGTCCCCACGCAATGCTAGAACTAAGTATCATAGCACTTCCAAAATTCATTTTATGATGACATTTATTGAAGCGGAAATTTAAATAAACTACTACACGTGTTTTAGACATAATGTAATGTTTTCATCACGATAAAGTGGTTTTTGGGATCATAGAACAAGAACACGTGAAAGCTTCGTTAGAAATAATTTCGTCGTCCTCGATTTTCACCCAATTCCATGCTAAGCGTGTAACGAGATCATTGTTATTATAATTTAGCAACACGAACACATCTCATGAGTGTTAATTACGAACCTAAACTCCCTTATTCCTACTTGGTATCTCTTATATTTTATTTTGTCTTAATGATCACGAGGATACATCATTAACTTATACGTGAATAGAGATTAAGTCTAAAAATAGAGTCTTAACGGTGTAACCAAAATCATTAAATCAATAATTCATCCTAATAGACAACGATGTCAAAAAATTAAGTCAACAAGAAGGATCGATAAACACGGTTTTATAACGGTTTTGAACATGAGACTTATTACCAAGACTTTTATACGCCCCCTAACGGAAGGGCCTTATTATCTTTGGTTTACCTCCATCTTTTATTCAACTTCGCCATGAAGCTTTTATTATGACTTCGGTCTTGCCTTGCCTTTTATTATCCGCCTCATCGGTGATTTTATTAGCCAAAGACGTATATCCTCACGCTAAAGCGAATTTTGCATCTTTAAAGCTTCGAAGATTAAGGCTTGATTCACTTTCAATTTGGGCATAGATTTTTCGGCCTTGTGAGCTTCAAATTTTTGCTTAATTTAGGTGAGCACTTGAAATCTTATTATTAGGTGAAGCTTTCGATTATTCGGGTGCCAATACTTCACACCGTGATGCTGGCGACACCTTAATGTTTTCCCAATTTAATTACATGGAAGCTACTAAAACAGATTAGAAACCAACAATAGTGACTAAACCGCCAAATCAATATTTATTAACAATTAATTATGCAAAAGCGTGGGGAGAATAAGCTAATAATTACTACATACGAGATCGTGACGATTACAAGACTTATAAATAACTCTATCATTTCTCGTCCTCATTTAAGAGACTTAGCCTAAAAAGTTAAGGAATCGAAGCTAAGTGCTCAACACGCACGGTCGAGTCAAAAATTACTCTTATTCTCACCATCGGAAAACCTACATTCGTGTCTTAAACACTTATGAAAAACAAGAAAAAATTTTAAAATTTGGCCATTTTTAGCCTTATTTGCAACGAAACAATAACAAAAAGATGAATTTTGGATTGCGTGTTGACGTAAGCAAGGTGAAGTATCTACTCACCCCCCATACTAAAACTAAACATTGTCCTCAATGTTTCGAGTCTAGGGGTGTAAAACACCCCCATACTAGAGACGAAGTCGAATGCTTAATCTCGAGCATGGAAAGGGTAAAACGAATAACCTATAAGCCGTTTATGAATTATGCTAATAAGATAAATGTTAGAACATAAAAGGATATCATCGGATATCGGAATCTCCAAAGGCAACGATCGAAGCTCGAGTGATCCGTAAAACGAACACGATAGGCTTCAATGATGACGATGAACCTAATAAATCACAATCACAAACAACCACGGAACAAAGGTTGGAAGAGCACAAGTCCCCTCGTTACATTAAACTAAGAAATCGATAATATGTACAAGGATAAGCATGAGAATCCCCCACGAGGCACCTTGTTTTTGTTAACCGAGTCAAAAGCTCGACTCGAATCCCCATAAATGTGATCATTTAGGGATAATCTTGGTATGGTCATTTTTGGTGGGGCTTATATGATAAACACGGCCCAAAAGCAACCGGTACTAAGGACTAAGTCCTTTCATGATGCAAAATACCGGGATCGAAGATGGCGTCCTCGTTTTCATGGGCTAAACGAACCAACGCCACTTCAACATGAAACCCAATGGGGTAGAAGAAAATAGATGAGAAGTAGAAAGGTGGGGCAATGGGTAAGTCACTAAAATGAGCTACTCGAGGTAGACTCACACCAAGCAAATGAATAAGATTTCCATTTATTGCATCGGTGGAAGACCGAGATTTCCCTTTACAATCAATTCTGGGATCGTAAATCTCGTCCTCGGTGGAGAAATGTGAGGGAACATAAGGGGCTTCCCCCACACTAGATCCACACCAACCGTCGTCAAAAGGAGTAGACGAGGTGGTAGCACTCATGAAACGCGGTGATGACGGAGTTAAACATGTAGAAAAATCTTTTAAAACATTTTTATAATCTTTTCCTTTTTCATCGTTTAAAAACTCTTTATGAAAACCCGATTTGATAATGTCAAAAATATTTGGCGTGTCAAATTCAAAATTAGTCGCGCTAAAAATCCTCACATTTAAGTCGCGGTTAGGGGGTGGTGGATTATATAAGTTCTCAAAACGTTTGTCAATAAAGAACACCGCCCCCTCGGGGTCAACATACTCGTTATCCTCATGAACGTCGATCTCATCTATTTCTTCATCAAAGATAGGCTTGTCAAACCAAGGTTTGTCATTCCCCTCCTTGAGTATTTTAGAAACTCTCTCGAAAAGATCACGATCAAGCACGAAACCATCATTCTTTTGTGGGGATTGTTGATAAGTTAAATCCTCATGAATGTGGTAAACGTAATTCTCATTTGAGGAGTGTTGATTAGGTAACTCCTCGAGAATTGGATTTTTGGTCACATGAGTTGGCTCGTCATCGAAAATAAGACGTTCCAACTCATTAAGTTCATCCTTGATTTTGGAAAGATCGACCTCACTCATAGGTGGAAGTGAAGGCATAAGAGCTAGCTCTCGTTCAATGATTTCCTCAATCTCGGGATCAAACTCTTAATCATCGTACTTCACATGTTTCTTTTTAGGAGAATAAAAAATGGCATGTGGATATCGAAGTACGTGATCAATCTCGGCAAAATCGCCATCGTCATCGTCAAAGAAAGAGTCGATGTGAGCATTCACAACCATGGTCTTACAAGTCGAATGACTATGCTTAGGTGACTTTTCTAAGATGAGAGGATCGATGTCGATAAACCCTTTAGCCTCAATGGGTGTTGGGCTAGGCAAAGGAGGCACTTCGATGGAGTTAGAAGTTGAAGCCTCAAAGACGTGGTCCTTCGAAGGTGGTGAAGACGAGCCCATTTTGGTCATTGTCGTGATGGCACTAACGTCACCTTCGAAATTGGTGTTTCACTTGTTTCGCTAAATACATCCCAAAGTGAGTTTTCATCCATAAATTTACACATACCCTTTTGAATTAGGTACACGTACTCTTTATCATTAAAATCATCATCTTTAAAACCGTTTTTCTTAATTCTTTGAAAACATGCATTAAGCCTCATTCTTTCCGCTAAAGTGAACATTTTGAAATCATTAGGATTTGAATCATTAGGTTTTGAAACCTCGGTTTTTTCATTATCATTAAACCCTTGGGATTTTCTAGCGAAAAAGTCCATTTTGTCATCCCCATATCTCATAGTAAGTCTCCCCTCGTGAACGTCGATTACGGTTCGAGCCGTTGATAAGAATGGTCGGCCTAAAATAATGGGACATTTAGGGTCACACTCGTAATCGGATATAACGAAATCCGCGGGAAAAACAAACTTTCCAACTTTGACATAGACATCCTCGGCTATTCCAATTGGTATAAGTGGAGTAAAATTTGCAAGCTCGATTGTCATGTTCGTGGGGGTAAGTGAAGGCAATCTCATCAATTTCCATAGAGAATGAGGCATGAGATCGATGCTAGCACCTAAATCGGCAAGGGCTAAACATCCCTCAATCTCGGAAAAATCACAAGGTAGTAGAAATTGGCCCGAATCCTCTTCCTTTCTCGGCATACGCCTTTGGGGTTTTTTAAGAAGGATCGATGCACAAGTTTCTTCGAGGGTTACTTTGGTAAGGTCGACAAAGCTCTCTTTTTGAACCGTGGATGGAATTTGAGGTACACGAGGGTGTGCACTCTTTTCCTTGGTCGCCACGTTCACCCCATCGACTTTAGAACAAGAAGACGTCTTAGAAGTCGAGGGTTGAGAAGAATAAACAACACGGAATACTTCAAGGTTAGGGGTAATCACACGACCTTTCTCACGAGACGAGGCGGCTTTACATTGTAACTTCGGATTTGCAACGGTGTCACTAGGTAACAAACTAGATGACGCACCCGAGGACTTGTTCATTATGGCCGAAAACATCTTTTTAATATCAATTTGCCCTTGCTCAATCTTCGTGTTTTGCAATTTTAATGTATTAGAAAAGTCGTTTTTCAAAGTACCAATTTCTCCCTCTAATCGTCTCATATTAGCCTCATTCGTTTTCATGTAATTTTGAAAATCGTTTGACGAACTATTTTGATTTGAATTAAAGTTCCCTTGGTTTTGATTACTTCTTTGAAAATTGTTTTGATTCCCACTTGAAAAATTGTTTCCTTGATTGTTGTTGTTTGAAAAATTCGAGTTTTGATTATTGTCTCGATTTTGCCAACTTATATTACGACCTTGATTATAACCTCCTTGATTTTGATTCGAAAAATTTCCTTGTTGATTGTTTCCTTGAAAATTGTTACGATTTTGAAAATTGTTGCCTTGGTTATAATTGCCTTGTTGTGATGGACCTGCGTTATTTTGATTTTGAAAATTGTTGTTTCCATTTAATGCACTCACATTCGACGTTTGGCCATCCGTAGCCGCACACTCGTAATAATTATGAGTTCCACCACAAAACGTACACGATGCCTCAACCGCTTTCACCGTAGCGGGAGCGTCTTTCTTTTGCATCTCAACGAGAAAAGACGTAAACACATTCGTCAACTTGTCGACTTTTGCATCAACTCTCTCAATGTCGCGATTAGAACTACTAACATTGGCGACATTGGCAACACTCGGTGCGTTGCGGAGTTGGTAAACCTTGGATCGGTTTTCGATAATTATCAATGCATCTTTCGGAGTTTTACATAAAAAGTTGCCACCGACGGCGGAATTCAACGAGTCTTGTTCTTGAAAATTAATACCGTTGTAAAACGTATCGATTTGGTGTAACTCGGAAAAACCATGGTGAGGACATTGCCTAAGCAATTCCTTAAAACGATCCCACGCGTCTCTAAAAGATTCATTCGGTTTTTGCTCAAATTTCGTAATTTCATTTTTGAAAAACGTCGTCTTAGACGGTGGGAAAAAATAATTAACGAACTTGGAGACGAGATCCTTCCACGTAGTTATGGAATTAGGTGGCTCTTTCTCGTACCAATCCTTGGCGGAACCATCGAGCGAGTACGGAAAAAGCATAAGCTTGACAACATTGGTGTCGACGTTCTTAAACTTGCTCGTGGCTAAAAGACGATCAAAATTCCGAATATGGTCGTGAGGATTATCGGCTTCACGACCTCGAAACTTGGTAGCTTGGATCAACGAAAGCATTCCGCTCTTAATCTCAAAATTCTCCGCTTCGATAGCGGGAATTATGATCGCGTCTCCATAACCCTCGGTGGGTGCTTGGAGCAATTTCATCATCGAACGATTGTCAGCCATCTCCTCTATGGTTTCTTCAACAACGATATTAGGAACGTCGGTTTCTAATTCTCGTCTACGTCGTCGATTCCTTCGATTACGATTGCGTCGATTCGAAGCTTCGCTAGAATTGGAATAATCCTTCGATCGAGTGCGCATGCACTAAGCGTAGAATGGGTGGTAGCAAAGAAGATTCTTTGTGTGGTTTTTTGATTTTTAATTTTTTTTGTTTTTGATTGTTTTTTTATTTTTTTGGATTTTTGAATGTATTACGTAGACACAAATCTACAAATCTCCCCTCGAATCGATCTTCTCGATTAAAGGAGCCTCAAGGAATGAAAACGATCACGTGGAGTGAATGCCTTCGATGACTTTAGAACGTTGGTGGAACACCAAAACGTTCAAGAGGGTTTAATCTTGAAAACAAGCAAATATATATATGATACGTAGATAATACTTGGGCGGCAAACCCTCGATTAGCCTTCTTTCTCAAAACACGCACAAGCAAGCGGGGGAAACGAGGCGGCGCTAAGCACTTAAGAGCCTTTTTCCCTTAGGTCGTGAAATACAACCGCCTTATACCCACCTTATAGTTTGTGTTAATTGAAATTAAGCCTCACGAAAGTATTTATCTATTTTGCCTTTAAACTTTTGCTTTGGATTCGAATACAATGATCGAGTGATGAAATCCCGAATCAAGGTTGCGTTTTCACGCTTTTGGAGTACTTGTATATTTATTATTCTACGTAGATACAATATATTAATAATATTCACAATAAAAACGAAAACCAATATATCTACAATATAGTAAAATGATTGTTGTGTGTTTAATTTAGGAAAATTAAACACGATTTATTTGGATACTATAATATAATAGATAAAAATAACAAAAATGAGAATGTACGATATTCACGCTTTCCAAAAAAAATGAAAAGCTAAAACGCACTACTCACACAAACACGATACTAATAATAATGGCACACTAAACACCTCCCCGGCAGCGGCGCCAAAATGATAGGTGTAGAAATACGTGTTTAGGAAAACAACGCATAAGTGCGGCAAGTATTAAACTCTACGATTTAGGAAAACCGACAAGTCGAATAAATGCGGGTTCGTTCTCGAAGGAGGTGTGTATATTAATGTGCCAATATATATGATATCAAGTTTGGATTAGTGACGTTTTTGGTTTAGAAGAGAGAAAAATAAAAGACGAGCTACGACTACGATTTAAACTACGACGTTGACGTAAAACGATGACGTAATTACGTAAAACGCGAAAAAATTAAAAATTAAACCTAAAAATTAATTAAAAGCTTAAACTAAGTCTAAAATAATATAAATAAGAATAAAAATCCAATAAAAAATATTTTAAAACCTTTTATTAATTAAATATTCAATTTTAAATGCTAATTAAAGCCCTAAAATTAAATATAATTAACAAAATTTCCAAAATATTATTTTATTTAACTAATAAGTTACTTATATTATTTAAAGACTAAAAAGTATTTTTCCTAAATTTTAAAAACTATTTTTCTATTTTTAAAACACTTAAAACTATTTTTAAACTAAAATAATCATAAAAAAAATAAAATAATGCTAAAAATAATTTGACAATTTTAAAAATCCTAATTTATGCTATTGAACAGTAGAAAATTGAAAAGTTTGAAAAATGTAAAATTTTTCACTAAAAGACAAAACTGATTAATAATTAAACCTTAATTAAACTAAATTTAATTATAAAAAAAATAATTAAAAAGTGAACTGTGGAAACCATTATTCATGGATCGATTAAGCTTACTAGGATAATCAACGTTCATATGATAAACATAGCGGAATTAGAACATTGATTATGAACAAGATGTTTCTTTTCCAACGTTTACTTGTATTAAACGTCAAACGATTACAAGTAACAAACCTAGACGTGTTTACAAGGTTACACACGTCTAGAACACACGACTCAACTTTAAGACTACATTGTGAATGATGGGATAAATAAAACCTACGGTCATTGTATTCTATATATACTAGAATACAAGACTTTTCTTACAAGAAAACTTTATTTACATTAGAAGTCCCTCCACCTTTTGCAAATAAGTCATTCTTGTTGTATGAAAGGGCTCCATATTCTTGTAAAGCTTGATATTTGCATATAAGCCCTTATTGTTTCATTATACTTGTTTTGTCTCATCAAATTAATTCCCAACAATCTTCCCCTATTTGATGATGACAAAACCAATCTTCAAATCATGATCTTTCACGAATGAAACAAGCTTCCCCTTAAAGTAAGATTTCTTGTAAAACATATCACCACATAAAAATAAGTTGTATACCTTGATAAAAATAAGTTGTATACCTTGATCTTTGAATCTTCTTCCCCTTTTTGTCTCATCCAATAGGGGTCTTCTAAAGATAAACAACTAATAAACGCTTCCCCTTGAGTGGTGCATGTAAATGAATCACGAACCATGTAGACTCTAATTGTAGATTACGAATGAAGAAAAACGAATATAACCTATTTGTTGAAGAAGTGGAATCTCCCAAGCTTGTACCTTATATCTTGCACTATCCATGTGACGTCGAACTTATATGATGAGAGTAAATATAAGCAGACCTCGATCTCTTGTCAAAATCCTCATCCTTTGTGAGACACTGAGCACGATAATGTAACTCCTTCAAGTGATAGCGAGGTATCTAGTTTCTAGATTTGACAAGTCTTCGTCACCAAACATTTAAACGAACAAGCAAGTTATCTCAAAAGAGAGGCGAGTATTTTGAGATATGATAAAATACAAACCTGCGAAAAACAACTCCAACACCAAATAAGTAATAATCAAACCTCTTCATCGAAACCTCCAATTTGCAATGAAAATCATCTAAGTACAATATCATCCTCTTCTTTTATGCAACTGCTGCCTCTGTTGGCGTTCTGCTTCTAATCTAAGTCGGTACGTAACCGCAAGGTTAGCCTTGTCACATAATCAAATAAAACTTTATTGTATCAAACACAATCTTCAAAAACGAGCCATTAAATTTTAACAGATAGTTCTGTCCGAGATCCTGAGTCATCCAATATATCTTCTGTATGTATTGTCCGATATCGAACGATACTTGTCAGCGCTTAAAAAAACCATATATCGGACAACACGCTGTCAGCGTCTTCTCTATCAGCGTGTGTTTTATTCCTGTCAGCGGCTCGACTTAGCCACTGACACCATCTGTGGCTTGTACTCTTGACAGCGGCTAAATAATATATCACTGGCAAAAATAAATACCTCACTGTACCACTTTTCCTTGTCTTCGTACACTTCCTTAGATCACTTACTTGATAGCCAAAATTTGGTAGCCAAATAAGCTTTGAACAAAACCGACGTGTACCTTGGGCCTTACACCTTTTCTTGACATCTTGTGAACTGTACTTTATGTTTTGCACACGTGAGTAGCTGAAGCAAAAACTCTTTCTTTTTGGCCTCATCGTGAACAACAAACATACATATGATCCTTCATCGATTCACGAGCATATGACTACACATCCAATATCACGTGAAATTTAACATCTTGTAAAGAATCACTTGAATAATACAAACTTGTAGGACCACATAGCATAACCCACGTCATGTACTTTGATCACAACACAAAGCAACCAATGTGAATATAATTAATTCACGTGAACTCCTGCTTCCTTTTTCTTTCTAGCTTCTTGATCAAACCAAGTACTTATTAAATTAAAAAGCTCATGTGAACACACCTTGACACATATTCTTCTTTTCCACTTTTAGCAGCTCACGTGATCTTGTCCCATTCTTTTGATCACAACGTGCAAACTAGAAAACAATATTACCCTCCGTTCCTTTCTTGCTTTCCAAACGAATAGTATGACACTTCTGTGGACCACAGCATGTCCTTGTTCCACTTTAGTAGTCGTACAAGACCAATATAACATATGACCAGCATTGTATCCAAGAACATCGCATACTTCCATTAAACATCTACTGACCACAAATCATAAACGATCTGCTGCTTGGGACCACTATCATATGTCAAACAACCAGTACATATTATTCTTGGCAGCATCATAACGTGTAAAACAGAGTACTAAAGCTGTCCAACATCAATCACTTTCACAGCCTGCTACATAACTTCTTTTAGTCTGAACCTTCATCTGTTCATGCGTACTGTTGTAGTAACCACGTACTCTTTTCTTTGATAACATCACACCAGCAACAAAAAAAAAACAATTGAGCGACCCTCCAAATTTTTTTTTTTTAAGATCTAGGGTTTACTATAAAAACCCTAACTAGAATCGATCAACACATATTCAATCGCGTGTAATCATAAACATCAACAACACTCTTTTTCTGTTCTAAACAACGATTTAGGGTTTAGGGGATGAAACCCTAAATCTTTATTCAATAAAACAAAACCAGAAATTTTAATACCTTCATCTGCAGCAACATTCGACGAGCTATAACTTTTCCTTGAGAGCTTAACTCGCAGATCGCTCCGGTGATATCCAAGACACGTACTATGAGAACCTACAGCAAAAATTTCGCGACGATCCAACGGTTAACGAAGGAGATATCGTTGTTTGAAAACAGTTGTACAGTGAGATCCGAACATAAAATCATGGACGGATTTTTAAGCTTTCTTCGTTCTTCGACTCGAACACCTTGTTGATCCTAGCATCGAGAGCCACCCGCTCTGATACCAATTGTGGAAACCTTGGTTTCCGGATCTTTGAAGCTACTAGGAATACATCATGTTCATATGATTAAATAATCAAAGCGGAATAAGAACATAACACATTAACAAGGTGTTTAGGCACGAATAACATGAATTAAAACAAAAGGGATGTCCATTATATTAATAACAAACATCCACTAGACGTGTATACAGCGGAATAAGAACATAACACATTAACAAGGTGTTTAGGCACGAATAACATGAATTAAAACAAAAGGGATGTTCATTATATTAATAACAAACATCCACTAGACGTGTATACATTAAATCCCACGTCTAGTGCAACACACGCTTTAGGTTTACATTGTGATTGAAAGTTATGAAAAACCTAATAACCCTTGGTTCCTTTTATAGTGTAAGGATTAGGGTTTTACAAGAGATAAGAATAAATAAACATGTGAATCTTCTATTTAAATAACTATATACAGAATATATCCTGCATATATATTTGAATTGCATGTGACAATGCTTGAATTGCTCTTGACAATGCTTGATTCCATCAACGCCTAATTTGTACATGTCAACGCCTGGAATACTCTTGTCAACGCTTAGACAAATAACTTCATGTTTTCTTCGTTTTTGAGTTTCTGCCACATCAACTTTTTGACCCAACATGAACAGTAAAAACTTTTTAAACTAGAAATCTTAAAATGTTTTTCTAAGTCTAATAAAATTTTTAAAATCTAAAAATATTAATTTTCTACACTAAAAGACAAAAATCAGAATATTAAAAAGTATTTAAAAATGCAAATAAATGTAAAAAATACTAAATGAACAGTAATTAAAAAATAAACTAAACAAAAAAATCAAAAATAAATTAAGAAAAATAATGAAACTAAAATGGAGATCTAATTCCTAATTTAGGCCACTAAAGACAAAAATATCAAAAGACTGAAAGTGACATCTTGTATGTTTTGTCTGGTAGCCAAGCAGTACTAACCAATACACTAGCAGGGGTAATTGAGTTCCCACTGCTAGTGTAAAAACAAGGTCTGGGAGGTTTAAGCTTAGGAAAGCTTAAGTGCTTGATTTTTGTTGGACAATGGGGCACCCCTACACCCAGTGGAGTGTAGGGAGTCTAGATAAGCAATAAAAACAGCAACTTCTTCACAAAAATCAAACACAAATGCACAATCAAGTTACTGCTATAGCTTGTAAGTATCTGATGAACAGTGCTGACTATTTGGGCACAAAAACGAATTTCAAATGCTCACAACTTGTACACAATCCATCCAACTCACATAAAACTGATAACCAACCCTAGATTAGCCTATTATCTAACAATGAGCAAGATTTTTAGGCAAAATTCACTCTAAAATAAACAGAAAAATTGACTTACTGTTTTTGACTAGTTAATACCAAATTTGAACAAACAAATCCCTTTTAAAAACTACCAAACTTAAAACCAGTAAGGAGTCCAACCTAACACTAACCAATAGAGTGAGATTGAGCAAGTTTTAAGCCCAAGAGTTGTCAATTGCTTGCCTTAACACCTAATCCCAAACACTCCTTAATATTCAGAAATTGAAAATTGAACAACTAAATCTCTTAACAACTTGATTAAACTGGATTAAATCTATCTAAAAAGGCAAATAACAATTAATCAAGCAAGTTTACACAGATAAATGAACAAGTAAAAAGGTCAAACTCAAAATCATGCCAAATGATAAAATCATCGCATAAAATCCTATTTCTAGGAGGGTTCAAGCCCGTACCTGGTGTGGTTAACATCCAACCACACAAAGGCCAGCTGAGGCCTTCTCCTATAAGCTAGGACCTTGCAAATGGGCTTATGAAACGGTTTTGGTAGAGAGATGCTAGTGGTGGATACCAAGATCCACACACCCAATATGTCTTGAAAAATGATGAACCTGCTAAGATGAAAACACTAGGGGTGAACTGATAACACTACTATAATACTATAAGCTTGACTTATTGATTAAGTCAGCTTATAGCTTATAGCTTATAGCTAATATAACCAAAAAAATTGAACCTTCTTGAAAACTGATTTTTCACAAAAATCTTTTTGAAACTTTTGAAATCATCAAACTTTGAAATCTTTGAAATCACTTAAAACACAAACTTGAGAATCCAATTCCCATTTCCACTTTCACTTTCATGTGAATTGGATACCCAATGTTTGTTTTAAAAAAAAACTATTTTCAGAAACTTGAAACACAATTTCTCCTTTTCTTTCTTTGAAACCTACACTATTTTTTTTGCAATGAATGTAAACTTTTACACTACAAGAACAAAGGAATGGAACTCAGTTATTGTGAAATGCTAAACTTTCATTTTCATTACTTGTCAAAATTTTTTACAATAAACTGGAACAAAGGGCACAAGCACATACTGCTGGCTCCTTTTATAATATGCTAGGGAAGATTCTAGATACAATAAAAATAATACAAACCCTAGTAATGACTTTCCTGATATACCCTTGAATTCAAAATCGATTCTTGGTCAAGATGGCTCTCATGTGAATTCTGAAAGATTCCAGCTGTCTTGGGATGATCTAGGACGTTGAAAAAGCCTTTGGGAACACGAAATCAAATTGGAACGTTGATATGCTGGCAAGTCTTGTTTTCTTGTTGCAGGGGAGCCACGTGGGGGAACCACAAGTCACGGGTGATGGTTTTTGTGTGGTGGGTTTTGGTTTGGGTGATGTTAATTAGCAATCTGTATAATTTGAGGCTAAATCCCTTTGATGTGTGCTTGATTCGGTTTAGGGTTTATAGTGGAAGGCGGTGGTAAATAGTGGCAGTTTAATCTTGGATTAGTGGTAAACATTGTGTTTCCCACGCTTTTGATTTAATCATGGTTTGAAAAAAAACTGTTAACAAAAAGGTAAGTGGATTAGTGATGTGGCGTGTGGTGGGTGATGTGGCGTGAGGTGGAAGGTGGTGATTGGTGGGGAGAGGTTTAGTGTCTGGGAAGTTTGGGTCCCTTAGTTTATAAAATTGTGGCATATAAAGATTTTCAGCTTTTATCCCTTTTTTCCTTTGCTAACAACTATGCTCAATTTGTCAAAAATGGCACACCATTTGTACAAGGTTTTACCAAGGACCATACATGCAATAATATCAATATTCAAGGGCTATTCTTGTAATGTCTCATCATTTTAGGGACCCAAGTGTAAAATTGAGGATTTACAAGGGTTTAAAATGACAAGTCTTCCAAAGTTTAGGGACCATTCTTGCCAATTCTTCAAACTTCAAGGACTTCAATGGAAAATCATGATTCGGGTCTGGTTCTTTGTGCGGCTTCGGTTCCCGTGTTCGTTTTTGCTTGATTCCTTTGACCTTTTGTTGAATTCACGATATCCGTACCTAAAATACACAATGAACAAACACAGGCATATATTTAGGTATTTTGACGATATTTTAAGCGTTTTAAGCCCGATTTGGACGATGAGACTATGTATAAATACAGTCTCATCATGCATAAAGTATAAGCATGCGGGGACGACTTCTTCTCGGATTCCGCAACGCCACCGTCTTCAAATGCCGCAACATAAGTAGACACGAACGAAACGGTTTTGAACATTTCATTCTAATTCGGTAGCATTTTACCTCCGGTCGGTGAAGATCGTTGGACGATATAAAATATCATACTTGTGGCAGGTAGATTTAATTAAAATCTCCTTGACAAGATTTCGCGGGTAAACCCGTTCTCTTTACTCGACCGTCCACAGCTGACTGCGAACGTAAAGAGTGAATCATTTGGATAAAATTATCCGCATGATTGAAGCCATCAATTTCGATTCCTGGAACAAGTTTGATTCATTAAAGAATCGCACCATCGTTGCTTTCCAGTTGTCACGAGCGTGATTCATGTTGAATCTTGCAAGTTACCTACCAAGTGCTGTTTAAGGTTAACACTAGAAGGATTTCCACTCATCACTGTGAATACTAAGGTATCACTCTGAGTGTTCTGGCAAGATCACTAAGATGTTGCGTAAAGGCCTGGAACGTGTTTAAATTTAGTTAAGAATTAAACCACTGTTGATTTCTAGTTATCACAAGCTTGATTCATAAAGAATCGCACAAGTCATCTACCATGAGCTTTTTGATATTCGTTCAAGAAGGATTTCCATCTTCATTGTAAATACTTTCGTATTACTCGGATGTTCAGGCAAGATCATGAAGATTTTGCGTAGGACTCTTAATATCTTTCTTACTTTTCACAATGTGTGAAGAAGCAAGGAATTATGAAAGTGTGTCCTAATGAGATATTTGATAATCTCAAATGGCTCTAGACTCGATCGTGCATTTTGGATTTTAGTGATCGGAGATATTTGATCTCCGTGTGATTAAAACAAATACCTTTTGAGAGATATCTGAGTTAGATGGGTTGGGTTGTGCATTGCATCACTGGGTCCATGATGTCTATCTTCAATATCGAGCATCATTAAAAATGATCTCAATAGCATATGTGTTGACCCGGTTTCTTCCTAAGTTGTAAGGAGGGCTTCTTTCTTTTCACCCTTTATCTTTACAATTCTTTTTCATTCTTCAACCCCTTCAATGCTTACCAATACGTCATAACTAGCACCTTGTTGTGATTGTTCCAGTTCTAACTTAAGTACTTGGTCGGCATTCAGCTACGTTCACAAACTTTCCCCATCTTTCCTAAGGACTACTATTTCTAGCTATGGAATGTCCTTGGGAAGATTCCTCCGGTTCTAGAAGAATAATTGGAGTTTAACCTATCCTACCATTCTTATGTCACCACAATCTTCATCATCGTGAAATAAATGGGTTGTGGGTAAGTATAAATCACCATGAAATCCATTTTGATATAGCAAATCCATTTTTCTCCCCCTTAACATATGCCACGATATTTGAAAACATTTCACATATGTTAGGATGAGCCATCACGTTAAGTCAAACCATTTGTGATAATTTCCCATATTAAATAACATTTTCTCCCTCATATTAAAATATTAACCCAATCGATGTTTTTAATATCAATTGATTTAATGAAGTTTTAACAAAGGTTTTGGGAAGCAAAATGGAAGTTCTTTTAATGTTCATGACACCAATTTGTGAGAAATGATACCGATTTGTAACATAATCACATATTCACCATATAAGAATTAATTGACAAGGTTGGACCTGATTGATGAGAACATCATATGATAAGATCAAATGGTTCTTGTATGCAAGTGTTGGTCGCCTCGTCACGTCTGAAGTCATCTCTTGACACCACATGTACGATTGATATTATTGTCTTGACACCAACTTTTGAACTAGGCACGTTCGGTATCGAAGATTCTGAATGCTTGACAATTGCTCCCCTCAATTGTTGACCCGTGTTCTATTGAAAGATCTGTAGTCGTCGGTTGAGTAGTCGCATCGTCGAGTGTGTAGATACCAATTGTAGATTGCTATGGTTGTGGAGATGATAACTTCATAAGAACAAGATTTCTCTCGTTTTAACAAATAAATGCACTAATGCGTACATATATCCGTGTTAGACCAAGTTATAAAGTAAACTTGATCCCTGACAAGGTTTTAAAGTAAAATTTGCACGAGAAAATTAATTCCCGTTGTGAGCCAAAGCTTTAATAAGAAATACTTGACTTTAAGGTGAAAACCGGGTTGCAGTCGGAAATAACTACAAGCCATTTAGGCATGTTTTATGAAATATTTACAACTTTTGTACCAACTCTATTTATGGCGCCGTATCAATATTAATCGGCATTTCTAAGGCCGTAAATATTATCGTACCAAAAGACATGCCTTTCAAAAATAAAGTAATACTATTTTTGGATTTTTCTGAATTTTTCAATTTTTATGGTTTTTATATGGTTTTATATTTTTGTATTTTGCTTTTGTGGATAAAAATATAAACAGTATATACAGATGATTACCAAGGATACGGAGAATAGTTTACCACCACTATTCTTTCGCTTCATCTGCCAGTTCCTTTAGAGTCTCGGGCGAGAGTGTTCTCAAGCCTAGCTTGTCGGCCAAAAATTTCATTCGAGCGCAATCTAAAGCCTTCGTGAAAATATCCGCCAATTGATACTCAGATCGGACAAAGTAAAGCTCGATCACTCCATTTTCCACTAGCTCCTTGATAAAATGGTAGCGAATGCCGATATGCTTCGACCGGGAGAATTGAACATTGTTGCAGCATAAGGCAATTGCACTCTTGTTGTCGCAGTACATCGGAATTTTGTTGAACCTAGACCATAGTCAGTTAATTGCGATCTCATCCAAAGAATTTGAGCACAGCAACCGGACATAGCTATGTATTCTGCTTTCATACTTGAAATTGCAGCGCTTTTCTGCCTTTTCGATGCCCAACTGATTAGATCTCCTAGTAGTTGCAAATTTCCACTCGTGCTACTCCTTGTATCTTGACAACCCGCGTGATCCACATCTGCATATGCCATTAGTGCAATTGAAGAGTCCTTCGAATACCAAAGTCCCCGATTAATGGTTCCTTTAAGATACCGAAAGATCCGTTTAACAGTAGCTAAGTGTAACTCAGTAGGCCTAGTTTGATACTGAGCACACATACATATAGCAAATTAAAGATCAAGTCGACTAGCTGTGATATACAGAAGGGTACCGATCATTCCACGATAAAGTGTCGGATCAACGCAACTCCATGTGGATCTGCATCAAGCTTAGTTCGTTCCACCATTGGGGTATCCACGGGGTCGTAAGATTCCATCTTATTATTCTTAAGCGATTCAAGGGCATACTTGGATTGATTGATAAAGATGCCTCAGGGACTCTGAGATATATGTAGTCCTAAGAAGAATGATACCTTGCCCATCATTGACATCTTAAACTTGGAAGACATGGGTGTCCCAAACTCATCCGATAAGGTTTGGGTCGAGGCAGCAAATATAATATCATCAACATATATTTGTACCATAATCATATCTTTACCTCGTTTCTTAATGAACAGCGTGGGATCCACCTTGCCATTAGTGAAGCCTTTCGTAATGAGGAATTGTGACAATAGAGCATACCATACGCGTGAAGCTTGCTTCAACCCATAGAGAGCCTTCTTAAGCTTGTTCACATGATTAGGATATTTAGGATTCACAAAATCATCCGGCTGTTGAACATAGACCTCTTCCTTGATTTCACCATTAAGAAATGTCGTCTTCACGTCCATCTGTTAGACGATCATGTTCATGTGGGCTACATAAGCGATGAATAGTCTAATAGCTTCCAAACGGGCAATAGGTGCAAAGAATTCCATAAAGTCGATCCCTAATAAATGCTTGTATCCACGAGCTACTAGTCGAGCTTTGTTCTTCAATATTCTGCCTAACTCGTCGAGTTTCACCTTGTAAACCCATTTCAAAGTGAGTAATTGCACTTGATCCGGGCATGGGACAAGTTCCCATACTTCAAGACGTATAAATTCATTAAGTTCTTCTTGCATAGCTTCTATCCAACAGGATTGAGTAAAAGCTTCTTGCCATGTCTTAGGTTCAACTTCAGTGAGAAAAGCATCAAAATGACAAAACATTGCATTTTCTTGTAACTGACTTCGTTTGGATACCGGACGATTAGGGTCACCAATAATAGAATCTATAAGATGATTCTTTGTCCACTTGCTGTCATGTTCACGAATCCGTATATTGGAGTAGACCGTAGTAGGAGCTTCCTCTGAGGTGGACGACTCGGCTAGATTAGAGTCGGGAATTGGTACACCAAAGAATGGAAGTTCACGCATTTGATCGAATTCCAAATCGTGATCATCATCATCCTCTTCATCATCAATAGGCATGACATGGGTAGTTAAAC
Source organism: Glebionis coronaria (assembly GCA_025667525.1). Classification (NCBI taxonomy): domain Eukaryota; kingdom Viridiplantae; phylum Streptophyta; class Magnoliopsida; order Asterales; family Asteraceae; genus Glebionis; species Glebionis coronaria. The sequence goes on from CM046875.1 coordinate 372,316,520, forward strand.
ATGTGTTGGTTGAGAACTACTAGTTGAAGGTATATCTTGACCAATTGTAGGTGCAGACGTATCTGATTGTGCTTCGGTTGCTGGAGCGACAACTTCGGTAACCGGAGTTATTACCTCAGGTTCTGGAGCAACAATACTTGGAGGATTAAAGAATTCATCAAAGAATGGTTGAAACAACATATCCCATTCATTCCTAGAAGGTGGTGTAAATGATGATGAAGTAGGGTTGTTTGGGACAAGACCAGAACTAAAGTTATTGGGTCCCATTTCATGAAGTGCGGGTTCAGAGTTGCTTTGCTCAGAAGCCATTGCTGTCAGCTCATCAAAATCAACATTCATAGTTTCGAGAATCTTGCGAGATTTATAGTTGTAGATTCGGTATGCTTTCTTTGCGGGTGCATAACCAATGAAAATACCAATATCAGCCTTTGGTTGAAGTTTTCCCAAATTGTCACCATCATTATTGTGATATCAAAGAGAACCAAATACATGAAGATATGATAAATTTGGTACTTTTCCATGGAGAAGCTCATAAGGTGTTTTACCATGGCGTTTACAAATTAGTGACCGGTTTTGGGTGTACACTGCTGTAGATACTGCTTCTTCTCATAAAAACAATGGAGCCTTTGCGTAAATTAACATCGTTCGAGCAGCTTCCATAAGTGTGCGATTTCTCCTTTCAGCGATACCGTTTTGTTGTGGAGTGTGAGCAACAGATGTTTCATGAGATATGCCAACTTCTTCATAATAATCACGCAAAATTTGATTCACAAATTCGGTTCCATTATCTGTACAAATGCGTCGGACAGTAGTGTTGAGACGCACTTGAATCATCTTGAGAAATCCGATGATGAATTTAGGTGCCTCATTTTTCGTTGTAAGAAATTTCACCCATGTAAATCGATAGTAATCATCGACAATGACGAGGATGTAATTTTTGCCACTAAGACTTTCAACACGCATTGGCCCACATAGATCCATATGCAACAGATAAAGTTTCTCTTGGTTGGTGTCTTCAGTCTTGGGTTTTGTATGATTTCTTAGTGCTTTTCCCCATTGTACACACGGAACAGAAATGATCCTTGTGAAATGTAAGTTTAGGAAGACCACGAACAAGTTCGTTTTTCGCCAAATGATTAATAGCGTCAAAGTTAAGATGAGATAACTGTCGATGCCATAACCATGACTTAGTCTTCGATGCTTTGGAGAGAAGACATACGGGAGAAGCGGCCATCATATCTTGTAGAGACAAAGTGTACAAATTATTCCCTCGAGTTCCTTTTAATAAATCAACCCCTTCCAAATTACGAATGAAGCAGGTATGCTCTCGAAAAGCAACTTCTAGGTTTGCATCACAAAATTCTCCCACAGAAAATAAATTGTGACTGAGACCTTCCACATAATACACTCTTGAAATTATAACATTCCCAATATGATATTCACCGTAACCCATTATCTTTGCAATATGATCATTACGAAATTGAACCGTACCAAGAAACTTGTTGACAAAATTTCTGAGCTGAGAGCGATCTCCGGTCATATGCTTGGAGCAACCAGAGTCCAAATACCAGAGAACAATTTGGGCCACCTGTTTTCAGTAACAACAGTAGACAATGCATTGGAAACTATTGGTTCCGGAGTGTTAGCAGATACAGATATAAGTTTATCAGAAGTGCTAACATTTGTGACCCTTAGATTTCCTGTGTTTTCTAATGTGAGTTTTAGCACTAACAAGTTTAATTGTTCCAACTTTATTAGGTTTTGGAGTATTAGCCGACACTACAGTGGGAGTAGACCTATTTAAAGGGCACTTGTTTCCTACGGTAGTGTTGGTGTTCCTAGTTAAAGGACACGCTTTTGTTTTGGTAGCCTTGGTACTCCTAGTTAAAGGGCATGCTTTCTTCGCTTTAGTGGGAGTGATCCTAGTTAAAGGGCACGTATTTCCTATTATAGTGAAAGTTCTACCAGTGGGGCGCCACAACCAACCAACTTGGGTTAACACTTTCCCAGTCGGTTTCCATTCTAATCTATTTTTCTGGGCGTTCATCTCATTCACATGGTCAATAAGGCAAGAATCATGACGACTAGAAAACATACATTCATTGTAATTCCAACATTTCAAATTAGAATTCACAGTAGGCTTAGAACGCTACACAACCGCAGAGCCTTTAGGTTTAGCTACATGATTCTATTTATTCAAAACAGAAATAACATTCCTAGGATGGGCTTCTACTTTCTTCTTCACTTGACTACTAGATGGGGGCAAGATCATATCATTCTTCTTGTTTCTTTTAAGCTTAGATCTTTGAGCCTTAGTAGTGGTGCTTACTCTTGTAGAAGGCAACACGGGAATATTAGAAGCGGGTTTTGATTTTTGCTTATCTTTAGTGACCAAAGTTTGAGATGGTTTAGTCCTAGGGCCCTTGTTAAATGGTGTGACGGCAATGAGGTTCCTTTTGGTTGCACTAGAGGACGGTGCTGAGACAGTGCCTGCGTTATCCACAAAATTCTTACCTTTTAGGGTACGAAGTGTTTCCTTTAACTCAGTCAAAGCCATATTTTTATCACAAATTTTTTCCCTCAAATCAGATATTTCCACCGACTTTCGATTCAATTGTTCAATCAATGATTGATTTTGTGCAGTGGTATTAGCACGTGCGGGCTTTACTGAATCGAAGAGTCGTGTATTTTTCTGTTTTAAGTTATCAACTTTGGACAAAATCTTGGAAACTGGATTATCTAGTTCAAGTGTAAAATTCTCAGCGGCCTCAAGTACGTTCACACAGTTAATCTCCTTAGATTTCTCTATGTCTATCGGCAATGATTTAGCAACCTTGTCACTTGGCTGACGCTGTTTTGATTGTAAATTCAATTGAAAATTCTTTTGAAAATTTGCATCATCGATATTAACACCTTCGAATGACGTTTCAAAGATTTCTTGAATAAATTGTTGCTTGCATTCAAGCGAAATACAATGTGTTTGAATCTCATCAAAACGTTTTGAAAGCGAAGAATATGAATCTTGAAGCTTTAAAAATTCAGCGTCAGATTCGTGACAAGTACTATCTACCACATTATCCACAGATTCAACATTATGCACAATAGAATCATTATCAACACTTTTATTCACATAGACGGAAACAATATCATAAGACATCACTTGCTTCAGAAGCTGATCATTTTGGCATGAAACTCGTTCTATTTCAAGTAAACTGTTTTCATAAGCATCATCCATTTCATTGAAAACACGTCTAACTTCTTCTGTTTCCAAAAGCAAATCTTGATCAATATTACTAAGACAAGCTTTAACATTCTTTACAAACGGAACAATTTCGTCTCGAAACGCAGTTCTAGTATGCTCAAAATTCCATTCACCTTCCGTTATGGCCGAAGCCGTCGTACGTTCCAAAATGACCTTGTCAAAATTGGCAAAGTATTGGTGCACCGCATTTAAGCTATCTGACACCTTACTTACCAGTGGAATTAACTTAGTTAAATCCTTTTTGACAAGTATAGGAGACGTACTATGAAGGTTTTCCATTGACAAATTTTGGGGCACAAAAGCTAATAATTGAGCTAATCCCTTTTGTAAGCGAATGCGGGTCTTATTAGGAAATTGATCTTTATTAAGCTGATCATGATCGATCTTATGGAATTTTGAAAGCATTTTAGAATGAGTTTCTTCCGCAGGTGACTGTGTCTCTGATAGGTGTGAAAACACCCATCCTTTTACCACTTATTTCTTGCTAAAACAAGACCAAAACGCGTATTTAATGTCATTTGTTTGGAATTATGCGTGGTTTGTGTGTTTGTTGTGTTTTCAGAGCCAACCGGATAAATATTGGAGAAAACATGGGATTGCACGGGTTTCATCAAGGAAAAAGACGAAAAGACGATGTCTATAGTCCAAGAGATGCAAAAGATTTGAAGTCAATGGGCCTATTTGAAGATTTATCGAAGAAAAGGACCAAAGATGGAAGATTTACACATGTCGAAGAAACTCAAGTCTATTAAATGAAGAAATTAAAAGACGAGTTGAATTTATTCGTCGACAAATCCCGAATCGAAATCGAAAACGTCAACTTTTCTGAAAAGACGAGAAGACAAAAAAAGAAAGGGAGAAAGTCCACTCACCAACCAAGGAGAAGCCTATAAATACTCCTCCCATTCAGAATTCCACTAGTTCTTTTCTGTTAGAGTTTTTCCTATTTCGTAGGAAGAAAACCATCTCCCTTAAGGAGTGGTTTTCATCTTTCTTTGATTTCTTCCAATCTTGTAAGTTTAATCTTTCCACTTTGTTTGTTGAATCCTAAATCATTAACACAAGTTTACTTTTAATCTTTCCATCATCTTGTTCTTCATCTTCTTATGATTCAAAGTTCTTAAGTTTTATTTTATTGGTTTGATCATAAAAAGTAAGTGGGTTTTGCGATTTTGTGGTTTTGGATTGATGTTTACCTTAGGTAAATGATTAGTGGTGAAATTGGTTTAAGTTTTGATTGAAAACTTGGTAAATTTTGGTGTTAAATTCGTGCTTTTGAAATCCCCTGTTCTTCGCTTATTGTTATTGAGTTTCCCCAGATTCCGAATAGGAAGTCTGTGATTGTGTTGGTTCGGAATACCCAGTTATTCCAGATCAAGGTGGGATTTTGTTGTTTACCTCGGAATATTCAAAATATTCCGAGTAGTGGTCATATTCTGTATAGAAGCCTTGTTATTCCGAATAGAGTTTCTTTCCAATTATTCCGAGTAGGAGCCTTTTATTCCGCATAGGTTTTTTTGTTCAAAACATTCCGCATAGAAACAAATATTCCGAGTAGTGCTTGATTTCATTGTCTATTCGGAATAGCACAAATATTCCGAATAGTGTTTCTGTCAAAAACATTCCGAGTAGGGGTACTTTGTCAATATTCCGCATAGGCCTTCTCACCCAAATATTCCGTATAGAGTTTTATATGCAAACATTCCGCATAGAGCATCTGTCAATTATTCCGGATAGACTAAAATATTCCGAGTAAGTGGTTTTCTCCAAGATTGAGGTAACTTACTGTTCCATTTAAATTCTATCTTTATTTTCAGTAATTATCTTTAGTTTAATTTTATTACGTTTAATCTTATCATTTTAGTAGATTTAGACCAAAGCTCCCCCTTTTAGTCACCAATTACAACGATTCCACTTCTGACCGTGATCAATTCGAGAAGATACCGAGAACGAAACAACGACATATATCAATTGGGTACGAGCAACGCAAAGAAAGATCTTGCAAAAGCAAAACTTTATTAACCAACCAAAAGTCAGTTATTAAAATGGCGCCGCTGCCGGCTCTTTTCGTAAGGATCAACGGTTTCTTGTGAGAAAAATTGGATTTTGGGATCCGTTCTTTCGGGAACGTTATTTTCAAGCACAAAAATTTTCAAAAACCCATAACAATCTAAAATTTTCAAAAATACAAAAAAATTAAAAAACCTATAAAAACCAAAAATATTTTCTTTTGCATTTTCTTTTTAGTGTATGCTTACTTGATCAACGTCTTATTCAGAGCCCGAGACTCTCGAAGATTTAGACATGGCCGGTGTACACAACAACAACAATAATAACCCACCCCTCCCAAATAACAACAACACTAATAATCCACCCCACCAAAACATGAATAATCCACCCTTACCCGACCTACGAACCAGGAGGAGCTATGTCAACCCACCATGAACGGACGTGGCGGCCCGATTGCACCGATGCATGTCACGGCTCAGGAGTTTTTGTTGAAGCATCACATGATCCAACAAGTGCAAACTAACCCACTTCACGGAATTCCGGATGATGATGCCAACAAACACCTTGACAAATTCATTACCATCACCCAAAGCATGAAGTCCCCCGGTGTTTCTATGGATGACCTTCGCCTTCAACTCTTTCCACACTCGCTTTCTCACCATGCCGAAAAATGGTTTGACCGTCTCCCAAAGAACTCTATTCATACTTGGGACGACATGACTCAACGCTTTTTGTCGCGCTACTTCCCACCATCCATGGTCACGAGCCTTCGTAACCAAATTAGTGGATTCATGCAAGACAATGATGAATCGCTCTTTGATGCTTGGGAACGATACAATGATTTGATCGACCGCTGTCCAAATCACAACATGCTCCCCGTCACTCTCATTGATACTTTCTACAATGGTCTCACTTTTCGTGATCGTGACACGATCAACGCCGCCGCCGGTGGTACTTTTATGAAAAGGAGACCGGAGGAGTGTAGAGAGTTGATTGAAAACATGACTACTCACCACAAGAATTGGGATTCATTCGCATCCTCAAGATCTAACTCGAGAGTCAATATTTCTTCTACTACTTCCAATCTTGAGATGACTGAAATTTCTCGACAACTCGCTGAGATGAACAAGAATTTCATGGCCATGGCCACAAACCACTTTCAACAAGGTAAAGTCGTTGCTATTTCTTGTGACACATGTGGTGGTCCTCATTCTTATAATGATTGTCCTTCTACCCAAGGCAATTTTTCTGAAAACGTTAACGCAACATACGGTACTTATCCCACAGGAGGCTATCAAGCTCGCCCTCAAGGAGACCGTAGCTTGCTAAGTTATCGTTCAAATAATTATCTTGCTCCACCCGGTTTCCCTCCTTCAAACCAAAACCAACAACAAAGCTATAACCGAAACAACCAATCCCAACCTCGTGCTACCAATCAATATCAATCCCAAAGAAACCCATACCCGACTCCAGGAAATTCTCAAGCTTACCAAGCTCCACCTCTCAATCAACCGATGGCAGTGAATCAAGACGTCGAGACGTTCATGAAGACTAATCGAGAGATGGTGACGAATCTTCAGAGTCAATTTGTCAACTTGAAGAATGACATGGCGAAACAAGGGAGCGATATTCGAGTCGAGCTAAGGAATGACATGGCAAAACAGAGCAATGAGATCCGTTCCGACATCAGAGATTCTTTCAGCACTCAAGCGCTTAACATTTGTGATATGATTGGTTCGCTCATCCAAGGTAATCAACCCTCTTCTTAGGGTACTCTTCCGAGTAACACCGTTGCGAATCCAAGAGGGGAGATGAAAGCAATCACCACTCGTAGTGGCAAAGGTTATATGGAACCCGAGCTTCCTACACCTCCACCCGTGATTGTGAACAAGGAAACAGAGCAACTTTCCCCACCTCCTTTGCCTTCTACCCCCATTTCCCCACCACCCGTGGTTGTGAGTGATCCTACTCCCCTGAAGCCTTCTTCTTCATCCAATATACCTTATCCTTCAAGGTTGAGGAAAGAGAAGCAAAAGAGCAAGGATGATATTCAGGTTTCAAACTTTCTAAAAATGTTTAAACAATTGAATTTTAACATCTCCTTTGCCGAGGCTCTCGCTCACATGCCTAAATATGCTAAATTTTTTAAAGATCTTCTAAGTGACAAGGAGAAGCTTCTTGACATTGCTCAGACCCAACTTAATGAGAACTGCTCCGTAGTGCTCTTATGGAAATTTCCCACCAAACTTGGTGATCCGGGTCGCTTCTTGATTCCTTGCAACTTCCCGGGAGCAGAGAATTGCATGGCCCTAGCCGATCTAGGTACCAGTATAAACTTAATGCCTTTAAGTGTTTGGAAGCAATTATCTCTCCCCGAGCTAGTCCCCACCAAAATGACTTTGGAATTAGCCAACCGTACGGTTGCTTATCCAGTGGGGATAGCCGAAGATGTCTTTGTTGACGTTGACAAATTCACCTTCCCGGCGGATTTTGTTGTCGTTGACTACGAGATGGATCCCCATGTTCCATTAATCGTTGGACGTCCATTCCTGAGGGCCGGTCGCACTCTCATTGATGTAGCCGCGGCCGAAATAATTATGAGAGTTGGTGACAATAAAATTGTTTTCAACATGGGTAAGATTTCTAAGCAACCTTATTCGTATGAGAGTGTTAATGCTATTGATTTTCTCGATGAGGCTTATGAAGAACATTTTCATGATGCTTGCAAAAGTACTCTCTCTTCTCTACCCAATGTTGAGACCGTTTCCTCAATTGCTCCGGCATTAACTCCTTTTGGAGAAAGTGACTTGGATGATTTCGAAGCTAGTTTGGGTCCTCTCGATATTAAGTATGATGATTCTTCCACTGATTGGGATGAAGACATTCGTACTATTGAGAGAATTCTCAATGAAGACCTGGTTTCTCCTCCCTCTCCTAAAGAGGTGACTAATGATGATCCATTGTTAGTTACACCATCTATTGAGGATACTCCTACTCTTGAGCTTAAGGACCTACCTCCTCATCTAGAGTACGTTTTTCTTTAAGACAACGAGAAGTTACCGGTCATCATCGCGAAGGACCTGAAAGAAGAAGAAAAAGCCCGACTCATCGCCGTGTTGAAGAAGAATAAAAGAGCTATCGCTTGGAAAATCTCCGACATTCGCGGAATTGATCCTCACTTTTGCACACATAAAATTCTCATGGAGGACGACTTTAAGCCCACAATTCAAGGCCAACGAAGAGTGAATCCTAAAATCCATGAAGTCATCAAAAAAGAGGTTATCAAACTTCTTGATGCGGGTATGATTTACCCTATTTCAGATTCACCATGGGTTACTCCAATCTATTGTGTGCCTAAGAAAGGCGGAATCACCGTTGTGCCCAATCAAAACAACGAGTTGATTCCTACACGTCTCGTTACTGGGTGGAGAGTTTGTATAGACTATCGCAAACTCAATGATGCCACGAGAAAGGATCATTTCCCTCTACCTTTTATGGACCAAATGCTTGAACGTTTAGCGGGTAATGAATATTACTGCTTTCTTGATGGTTTCTCGGGTTATTTCCAAATACCCATCGATCCCCAAGATCAAGAGAAGACAACATTCACTTGTCCCTATGGCACATTTGCTTACAAAAGAATGCCTTTTGGCTTATACAATGCCCCCGGGACTTTCCAAAGGTGCATGTTAGCTATCTTCCATGACATGGTTGAGCAAACTATGGAAGTCTTCATGGATGATTTCTCGGTCTTTGGGGATTCCTTCTCTTCTTGCCTTGCCAATTTAGAAAGTATGCTTAAGCGGTGCGAAGACACTCGCCTTGTTCTGAATTGGGAAAAGTGCCATTTTATGGTAAAAGAAGGCATTGTGCTAGGACACAAAATCTCTAAAGCCGGTCTTGAAGTCGACCGTGATAAAGTAGATGTCATAGCCAAATTACCTCCACCTTCAACCGTGAAGGGTGTGCGAAGTTTTCTGGGTCATGTGGGCTTTTATCGTCGATTCATTCAGGATTTCTCTAAAATCGCTCGCCCGATGACCCACCGCTTGGAAAAAGATACTCCATTTATTTTTTCTAAAGAGTGTATTGAAGCCTTAAATCTTCTTAAGGATAAGCTAACTAAGGCACCGGTCTTGGTTACCCCTAATTGGGAGCTGCCTTTTGAATTGATGTGCGATGCTAGCGACTATGCTATTGGTGCGGTTTTGGGACAAAGGATCAACAAACATTTCCAACCAATCCACTATGCTAGCAAAACAATGACGGGGGCTCAATTGCATTATACGAGAACCGAAAAAGAGCTTTTAGCTGTTGTCTATGCTTTTGAAAAATTCCGCCCCTATCTTGTTTTATCCACCACCATCGTATACACGGACCATTCCGCGTTGAAGTACTTGATGACTAAACATGACTCTAAGCCAAGACTTCTCCGCTGGGTTTTACCCCTTCAAGAATTCAACATTGAAATTCATGACAAGAAGGGTGCTGAAAACCTAGTCGCGGATCATCTGAGTCGACTTGAGGATCCATATCAAGGGGATCATCCGAACAAAGAGATCAATAACTCTTTCCCCCTTGAGACCTTAATGTCTATAAATCTCAACCTTGATGACACCCCGTGGTTTGCCGATATTGCAAACTACTTAGCGGGTGGTGTTCTCATCAAAGGGTTAACATCCCAACAAAAGAAGAAGTTCTTGAACGATGTTAAGACTTACTTTTGGGATGACCCTTTTCTATTCAAACAATGCGCTGACTTGATTATTCGCCGATGTGTTGACGGACCGGCCGCTTTGGACATTCTCCAGGCTTGCCACAAAGGACCAACCGGTGGTCACTTTGGTCCCAACTACACCGCCAAAAAAGTGTTTGACTCGGGATTCTATTGGCCCACCATTTACCGTGATGCTCACGAGATAGTTAAACATTGTGATGCTTGCCAAAAACAAGGCAAGATCACACATAAAGATGAGATGCCTCAAAATTTCATACAAGAATGTGAAATCTTTGATGTATGGGGCATCGACTTTATGGGGACATTCCCTTCTTCTAAAGGAAACAAATACATCCTTGTCGCCGTCGACTACGTTTCTAAATGGGTTGAAGCCAAAGCTTTACCCACTAACGACGCGAGGGTGGTTTGTAATTTCTTGAAACAACTGTTTGCTCGATTCGGTTCTCCTCGTGCTATTATCAGTGACCGCGAGACTCATTTTTGCAACGATCAATTTGCAAGAGTCATGGCTAAGTATGGTGTCAATCACCGTCTTTCCACCGCTTATCATCCTCAAACCAACGGTCAAGCCGAGATATCCAACCGTGGATTGAAGAGAATTTTGGAACGTACTGTGAGAGAGCATCGTGCCTCGTGGGCCGATAAACTTGATGATGCTCTGTGGGCTTTCCGTACCGCCTATAAGACGTCGATTGGTTGTACACCTTATCGTCTTGTGTACGGGAAAGCATGCCACCTCCCTATCGAGCTGGAACATAAGTCATACTGGGCCTTGAAGTGGGCTAACTTCGACATCAACAAAGCTGGTGATCTTCGCAAGATTCAACTCAACGAGCTACAAGAATTGAGGAATCAAGCTTACGAGAACTCATTGATCTACAAGGAGAAGACCAAGATTATCCACGATGCTAAAATCAAGAACCGAGAGTTCCAAGTTGGTGATCAAGTCTTACTCTTTAACTCTCGGTTGAAGATCTTCTCGGCCAAGTTGAAGAGTCGTTGGTCTGGTCCATTCACCATCGCCAATGTTTTTCCCTATGGCACCATTGAGCTTTCTCAGCCAAATGGGCCCAACTTTAAGGTGAATGGCCAGCGTTTGAAATTGTAATTTGGTGAGGACATCTCTCATGAGATGATTCCATCCCTCACCACGTTTCCCTTGAATTAGTTCAGGACCGAGTCAGGCTCGTGACTCGGTGAACAAAAACAAGCGCTCCTCGGGAGGCAACCCGAGTATCTATCCCCCTTTCCCGTTTTTCATCTTAAGTATAGGGGGAGCTATATAGGTTGCTTGTATTTGGATGGTGATGTGATTACAGGAATAAGTGCACTCTTGGAATCTTTGAAGAACCGTGCTCCCATGTTATCCGCAATACCGGTTCTATCTCTCAAATCGTGATTCATTTGTCTTCATACTCACATTCGAAATTGATCACGTTAGTCGTCTCTTCCTTAGCTTGATTTAACCAACGTGCACAATGTCATAAGTGTAGGGGAGACTTTTCCCACATGCTTAAACATTGAGGACAATGTTTATCTTAAGTGTAGGGGAGACTTCTATCGAAGTTTTAAGTGGACTTTTCCATTAAAATGCCTTCATTTAACCGGAAAATCATCTTTTTCAGCATTTTTCAAATTTTTAATTAACTTTGTCCAATTAGTCATAATTTTTTAATTTTTTATTGTTGCTTTCACATGTATATATCCCGCAATAAAGTCAAAAATATTAATAAAGTGGTGTAGCTAGTTTTGAAATCTTTGACATATTAGGCCCGTTGCGATTCTTTTGACTCAATCCGAATAGACTTATTCAAGTTTATTCTAGCTAGTATCCTTAACCATGTAGACCTTAATTGGTTTATTAGGCTAAGCATTCACGAGTCGCATTACTTGAGATTTTAAATTGTGGAGGACGAGAAATGATAGAGTCAATTATAAGTCGGTATTCTTGCACAAGCTCACTTGGTGTAATTATTTGCCTATTCTCCCATCACTTGCTAATAATTTATCTGCAATAAGTAAGGTCGTACGATTTGAAAGGTTACTTAGCTTCTAGCCCAAGATCGTTTAAAAGTTGCTCGGTAATGATAAGAGTTCATAGCCAAGGCATAACTTATGAAGCGGGGCGCGAAGATTGGCGAGTCCAAAAAGGCCCTAACAAGGCATGAGGATTCCATTTTATTGCTAAAGATCCAAGGTGATGTGAAAATCATTATTCCCAAAATCGATATGAAGGATCAAGATTCACGACGAAAAGCAATCAACTTCCATAAAGATCATGGAGAAGTCTATCCGAAAAGACCCTAACAAGGTTTGAGGATAAATAGATCCAAGTCTGAAAAGGAGGCGGATCGTTGTATCTCAAAATCCTAATTAGAGATTGAAGAAATAATCATGAAGTCGTTGTCAACAATGTTGGAGTACCCCTCAAAAGTCTCCAAGTGAAGAACTCTATTAACGAAGAGAAGACCATTATATCAAGCACGTCTCTCAAGATATGAAGTATGAAGTACATGCCAAATATCGGCCCGAGAAAGGTCTCAAATCGTGAACCGAGTTATGCCAAGATATGAACTTTTTGATATCCCGAGAAGCAGTTTTAAGAGATTTTGTCCTTTAGCTAACTATTAATCAAATCGTCCTACTTTGCTTTCAGCCTAAATAAACTATCGAAATAAGTCCAAAAATGCATCTTCATGATCATTCTAAGACAAAAATAAAATATAAGAGATACACCTAGGAATAAGGGAGTTTAAGCATATAATTAAGCCATGTGTGTAAGTGTTTGAATTGCTAACTTATAATAACAATGATCACGTTTTTAAGCTTAGTTTGGGGAACGTGAAACTTGAGGGTGATAAATCTTCGCAGCACCAAAGCCCTAATGTAATTCCTTGATCTCTTTGCAAGTTATTTCCATATAGCTATTTTCAAGTGAAAATGGTTTCTATCCTTTTGTCTCCTTTAAAGTTTTAATTTCTCTTAGTATTTAAATTTTTGATTAGTGGTATTTTAATAAGGCCAATGTTGATTGATTATGATAAAAGGGTATAATTGCTTTATCACTAAGCATTGCATGAGGGCATGGCAATGGTTAAGTGTAGGGATTTGATAGGTGTGTAAACACCCATCCTTTTACCACTTATTTCTTGCTAAAACAAGACCAAAACGTGTATTTAATGTCATTTGTTTGGAATTATGCGTGGTTTGTATGTTTGTTGTGTTTTCAGAGCCAACCGGATAAATATTGGAGAAAACATGGGATTGCACGGGTTTCGTCAAGGAAAAAGACGAAAAGACGAAGTCTATAGTCCAAGAGATGCAAAAGATTTGAAGTCAATGGGCCTATTTGAAGATTTAGCCAAGAAAAGGACCAAAGATCGAATATTTACACATGTCGAAGAAACTCAAGTCTATTAAATGAAGAAATTAAAAGACGAGTTGAATTTATTCGTCGACAAATCCCGAATCGAAATCGGAAACGTCAACTTTTCTGAAAAGACGAGAAGACAAAAAAAGAAAGGGGGAAATCCCACTCACCAACCAAAGGAGAAGCCTATAAATACTCCTCCCATTCAGAATTCTACTAGTTCTTTTCTGTTAGAGTTTTTCCTATTTCGTAGGAAGAAAACCATCTCCCTTAAGGAGTGGTTTTCATCTTTCTTTGATTTCTTCCAATCTTGTAAGTTTAATCTTTCCACTTTGTTTGTTGAATCCTAAGTCATTAACACAAGTTTACTTTTAATCTTTCCATCATCTTGTTCTTCATCTTCTTATGATTCAAAGTTCTTAAGTTTTATTTTATTGGTTTGATCATAAAAAGTAAGTAGGTTTTGCGTTTTTGTGGTTTTAGATTGATGTTTACCTTAGGTAAATGATTAGTGGTGAAATTGGTTTAAGTTTTGATTGAAAACTTGGTAAATTTTGGTGTTAAATTCGTGCTTTTGTAATCCCCTGTTCTTCGCTTATTGTTACTGAGTTTCCCCAGATTCCGAATAGGAAGTCTGTGATTGTGTTGGTTCGGAATACCCAATTATTCCGGATCAAGGTGGGATTTTGTTGTTTACTCGGAATATTCAAAATATTCCGAGTAGTGGTCATATTCCGTATAGAAGCCTTGTTATTCCGAATAGAGTTTCTTTCCAATTATTCTGAGTAGGAGCCTTTTATTCCGCATAGGTTTTTTGTTCAAAACATTCCGCATAGAAACAAATATTCCGAGTAGTGCTTGATTTCATTGTCTATTCAGAATAGCACAAATATTCCGAATAGTGTTTATGTCAAAAACATTCCGAGTAGGGGTACTTTGTCAATATTCCGCATAGGCCTTCTCACCCAAATATTCCGTATAGAGTTTTATATGCAAACATTCCGCATAGAGCATCTGTCAATTATTCCGCATAGAGTTTCCTTTCAGTTATTCCGCATAGGGGTATTTTCTATTATTCCGCATAGAGTTATTTTTCCGAATAGTATCATTATTCAGTATAGGAACTGTATTCCGTATGGCCGTAACACTCCGAGTAGTACAAATTGTTCCAGATAGACTAAAATATTCCGAGTAAGTGGTTTTCTCCAAGATTGAGGTAACTTACTGTTTCATTTAAATTCTATCTTTATTTTCAGTAATTATCTTTAGTTTAATTTTATTACGTTTAATCTTATCATTTTAGTAGATTTAGACCAAAGCTCCCCCTTTTAGTCACCAATTACAACGATTCCACTTTTGACCGTGATCAATTCGAGAAGATACCGAGAACGAAACAACGACATATATCAATTGGGCACGAGCAACGCAAAGAAAGATCTTGCAGAAGCAAAACTTTATTAACCAACCAAAAGTCAGTTATTAGTCTCCTCAGTACTACGAACATAGGGTGCTTCTTTCGATTTTCCAATTAGGGTCACATCATAAAGACAAGGAATATATTCCTGAGCTTTTTTGCATAACCGGGATTAGGTGGTAAATCTTGAAGACGCTTAAGTTCGAGTTCTTTAAACGATTTAGTTAAAAGATGAACCTTTTCTGTCGAAGCGTATTGTTTTAAAAGCTATTGTTCCTTGAATTTAACAAGTTTGGTAGCATTAATTTCTGATTCAAACTTTTTAGACTCGAGAGTTTTGAAATCCAATTTAAGTTTCTGAAAATCATTTACAACCGACTCTTTTGCTTTTAATTCATTGGAAAGATTAGCTTTTAATGATTCTATATCTTTTAAGTGTTCGATCTTTTCAAAACGAAATTGGTCAAATTCAGAACATGTTATTTTCTCTGCTTGAGGGACCATTTCACAAGCTTTGACCTTTTGTTTATGCAACTCAAGCTCAGCTGTTAGGGTGGAATTCGTATCTACGGATTGTCTGAGAGGCATATGCATTTGATCAATAATATGTTTAGGTACCATGACCAAATTATGTTGAGCATAAGATTTCATACCCGTCGTAGCATTTGGTTGAGGTTCACTCATTGTGTAGGATTGGGTACCACATCATTTGAGTTACTAGTTCCCGAATGCTGTCCGAGGTTGACATTTTCATGCCCAACTTGATGTTGGTTATCATCATTACCAAGATTGGTTGTGGGTACCTCACTGACGACATCAGAACCGTAGTGAGAGAGATTAGCAACGAGAGCAGCTTGGGCAGAGTGAATGTCATCACAATCTGAATCATATGCGTCAAGATCATCTGCTTGATAAGCTGCATTTGAAGTGGAAACGACTGCAATGCCTTCATTATCCGCTGCCCCTGGGTCTGCAAGAAATGCTAACTCTTCTGAATCCAAAATCTTTCCCTTAGACTGAGCATCGACCAAATACATCTTCTCACGAAACCACGTTGCATCCCTTCTCCTTTTTAGCTACGTGCATTCCCTAGCCATATGACCTTGTCCTCTACAATTGTAGCAAGTCACAACCTTTTGTGGACCAATAGGGCTTCCATTTCCAATAGCTTGAGAATACACAACTTGAGCATTCATAGTCCTTGTAGGCGGTCCATATGAATTTTGCCTTCCCTGAATAGGGTGCACTGTTACTTGACCATCTTGAACAGTGGCTTGTTGTCGAGGATTTGAAGAGGTGTGGAGCTGATTGTTTGTTGGTGGAAATCCTCTAGTTGCAACAAGTTTTGATTAGTAGGCAGTGAGATGGTTTAAAAAATCAACTGGCGTATCATTTGGAGTAAAGACCGGTGCTTGGATTGGTTGAAGTTCATTGGAGTAGAAGGCTTGTGCTGGTTGTGCTTCAATTGGAAAATATCCTTGCTGAGGAGTATAACCCATTGGAGAAGTGTTGGCTTGTGATGGTGATGTTTGATGTGGTGGTTGCTGTGGAAAAGATTGTTGATGAACACTTTGTTGAAATGCTTGTTGTGGCATCATTAGTGGTTGATAAGATGGTTGTTGTGGTTGCTGATAGGTGTGTGGTAGTGGCTGTTGCAAGTATGATGGTTGTTGATAAGTATAAGCCATGTTTTGTTGAGAAGCATACATGGCAAGTGGATCATGAACTTTAGATGTAGACAACCGAGCCTCGATCACATGGCATTCGTGTTGTTGAAGAAAAGCTTGAAGTTGATCCACATTGGTGTTATGCAAGTCCTTAGCCAATTTAAGATCCGTCACGTAGTTACGCCATTCTGAAGGAAGGGTGTTCAAATACTTGGTGTTTAATGGAAACGTAGGAATTACCATGCCATAGATATTGAGCTCATTCAACAATAGGGTACATCTCAAATAGTAGTCATTGAGAGTCTCCCCAGGGACATAGGCAAACTTATCAAAAGTATCATAAAGCTTACACTCTCGTTCTTGTTTAGTTAACGAGGTGCCTTGCATTAGAACACGAATTCTATCCCATAACTCTTTGGCAACTTTATGTTTGCTGACGAGTTTGTAGACATCTGGAGGAAGGGCTTGGAGAATGATATTTGTAGCATACTTATCACATTTGTCTTGACTCTTCATATCTCCGGTCAATTCACCCGTTGTGCGAGGACGAGTAACTGTACCTTCTGTCACAGTACCACAAGCTAATGGTCCATTGAGCACCGATGCCCAAATGAGATGTCCATTCTATTTGTTCAACATGTAAAGTTCCATTCGGGAAGTCCAATCCTCGTACATAGATTTCTCCAACATTGGTGGACGATTATCCGTACCCGAGAGGATGGACTTATCCGTAAGAGATGTGTACTCTATTTCGTTAAGTTAAGATTTACACATGTTGATCGAACAATGAGAGAAAGTATATGTATTTGTTGTTGTGTGCTAAATCCGAGAAATAATGTTGAAATCCCCTAAGTTATGTTCTCGATAAACCAAAAATTCCAAGTCAAAATTGCACAGGATTTGAAATTTTTTAAGGAATAATTTTGAAATCGTCGGAATATTGATCGGAATATTTGATTGGAATACCCTGTCGGAATAGTCTATCGGAATACCCCTGCCGGAATAAACTATCAGAATACCCGTGTCGGAATGAACCTATCGTAATACCCCCTATCGGAATAAACCTATCAGAATACCCTTTATCGGAATACTCCTGTCGGAATACCTTCTATCGGAATACCCCCTATCGGAATACCCTCTATCGGAATAACCTGTGTCGGAATACCACAATCAGAATACCCGTCGGAATAATGGTCGGATTGATAAACCCTTTTCTGATGGAAGTTGTCAGAATACTTAAACCCTTTTCCGATGGTTTCTGTCAGAATATTACCCACTTTTCTCGGACAAAACTCAACCAATTCGAGATTTTAAGCCAAAAAATGATCAAAACACCCAAAAAATTTTGTTTTTAGCCAAAGTAAATATACTAAACCTCTACCACAACTATGTAGAAGATTTGTATCAAGAAAAAACCATAAAAAACACAAAAAAAAAATTTGGTTTGAATGAAATGGATCAAAATAGGCACAAAAAATCAAGAACACAAACACATAAACAATAAAATCATCCCATGGCTCTTGATACCATTTGTAGGATATTGTAAATCTTGCTTATGTTTAGAGAGAGAAAGAGATAGAAAGATAGATGATTTCACACACACTTTAGAGAGAGAAAGTGATTAACTATGTGTAAAAATGAACCAACTGGCTTAGCTCAGTTGGCCACCAAGCTTCCACTAAGTGGTTTCTTTGGGGAGGTTTCCTGGAGGTCTTGGGTTCAAAACCTGCCAAGGGCCTTTCAGGCGAAGCGGATAAGGAGTCTAACATAACTAGGCGAGGGTTCGAAGAAGACATTCTTCTGCTTGGATGTCATTGCACGACTCGACCCACTAACCACTAACATTTGCTGTTCTAAAAAACTATGTGTAAAAATGAATGAAACCACACCCTCTCCATCTAAGGAGAGGGTTTATATACCCAAGCCCATGAGATGGACTTGGGCTTACATTGGGTCGCCGGCCTACACATGTTGTAGGCTTGGCTTGGCCTTGTTTGCTGAATATTAAGTTAACTAAACTACGAGCTACTACTTATACTATTGTTGGAGTGACCGATCCTTTATAATACGTAAAACGTATTTCCAACAAATTGGTTGAGACACGTCATTCTACCCAATATGTCCTCATCAAACCTCTATAAATAGTAGTTAGTCACTTCATTTTCAGTGTGTAGAAAAAGTGTGAAAACACACACTTGTAGTTTTTCCTATCAATTTTGTTTCTCCTTCCATTTAGTTAACTTCTCTCAAGTGTTAGACACACACTTGAGAGGTAGTTATTCGGTTAGTAGTTGTAACAATTTTTCCCTCCTAAATCAATAAAACTCAAAATTCAGTTCATACTCTTCTCTCATCTCACTTACTCATACATGCATTTCTGTTAATGCTTGTGATTTCAATGATCATAACTGATTAATGGAGTTTTTTTGAGACGTTTTGGAAGTTACTCAAGTTTTTCTAGCAAGTTCAGTTCAATCCAGTTCTTGTTGTAGCAGTTTGTAGCAGAATTTGATGATTAAAATAGAAATAGCTTTTGGAGGTGATTAATTGGGTTAATGGTGGTGAATTGGTGGTGTTCTAGCATATTTTAGTTGGCTCAACGCCATACTACTCCATAAATGGAGGCTTCACAGCTAAAAGGCACTTTTACTTGTTTGATTTCCTCTAAAATGAACTTTGCATGCTAAAATTCCTAGTGTAAACACTATTTGCTGAATTGATCATGTGTTTAGATTTGTTCTAGCATATCTGAGTTGGATTGATAGTTTTTGAGTGGTCTAGTAGATTGAATCTTAGTTTACATGATTTTTAGTTCTGTTTTTCATCAGTAATTGGTCTTTAGTTTCAATTTGCAGTCAAGAGTGTTTACTAGCTTATTTTCAGTCTTAATTCATCTCATTTTGTCATCTAAACATATCCTGATTAGAGTCAATACTTGATTCACATTTGTGCTTAAAGTTCTTTTGAAAGAGTCTTGTTCAGATTAATAAAGTAGTGTTTGGATTTAAGTGATTTTGATAATTCAGGTCTGTTAAAATTGTTGATTCTTGTTCATTTAAATTTAGTAGCATTGTGTGATCAGTCTTGGTTCATTTTATAGTCAAATAATTGGTCAAAAAGGCAATTGGTTAGAATACGGTTTGGGTCGAGTATTTCCATTAGTTCATTCAGAAAACTTGCTAGATTCAAATCAATGCCATGACTTCATTACTTAACCATTTTGCTTGAAATCAGTTCTCAGTTGTAGTTTTACATCCAAAGATTAAGTCTGTAAGAGGAAATTCTACAGTTTGCTACTTTGAGTGTGAAATCAGCTTTTTAATAAGCTCTCTAGCATTTGCATGTTTCTGTGATAAAAGCTCCACTGTTTTCGTAGATCTTCATTTCTACTTCATAAATTTATTCATTTTCTTTCACAAACCTTGTTAGAAACATGTCTTGAGTGATTTTTGAAGTTTTCAGCTTTTTCAAAAAAAGTGGTCAACGTTTGGTCAAATAAGCACTTTTGAGCTTAATTTCAAATTCTGGATTATTCAATGAATCATTTTCAGATTGGAAAGACATTCCATACTCCTTATAAGTTGTTTAATAAGATTAAGCATTAAAATCTGATTGTGAAAGTGTCATTTTCTTGTTTGCTTAAAGTTGGCTTATTAGAATAAGCTAATTCGAGTTTTACTAGCTTTTAAATAGAATTCTTGTACAATTCTAGCTAAAATGGGATTTTAAGCAATTTGAAACAAACTATAGCTTATTTGGTCGAGTAAAGAGCTTAAA
Organism: Glebionis coronaria; assembly: GCA_025667525.1. Lineage (NCBI taxonomy): Eukaryota > Viridiplantae > Streptophyta > Magnoliopsida > Asterales > Asteraceae > Glebionis > Glebionis coronaria. Next base: position 372,336,758 of record CM046875.1, read on the forward strand.
CAAGCTTATTGAAGTTGTGTGCCTGTTTTTGTTAAATAATTCCCATTAATTGCATTTTAGTCCTTTTGGTTTATAACTGATGCATTTGGTGGTAATCTTGCAAGTAATTAGGGTTTTCATAAAGTCAGTCCTTTAACTTTCAAGTTTTTGTCAAAATCTATTAGACAATTTGTTAGTTAGTTAAAGTTGCTTATAAGTTGTTAGAAATTTACATTTTTAGTCCTTATAGTTTCTAAACTTTGCATTTCAGCCCTTGTACTTTCATTTAGTTCACTTTTCAAGAACTTTTACTTCCATGCATTTACTTAATTTCAAAAGGCGCCGCTGCCGGTTCATGACATTACGAGAGACTATTGATTGACGGTTTTCATTGGCTTTTGGGATCCGTTCACCCCGTGAACGTTATTTTTACGTATCATAAATAAAAAACAATAAAAATCAATAATATAAAAATATAAAAACTAAAAAATAACAAAAACAATTCTTTTACTAAAGAATTGACCAAAAAATAAAAAATTCAAAAAGCAATCTTTTTCCTAAGAGATGGCAACCAAAAATTTATATTATTGGATTTCCTCGGTTTTTACGTACATATAGTATTTTCTTTAAAAAACCCAATAAATACAAAAATACTTTCTCTATATTATTATATGTAGATACATATACGTATACTAACAATCAATACACATATCTCCATAAGTATTGCTTTTGCAATACACCGTGTTAGGGAGCGTTCCGGTCCTTGACACGTGTACCGATCAAATTTAATTAAGCAAGAATAGATAAATACTTCCAATAGGCAAGAATTCGAAGAATACAAACTACAAAGTGAATAGAAAGGCGATGTGCTCAAAAATGCCATCTAAGGGTTAATAGATACTTAAGTCCTTCGCGCCACCTAACCCCCCGTTCACTAGTGCGTATTCTAAGAAGGAAGGCTTGATTGGGGGTCTTGCACCCAAGTAGTACCTACGTATATTATAGTTTCTTGTGGATATTTCATATTGAATCTCGAAGAGGATAATCCCTTCTTCTTCAAATTCGAACGAGAGCTTCTCTCTCACTCCTTGATTTGAGTGCATGCTCACCCGCGGGCGTGTACAAATATCATTTGGTGTACAACCCCTTACTCCCAAGAGTAAGAAAAAGAGAAAGAGTAAAAACACCATCATCCATCAAGCCGATCCCAAGAATCGTGCTTTGATCCACACACAGCAAGAAGCCATGGCCGGCGTTGCCACTCGACCTTTGATGGAGCACTTGCAATCCAATGTGCAAGGATATGCCGATGCTATAAAGATACCCGATATTCCCGCAATCACCTTTGAGCTTAAGGCTTCTATGATTAACTTGGTTTCAAACACACCATTTTTTGGGAAATCTAATGATAATCCACATGATCACCTTAAGAAGTTTCTTGCTTTTTGCAACACCATTAAGTATAATGGAGTTTCCCATGATGCCATTAAGTTGATATTGATACAATTTTCACTAGAGGGTAATGCCAAGTATTGGTTAGATACACAACTACCCGATAGCATTACTACTTAGGATGATTTCACTAAGAAGTTTTTGAACAAGTTCTTTCCCCCATCTAAGCCCACGTTCTTTGAGGAATTTAATTATAGGCTTTCAACAAAAACCTAGTCAAACCTTTAGTGATGCTTGGGAGGAGTTCAAGGAGTTATTGAGAAAATGCCCAAATCATGGATTCAATGAAGTTCACCAAATCAATACTTTCTATAATGGATTAAGACCTCATCACCAAGATTCACTCAACTCTTCCGCGGGTGGAAATATTCTTTCTAAATCCATTCAAGAAGCTTGGGACATTATTGAGACCAAATCAATGGTGAAAACTAACACACAATTTGAATAGAGATTCCATGTCATTCAAGAAGGTGGTTCTAAAACATTTGAGACTCGACTCCTTTCATCAATGCAAGAATTGACTTAAGCTCAAAAGGAAAGTCAAACAGTTTTGCGAAACACCCAAAGATGCAACAAACCATGATGAAAGACTTTATGAAAATTTCTTTGGGCAACAATTCTACCAATGATGTGCATGCTATTGATCTTTCATGTGAGACTTGTAGAGGCCCCCATTCCTATCAACAATGTGACAAAGTTCAAGGTTATAAAGTTGAGTGTTATGCTTACCAAGAAGAACATAGAGAACAATTCAAACCCAACATCAATCAAAACAACCTTTCTTACAAGTCTCAAAACTACCTTGCTCCACCGGGTTTACCACCCCATCCACCCACCCTTACTCAACCCACTCCCCATCAATTATTACAAAGAAACCAAGGACCAAGGCCACAATACCAAGGGAACAATTATAAAGCACCCAATAACGTTCATAATAAAGGAAATAATTTTCATCCACCCAATCAAGGATTTAATCCAGCACCCCCACCCTTCCCAAATCAAGGATACCCTCAAGTTCAAAATCAAGGATATGGGCCAGATGATAATCATGAGTATGTTGAAAGGAGAATTTGTGAAAGTGAAAAAAAAATGTAAGAGCAAATTAGATTTACAACGAAGGAGCAAACCAAGATGATTTTGATGGCATTTAATCAAAGACCACAAGGGGCTTTACCTTCTAACATAAAAACAAACCCGAGGGCCAATGTCAATGCTATTACAACAAGAAGTGGAAAAACAACTAATGATCCTTCACCTCCTACACTTTCTATTGTTAAGCCTACTATGATTTCATCTTGTGATAAGCCTTCTACATATTCTTCACCACCTCCAAGCTCTACCACTTCACCACCAACATCTTCTCAACCTATACTCACTTCTCCTTTACCTTCCATAACTACCAATGAAGAAGCTAACAAAGACAAATCTTCCACCACAACACCTACTCAACCCACACCTAAACCAAACCTTCCTTACCCTTCAAGATTTACAAAGGAGAAATTCAAAAACAAGGATGATATACAAGTCTCAAACTTTTTGAGGATGTTCAAGCAACTTAACATAAACATCTCCTTTACGGAAGCTCTTGCTTATATGCCAACATTTGCTAAGATGTTCAAAGATCTCCTCTCCAACAAGCAAAAATTGGTGGATTTGCCTAACACATCCCTTAATGAGAATTGTTCCACCATGTTACTCAAAACCTTACCTACAAAACTTGGAGATCCGGGGCGCTTTTTGATGCATTGTAATTTTCCCGAGGTGGAAAATTGCATGGCATTGGCGGATCTAGGGGCAAGCATAAATTTCATGCCTTTATCGGTTTGGAAAAACTCTCTCTTCCCGAGCTAACTCCAATTAGGATGACCCTTGAGTGAGCCAATCGTACCATAGCTTACCCGGTAGGTATTGCGGAGGATGTGTTTGTAGGTGTGGATAAGTTTACCTTTCCGGCCAAGTTTGTAGTGGTTGATTATGATATGGACCTGCGAGTTCCTCTAATTGTTGGTAGACCATTTTTGAGGATGGGTCGTACTCTTATAGACGTGGCGGAGGGAGAACTAATTATGAGAGTTGAGGATGAGAAAGTGGTGTTTAAGCTAGGAAAAGTAACTAAGAAGTATCAAGCTTGTGAAACAATTAACATAGTGGATGTACTTGATGAGGTGTATGATGAGAATTTCCATGACGCTTGTAAGAGTAATAGTGAAGACATGCCTCATGTAGAGACCGTTGCTTCAATTGCTCCCTCCTTAACACCTTTTGGAGAGAGTGATTTCCTCTTGGAGGAATTTGAGTCCAACTTCCTTGGTAATGATGATTCTCCCATTAATTGGGAAGAAGACATTCTCAATATCCAAAAGTTTCTCAATGAGGATCCCATTCCTTCACCTATCCCACAAGAAGTTACCAATGATGATCCATCTATAGTGAAAACTTCCATAGAGAGTCAACCTACCCTTGAACTTAAGGACCTTCCATCCCACCTAGAGTACGCTTTCTTAGAGGGGAAAGACCAATTACCCGTGATCATTGCTAAATATTTGAAAGAGGATGAGAAAGAAAAACTCATAGAAGTCCTTAAGAAACATAAGCAAGCCATAGCATGGAAAATATCCGACATAAGGGGAATTGATCCAAATTTTTGTACACACAAAATCCTTATGGAGGATGATTACAAACCTGCTATTCAAAGCCAAAGAAGGGTTAACCCTAAAATCCATGAGGAAGTTAAGAAGGAAGTTATCAAACTCCTTGATGCGGGCATGATTTACCCATTTCTGACTCTCCATGGGTTAGCCCGGTACATTGTGTTCCTAAGAAGGATGGAATCACCGTAGTGCCCAATGAGAACAATGAGCTTATTCCTACTAGACTTGTTACGGGTTGGAGAGTTTATATTGATTATAGGAAGCTCAATGATGCTACTAGGAAAGATCATTTCCCATTCCCTTTTATGGATCAAATGCTTGAACGCTTAGCGGGAAATGAGTACTATTGTTTTTTAGATGGATTCTCGGGTTATTTTCAAATACCCATTGACCCTAAGGATTAAGAAAGGACTACATTAACTTATCCCTGTGGTACATTTGCTTATAAAAGAATGCCTTTTGGCTTATGTAATGCACCGGGGACATTTCAAAGGTGTATGATGGCAATTTTCCATGACATGATTGAGCAAACTATGGAAGTTTTCATGGATGATTTCTCGGTTTTTGGAGATTCATTCACTTCTTGTCTCTCCCATTTAGAACGTATGCTAAAGAGGTGTGAAGAAACACGTCTTGTTCTTAATTAGGAGAAGTGATATTTCTTGGTTAAAGAGGGGATAGTATTGGGACATAAGATATCCAACAAAGGTTTATAAGTGGATCGTGCTAAGATAGATGTGATTGCTAAGCTTCCCCCACCTACCACGGTGAAAGGAGTTAGAAGTTTTTTGGGTCATGCGGGGTTCTATAGACGTTTCATACAAGATTTCTCTAAGATAGCAAGACCGATGACCCACCTATTAGAAAAAGAGGCTCCTTTTATTTTCACCCAAGAGTGTTTGGATTCATTTGAGATACTTAAGGAAAAGTTGACTAAGGCTCCTGTTTTGGTTTCTCCAATTTGGGAATTGCCTTTTGAGCTTATGTGTGATGCTAGTGATTATGCCATGGGGGTCGTGTTAGGACAAAAAGTGAATACTCATTTTCAACCTATACACTATGCTAGTAAAACCATGACGGGTGCTCAACTTCATTATACTACCACGGAGAAAGAATTGCTTGCTATAGTCTATGCTTTTGAGAAATTTAGACCCTATCTTGTGCTATCCAAAACCATAGTGTATACGGATCATTCCGCTCTCAAGTACCTCATGACAAAGCAAGATGCTAAGCCTAGACTTTTGAGATGTTTCTTATTGTTACAAGAGTTCAAGATAGAGATTCGTGATAAGAAAGGAGCCGAGAATTTAGCGGCAGATCATTTGAGTAGACTTGAGCATCCTTTTCAAGGAGATTTGCCTCATAAGAAAATCAATGAATCCTTTCCATTAGAGGAGCTCATGTCTATCTCTTCTCAAGAGGAGGCCACCCCTTGGTTTGCGGATATTGCAAACTATCTTGTGGGGGATGTGCTCATAGAGGGTCTCATTTCACAACAAAAGAAGAAATTTCTTAAGGAAGTGAAATACTACTTTTGATATGACCCTTACCTCTTTAGGCAATGTGCGGACCAAATCATTAGACAGTGTGTAGATGGGCCCGAGGAATTTAAGATCTTAGAAGCTTGTCATAAGGGACCTACGGGTGGACATTTTGGGCCTAACTATACCGCCAAGAAAGTCTTTGATTCGGGTTACTATTGGCCTTCCATATACAAGGATGCCCAAGAGATGGTGAAATTTTGTGATGTATGTCAAAGACAAGGAAAAATTACTCATCGAGATGAGATGCCACAAAACTTCATACAATAATGTGAGATTTTTGATGTGTCGGGAATAGATTTTATGGGACCTTTTCCATCTTCTAAGGGAAATAAGTACATACTCGTAGCGGTGGATTATGTGTCAAAGTGGGTTGAGGCCAAAGCCTTACCTACTAATGATGCTCGAGTTGTAGTGAAATTTTTGAAGCAATTATTTGCTAGATTTTGTGTACCTCGGGCCATCATAAGTGATCGTGGTACTCACTTTTGTAATGATCAATTCACAAGAGTTATGAAGAAGTATGGTCTTAACCATATACTTTCTACCGCGTATCACCCTCAAACCAATGGTCAAACCGAGGTCAAAAATCGTAGTTTAAAGAGAATTTTGGAAAGAACAGCGGGAGAGCATCGAGCTTCTTGGTCGGATAAGCTTGATGATGCTTTGTGGGCTTTTAGGACGGCTTTTAAGACACCAATTGGTTTTACTCCATATAGGCTTGTCTATGTAAAAGCATGCCACCTCCCATTCGATTTAGAGCATAAGGCTTCTTGGGCTCTCAAGTGGGCTAATTTCAATTTAAATCAAGCCAGTTCACATAGAAAGGACCAACTCAATGAAATGGAAGAATTGAGAGCCAATGATGAGAACTCATTTCTTTTTAAGGAAATGACTAAGCAATTACATGATGCTAAGATCAAGAACCGTGAGTTCAAAGTTAGAGAGTCGGTTCTCCTCTTTAACTCAAGGTTGAAACTCTTTGCGGGCAAGCTTAAGTCGAGATGGTCCGGTCCATTCACTATTGCTCAAGTATTTCCATTTGGAACTATTGAGCTGTCACAACCCAATGGTCTAAATTTCAAAGTGAATGGTCACCGTGTTAAGCACTATTTTGGGGAGGACATTTCCATAGAAATGGTCCAAGAGATCCCCATTTTCCCTATGAATTAATTCATTGTGGGAAGAGTCGAGCTAGAGACTCCTTAAATCAAGCTTGAATAACTAGGTTTAGAGGTTTTAGACTTAGAGTGTTGTAGGTTAGAAATAAGGATATAGAGTTGATGAGAAGTGTATGGGAGACCTTCCTTTTGTCTTCATGTTGTTTGTAGGGTTGCTCACTCATCACGTGCTTTGGAGCTTATGAAGGATGCCCTTGTATCCGGTTCACTTCGTTACTATTGTGAATTTTTTCATAGACACATTATGCTTAAAAAATGAATTCACTATAGTTGATCTTTCCTTAGCTTGGGTTAAGCAAAGTCTATTCATTATCATAAGTGTAGGGGAAGTTTATACTTCCATGCTCTTAAACATTGAGGACAATCTTTAGCTTAAGTGTATGGGGATCTTTATCGAAGTGACCTTACCTTGACTTTGTCATTGACCTTCATGATAACTTGGAAATTAATTTTTCAAACATTTTTCAAATTTTTGATCTACTTTGGCCACCGAGAATATTCATTCATAATTTTTGCATCAATCATTTTTCATTTGTATAGCACATTTGCATTGTATATATTCTTATTTTATTTTTCATCAAAAATATATAAAAGGATAAAAACATAATAAGAACATGGTTTAACAAATTTAGACTTCTTTGACATATTAGGGCCGCCATGGATACTTTGACTCAATCCGAGTTTGCTTATCCAAGCATTCTCTAGCTAGTATCCTTAACCATGTAGTCCTTCGTTGGTCTATTAGGCTAAGCATCCAAGACTCTCATTATTTAAGATTTTAAATTTGTGGAGAATGGGAGATGATAGAGTTGAAGCAAGTATAAAAGGGCTAGATAAACTTCATGATAATTACTTATGGCTAAACCCTTCTTCTTCTTTACCTCTAATTTCTTCGCATGTGTATATGTTAATAAATAATCAAGAACGGTTTTAGTTGGTTTGTAATCTCTTATGCATTTTTGTCTAATAATTCATGGTTGGTATAAGTACGTCTTAAGATTCTAAGTTAGAACGTTTTATGTGTACTAGACTTATGTCATGCTTAATATTTAGCGGGTGTTTTTCCTTTTATTATTTTCAACTTTCTTTGTGAGGAATAAAGAAAAATAAGAGCGGCTTACAAAAACATGAGTGGCTAGAAAAAAAAAGAGAAAAAGAAAAAGAAAGAAAAAAATAATTATACAAGACTCCCAAGAGGGGCAGTGAAGTGTTAATTATATTAACTATTAGATTCCAATATTACCTTGACGAGTTGCGGGGATTTAATAGTTGCTCCAATCCAATATTACCTTGACGGGTTGCGGGATTAAAGATCCAGTCTCAAAAAGGCGGCGGATGTAAATTATTGCTTGAGTTTTATTTTTCTTTCCTTATCGAGTGTGTAGCTACTTATTAATGCATGACATGAGGATTTTACACATAAGGCGAATGACTTATTACTCTTGAAACGGACTTATATTAATTGTGAGCGGTTTTTCAAGTAATGGATGAGAGGATTACTTAGGATAAAAACCGTGCTTCCTTATTTTTGGATTTTACATTTCTTATATTTCACGCTTCAAATAATGACAAATTTGCCTTCAAGCAATTTGCTCAAATAATAACTGGTTCCACATTTAATTGTCATGAATAAGTTGATGCACTTTTTACTTGTGAATACAATGATCCCATTTTTAAGCTTGGTATGGTAAAAGTGAAACTTGAGGGTGATAAGTGTCCATGGTACCAAAGCCCTAATTCAAGTCATTGATTTCTTTATGAGTTTTTCCATCAAAACCATTATGAAAAATCAAAAATATATAAATAGAATTGTTCTCCTTTGCATTGCATTGTACAAAATCAAAATCATGCATCATATAAATTAGAGTAGTGTAAAAGCATTCCATATTGGCCAAGGTGGGTTAATTATGAGAAAAATGTCAAATTGTGCTTTAAAATATAACATTGCATGAGGTCATGGTAATGATCAAGTGTAGTGGATTTGATATGAGCAAAATCTCATATCAATTAATCAATAAATCACCCTAAAACACATAGAAAATACCTAAATTTTGTGCTATAAAGCAGTATTATGTGGTATGTTTTGTGTTTGTGCTTAAATAGATAACAAGGATATAATTTCAAGCAAACAAGAGGAAATCAAGCTCATTTATGATGAAAAGACAAGAGAAGGATCAAAGATGACAAGCCATTTGAAGATGAAGGACCTATCTTGACAACATTCAAAAGTTGAGGGACTTAAATGCAAAGTTTGGAAAAAGTTAAGATTAAAGTCAAACTTGGTCAAACTTCAAGTCAAACAAGTCAAGGGAGTCAAACAGTCAAGAATACAAGTCAAAGGACTGAAATTGCCATTTAAATGAAGAAAGGAGCTCAAATGAAGTGGCTGTTTAACTACAAGGACTGGAAGTGCCAAAAATACATAAACTTTGAGCTTGATCCATGTGAATACCATTTCAACCAATCAAAATGCAGGGAATAAGTCATCCGGATTGCCAGCTAACTTGGCAGCTCACTCTTTCATTAAATGAACAAATCCAAGAACAGTGGAACGCACTCACTCCCTCTTGACCTATCACAAGCTGCCATGCAATAATATCATTTATCCAAAATGGATAATGATCCGTGTGAGAGGCCATAATCCAATCAGAAAATGCCACGTGTCAACGTCAACCATCAACAAACCCAGAATCGAAGAAGAGCTACAAGGCATTTCATGAAATACTTTCTACATGAAAAATACTCAGAATGAGATGACTAATCCAACTGCACAACTTAATTAGACTGAAGATCAAAGGATTTTAAAACCCCTTTTGTGTTCTTGATGAAGAATCGGCAATCAACTCATCCTTGACACCTGGCACCTCCTCATTGGTTGAGACACGTCATTCTACCCAACATGTCATCATCAAACCTCTATAAATAGTAGTTAGTCACTTCATTTTTAGTGTGTAGATAAAGTGTGAAAAACATACACTTGTAGTTTTTCCTCTCAATTTTGTTTCTCCTTCTATTTAGTTAACTTCTCTCAAGTGTTAGACACACGCTTAAGAGGTAGTTATTCAGTTAGTAGTTGTAACAATTTTTCCCTCCTAAATCAATAAAACTCAAAATTCAGTTCATCTCTTCTCTCATCTCACTAACTCATACATGCATTTCTATTAATGCTTGTGATTTCAATTATCATAACTGATTAATGGAGTTTGTTTGAGACGTTTTGGAAGTTACTCAAGTTTTTCTAGCAAGTTCAGTTCAATCCAGTTCCTGTTGTAGCAGTTTGTAGCAGAATTTGATGATTTAAACAGAAATAGCTTTTGGAGGTGATTAATTGGGTTGATGGTGGTGAATTGGTGGTGTTCTAGCAGATTTTAGTTGGCTCAGCGCCATACTACTCCATCAATGGAGGCTTCACAACTAAAAGGCACTTTTACTTGTTTGATTTCCTCTAAAATTAACTTTGCATGCTAAAAGTTCTAGTGTAAACACTATTTGCTGAATTGATCATGTGTTTAGATTTGTTCTAGCATATCTGAGTTGGATTGATAGTTTTTGGGTGGTCTAGTAGATTGAATCTTAGTTTACTTGATTTTCAGTTCTGTTTTTCATCAGTAATTGGTCTTTAGTTTCAATTTGCAGTCAAGAGTGTTTACTAGCTTATTTTCAGTCTTAATACATCTCATTTTGTCATCTAAACATATCCTGATTAGAGTCAATACTTGATTCACATTTGTGCTTAAAGTTCTTTTGAAAGAGTCTTGTTCAGATTAATAAAGTAGTGTTCGGGTTTAAGTGATTTTGATAATTCAGGTCTGTTAAAATTGTTGATTCTTGTTCATTTACATTTAGTAGCATTGTGTGATCAGTCTTGGTTCATTTTATAGTCAAATAACTGGTCAAAAAGGCAATTGGTTAGAAAAAGGTTTGGGTCAAGTATTTCCATTAGTTCATTTAGAAAACTTGCTAGATTCAAATCAATACCATGACTTCATTACTTAACCATTTTGCTTGAAATCAGTTCTCAGTTGTAGTTTTACATCCTAAGATTAAGTCTATAAGAGGAAATTCTACAGTTTGCTACTTTGAGTGTGAAATCAGCTTTTTAGTAAGCTCTCTAGCATTTGCATGTTTCCACAGTTTTCTTAGATCTTCATTTCTACTTCATAAATGTATTCATTTTCTTTCACAAACCTTGTTAGAAACATGTCTTGAGTGATTTTTGAAGTTTTCAGCTTTTTTAAAAAAACTGGTCAACGTTTGGTCAAATAAGCACTTTTGAGCTTAATTTCAAATTCTGGATTATTCAGTGAATCATTTTCATATTGGAAAGACATTCCATACTCCTTATAAGCTGTTTAATAAGATTGAGCATTAAAATCTGATTGTGGAAGTCACATTTTCTTGTTTGCTTAAAGTTGGCTTATTAGAATAAGCTAATTCGAGCTTTACTAGCTTTTAAATAGCTTTCTTGTGCAAGTCTAGCTAACATGGGATTTTAATCATTTTGAAACAAACTAGAGCTTATTTGTTCCAGTAACGAGCTTAAACCAGCTTCTTGAAGTTGTGTGCCTGGTTTTTTTTAAATAATTCCCATTAATTGCATTTTAGTCCTTTTGGTTTATAATTGTTTGCATTTGGTGGTAATCTTGTGTTAGCCCTATATTTTATATAGGCAAACAAGAATGTAATAGGTCATCTTAGTCGTTAATGGTCTTGTATTGTAATAGGATTAGTCGGGTTAACCGGGCTTGAACTTTAAGCTAATATTGTATAAGTTAGGGGCGTAAGCCCAAGCAAAGCCAAGCCCGGCCCATGTTACTTAACCCACGGCCCAACAAAGCCTAGGGTATATATACCCTCTTCCATGTGTGGAAGAGGGTGTTGGTTAGCATTTTGTTTCTCTCTCTAAAAGTGTTTAATCATCCATAATCTCTCTTATTTCTCTCTCTACTTTTCTACTCTTTATCTCTCTAAATATCATCTTATATTGTGTTATGGATTGAAGTGGGATTAACATTTGGTATCAGAGCCTATAGTGGATAGGTGATTGAAGATTCGTGGTTCATGTTCTTATTGATTTCATAAGGTATTTGATCCATAATCCTTGATCCAAAATTTTTTTTGTGTTTTTATGGGTTATTTTGTATACAAATCATCTACATAGTTGTGGTAGAGATTTGGTATTGTTTATTTGGGTAAAAACACAAAATTTTTGGGTTTTTGGATCAAATTTTGGCTTAAAGTTACGTTTTTTATAAGTTTGCTCCGAGAAACACGTGATATCGATCAACAGTAAGAATTTCAGAAAAGGGTTTAGTTTTTCCGAAATTGTGGGCTTATTCCGAAGAAATTTTTTCGGAAAAGGGTTTATTTCTTTGAAAAAGTTGTGTTTTTCCGAAATTTTTTCCGAAGAAGTGTTAATTCTGAAAAGGTGCATATTCCGAAAAAGTGAATATTCTAAAAAACATCATTATTCCGAAGAAGTTGGTTTTCTAAAAACATCCATATTCCGAAGAAAATTCCCAAGAAGTTGTTTTTTCTGAAAACCTCAATATTCCGAAGAAGTGAAAATTCCGAAAAAGAGCCTTTTCCGAAGATTATTCCGAAGAAAGGATTTTTTCCGAAGATTTTTCCGAAGAAGTTTGTTTTCCGAAGAAAGGATTTTTCCGAAGATTATTCCGAAGAAAGGATTATTCCGAAGATTATTCCGAAAAGTCAAGTATTCCGAAAATATCCATTTTTCCGAAAAAGTCAATTTTTCCGAAAATCTTCAATTCTCTCAAAAAGTCTATTCCGAAGATACTCATTATTCCGAAGATACACATTTTTCTGAAAAAGCGAAAATTTTTTAGTGTGTTTTGGCCTTGGAATTTTTGGTTTCTGGAGAGACAATTCTTAGGGGATTTTAACATCACTAAGATCCAAATCCATTCACAATCATCGACAATTTCTAACAACAATATCAGCAATGCGACTGCAAATCAAATTCGTTTGGAACAAGGTGGCAATGGAAATCCACCTGTGCTCACTGCCGGTTGTTATGTTCAATGGAGATCTCGCTTTCTCAGATTTCTCGATGGAAAAGAGAACCGAACTGCTCTTCGTCACTGCCTTGAGAACCCACCTCCAGTCTTTTAATTCAGACCAATTACCACACAAGCAGAGGATGGTACTTCATCAACTATACGAGCTATGGAAGATTTCGACACATGTTCTGTTGAGAAAAAGAAACTCCTCCAAGCTGAAGCTGATGCTGTAAACTTTATACTCACTGGAATTGATAACGATATCTATTCCATAGTTGATGCGTGTCCTAATTCTATGGAAATGTGGAATGCAATTCATCGATTGAAGCAAGGTGAGTCAATCAATGTTCAAGATCTCGAGACTAATCTACTTTGGGAGTTTGGAAAATTCACATCTAAAGATGGTGAATCGATTGACTCATATTACTCGAGATTCTACAAAATGATGAATGAGCTAGTTAGAAATCATTGCACCATCTCCAATCATCATGCCAATGTTCAGTTTCTACTTCAACTCAAACCGGAATGGCAAAGGTTTGTGACTTTGGTTAAACAAAGGGAAGATATCAAGACCATCTCCTATCACAAACTTTATGATATCCTAAAACAACATCAGAATGATGTAAATAACTAAGGGCTGAAAAGGCAGAACGGTCTGCTAACTCTATTGCTTTTGTGGCTACTACTTCAACAAAACATCGTCAACAACCACCTACTCATTCCTCAAAGTCATCAAGCTCATCCACCAAACCTCCAGCTACTGCTAAAAAGACAAAAGCAATTGTCCCCACTCCACCTCCAAAGTATGACACCGAGTCAGATGGAGAAAGTGATGATGAACAAACTTCAAGGGACAAGAAGATTGAAGAACTCATGTCTCTACTCACCACAACTTATAAGAAGATCTACAAACCTACCAACAACAACCTTAGATCATCATTCAATGCTCGATATAAGGAAGTTGATCATGCACCTAGGTATGATCGTGAGGCTAGGTATTATAATAAGAGGATGCCGAATCAAGTTGGGGCTAGAGATACTGTAGGCACTCCGGTTGTGCAGAAGACTGGGATTAAATGCTTCAATTGCAAGGGATTTGGGCACATGGCTAGGGAATGAAAGAAGCCAAAACGGGTTAAGGATTCGGGATATCACAAGGAAAAGATGTTGCTGTGTAAGAAAGAAGAAGCAGGAATTCCACTCACATCAGATGAAGTTGACTGACGTGATGACACTGATGATGAAGCCGATGATCAAGAGCTAGAGGCACATTATGTGTACATGGCAAAGATTCAAGAAGTGCTTCCAGAGACTGCTGATACTTCTGGACCTATCTTTGATACTAAGCCAATTGAAAAGGTACCAACATATGATAACTATAATGTGTTTGCTAATAAACGACGACATCCTGAGCAACCCGAAAGCATCAATGACACATATGTAATGGACATGGAGGATAGTAATATCTCTACGGATTCACAGCATATGTGTAATGATGAAGGTAATGCTGCTCAGGATACTGACTCGGATGAGGACAGTGATTTGCTTGCGTCTATAATTGATTCTTTAAAACATGAAATTGAGGAAAACAAAGAGGCTAATAAACGTTTGAAGCAAGCAAACACATCCTTAGCCGAGGTGATAGACAGGCTTAAAGAGTGTGATTATGTAAAAGAAGTTGATCGACGGGTTGCGATAGCTAATGGTTTGGTATATGAACGTAAGGTGCTCAATGAACAATATTGTTCTGAAGTAACACACGAAATTCATATGTCAAAACAAAATATATTGGACCTTGAAGAACAACTGTTGCTACATAAACTCCAAATTACTGAATTAGAGTCGGTTAACACAGAACAAACTGAGCTTTATAAAACTCGTGAAGAAAAGGATATTGAAAAAATTCTTGCTTTGGAAAAGAGAGTCGACACGTTAAACAACATTGTTTACAAAACGGGTCAGTCTATTCAAACTATGAATATGCTTAATAGAAATATGAAAACGAGTTTTGTCAAGCCTGAATATCTCAAGAAAGGTCAAAGTACCAAGCCTGCTCTTTATGATATCGGTTGTTATGTTGATAATCTTGCTCTTATGCTTTCCCCTGATTGCGACGAAATCAGTCGTCAACAAGAAGAAAGTCGATCAAACTTAAGTGATTTAATAAACCTTTCTGATTCTGATAATTATATTAAGTTTGTTCCTCAAAAATAACTTTCCAAAGAACAAAAGATGTACAATAGTGTTCCACCACCAAGTGATGAACCCCAAAAGAAAGTTTCTTTAAAAAGGAGTTTCAAAAAGCAATCAATTTTGTTAGAAAAACAAATTTCGGATGAAAAACGTAAATGGGATGAGAAAAGCAAAAGTGTTCAGCAATTTGAGTTTATAAAACAAGGGGTTTTAAATTTGTACAATGGTGTCGTCGACTATGAAAAAGTTTCTAGGGATACCATTTGGAATATTAAACCTAACCCACAAGTAGAAGTTGTCATTCAACAATGCATTGTTCCAACCATTGATGATCTTCCAAAAAATGTAGAAATGTTTTATAATGCTCTCACTGAGGAAATGTTAACTGATTTAAGCTATGTCAAATCTCTTGAAGATGAAGTTGATTTTCTTCAAATTAAATTTAAGACACAAGAACACCAACTTTCTAACGAAATTGATTGACTTTCTAAGGAATACTTTTATGCTGACCATATGAATGCTATACTTGGTGTGTATACCGATCTTGATCAATATTGTCATGTAGCATGTTTAGTGTCAGAATCGGACGAGAAATGTCGCAATCTTGAAGTAGAGCTTTCGAAACAAATTCAGTTATATAACAAACTTTCGAAAAGTTTTTCCCAACTTGAGAAACACTCCATTTCTCTTGAACTTGCTTTACAAAAAGGTGATAAATCTCATAATCATAAAAAGTGTCAAGAAATGGCAGCATCTTCGTTTCGTATTTTAAATGAAAAATTTTTTGAAATAAAGGATTTGAAAGCTCAACTACAAGAAAGAGACGTGGCAATCAGTGAGTTACAAAAGCTCATTGAGAAACTAAAAGGAAAGTCTGATTTGGGTAAACCATCCGCTGCTCGTCAACCGAATGCGGTTAAATGCCCTAAATCATCTATTTTGGGCAAACCCCCACAGAATTTGCCTAAGCTAGGAACTGATAATAGCACAAATGTGATAGCACCTGGAATGTACAAGATGAACACTAGGTCCACTCAAACTGGAACATCGGGGTTACCTGAGAATACTAGGAAAACTAATCAACGTGTGTCTTCTTCTACAGGAGTAACTCCCACTACTAGCGTTAGCGGACCACAGCTTAAGAGCACTAGAATTGAAGATAGAGTCATGACTAACAATAGTCAAGGGAAGAAGAAGGAAGTAGAAGATCACCATAGGAATTTTAAGTTTTCTAAGAATAAAACGTCTGTAACTGCATATAATCATTTGAATGTTAAGACTTCGAATGTTGAATTTGTTTGTGTTAAATGTGGAAAATGTGTTCGTACTTTCAATCATGATGCTTGTGCTTTTAATCATAATGGCGTGAATGCTAGAACTAGGAAGCCTATTCTTGTGCTCACTAGTACTAGAAAACCCACAAAAACTATGAACCAATCCACTGATCAACCACTTAAGAAGCTAAGTACGTTAGAATCCACTACTCTACGTAAACAAAAAATGTTAAAGAAGCTTTATGAGACCATGAGTAGGACATGTAAACAGGGGTACTCAAGATTTACACCACCTGGATACAAATGGGTACCTAAGACAACCACTATTCTAATTGGGTCTATGAATGTTAGTCTGCCTTTTGAATCTATGTCTACTAATATTTTGGAACCCACTTCTATCAAGGGCTCCCATTTTTCAAACTCTACATTTTCTTCTAATGCTTATGCAGTTCATCGAGATCATTCTCTTAATAATGGACTCTGGGTGCACAAAGCACATGACGGGCAATCTCAAACTTCTAATTAACTTCGTGGAGAAGTTTCTGGGTACGGTACGGTTTGGAAATGATCAGTTTGCATCGATACTCGGATATGGAGACTTGGTTCAAGGGAATATCACTATAAAACGGGTTTATTACGTCGAGGGACTGAATCACAATTTATTCTCGGTTGGTCAATTTTGTGATGTGGATTTGGAAGTGGCTTTTCGGAAAACTACTTGCTATGTTAGAGACTACGGTGGGAATGACCTTCTTACAGGTTCTCGTGGTTCTGATCTCTACACAGTAACTCTTCAAGATACATCTTCAAAAAATCCAATTTGCTTAATGGCGAAAGCTACATCCTCTCAAGCATGGTTATGGCATCAACGATTGTCACATCTCAACTTTGACACCATCAACTTGCTTTCGAAGAATGATATTGTGACCGGTCTTCCTAAATTAAAATTCGTCAAAGACCATCTTTGTTCTTCTTGTGAGTTGGGGAAAGCAAAACGTAAGTATTTCAAAACAAAGACTACCCCAAGCTCAAAAGGACGATTAGAACTTCTACACATGGATTTATGTGGTCCCATGCGTGTAGAGAGTATTAACGGGAAAAAGTATATTCTCGTGATTGTTGATGATTACTCTAGATACACATGGACTTTCTTCTTAAGGTCCAAGGATGAAACACCAGAGGTTCTCAAAAACTTTCTCAAGATGATACAACGCAATCTTCAAGCTCAAGTCTTAACCGTAAGAACGGATAGGGGTACTGAATTTTTGAACAAGAATTTGCAATCTTACTTTCAAGAAGAAGGCATCGAACATCAAACGTCTATTACTCGAACTCCTGAACAAAACGGCGTTGTCGAAAGACGGAACCGCACGCTCGAACAATTCTTTCTGCTTCAAAATTACCACTATTCTTCTGGGATGAAGCAATTGCAACTGCCTGTTATACTTAAAATCGTTCTCTCGTCATCCCAAGACATGAAAAGACACCTTACCACATCATCAATGGCAGGAAACCTACAGTTAAATTCTTTCATGTATTTAGATCTTTATGCTACATTCTTAAAGACGGTGAAAATCTCGACAAGATGAAAGAAAAAGGTGCTGCATGTATTTTTGTGGGGTATGCTACATTGTCGAAAAGATATCGAGTTTACAACAAGAAAACAAAGATTATTATAGAAACAATTCATGTGAACTTTGACGAATTGCCACAAATGGTACTTGAACACAACAGCTCAAGTCCCGCACCTCATTGTCCAGCGTTGGCACCTACACACAACAGTGTGCGTCCCGTGCAAGAATGTCAAGAAAATACCCCTACAACAGAATCGACGGATATGCCACATATGAATGAGTTGGTTGATTTATATGATCCAATGTTTGATGAATATTACTATGGAAACAATCAAGTTGTGTCAAAGCCTTCCGCTGTCAATACTGCTGATGAACCCGAACCAAGTTCACAAGACACAACTACTTCTACTTCAGCAACCGTTGCTCAAGAGACTATTCCATTGGATACTTAACAAACTCAAGAAACTGTCATACAACCAACATCACCAACTGTCAATGCTGAAGGAGGAAACAACAATCAAGCAGTCGATGTACAACCTGACGAAGAAGAATTTATCAACCCGTTCGGTACACCGGTACACGAAGTCGGAGAGTCTTCTACTCAACATGTTGATCCGTCGAACATGCATACATTCTATCAAAGATATCCATCCACTCACCATTGGACTCGTGATCATCCATTGGAGCAAGTAATTAGAAATCCTTCACATCAAACAATGGCGATGTGTGTATGTATGGACTCATCGTGAGTTCAACTGTACCTACTAACATCAAACAAGCCATGACTGATCATGCGTGGATTGAATCAATGCAAGACGAAATTCATCAGTTTGAACGCCTCAATGTTTGGGAACTTGTTGACAGACCTTATGGAATTTCGCTTTTAGATTTCAAATGGATCTGGAAAAACAAACTGGATGAAGAACAAACCATCATCAAAAAAAATCTCGTCTTGTGGTTAAGGGGTATCGTCAACAAGAATGGATATATTTTTATGAATCATTCGCTCCAGTTGCTCGTTTGGAAGCTGTCAGGATATTCCTTGCTTATGCTACACATAAGGGCTTCACGGTTTTTCAGATGGACGTTAAAACTGCTTTTCTCAACGGTCATTTGAAGGAAGAAGTGTATGTGAATCAGCCAGAAGGATTCATCGATCCTTATCACCCTGACAAAGTCTATCGTCTCAAGAAGGCTGTATATGGACTTAAACAAGCTCCAAGGGCATGGTACGAAGAACTATCCAACTTCTTGGTCTCGAAAGGATTCTCCAAAGGTTCTATTGATCCTACTCTTTTTATTAATAAATATGGGGATGACATACTGTTGGTGCAAGTTTATGTTGATGACATTATTTTTGGTTGTACGAACCCAAAACTTTCAAAACGTTTTGAAAAATTAATGCACAACAGATTTGAAATGTCAATGATGGGGGAGCTAAAACTCTTTTTAGGCCTCCAGATTCATCAATCCCCACGTGGTATCTTCATAAACCAAGCTAAGTATGCTCAAGAGATACTTAAAAAGCATGGTATGACCTCATGTGCTCGCGTTGGTACACCATTGTCGACCATATCCCTAGACGCTGACTTGTACTCATATCTCGTAGATCAAACGCGATATCGTAGTATGATCGGGTCACTTATGTACCTTACAGCCAGCAGGCCTGATATTTATCATGCCACATGCTATTGTGCACGATATCAAGCCAGACCTACTCAAAAGCACCTCAAAGAGGTTAAACGGATCTTTCGGTACCTTAAGAATACCATTCACATGGGACTCTGGTATCCAAAGGGAACCGGTTTTCATCTAACATCTTTTTCAGATTCTGATCATGCAGGTTGCCTTGATAGTCGAAAAAGCACTTTTGGTAGCGTACAATTTCTAGGGGAAGACAAACTTGTGAGTTGGTCGTCAAAGAAGCAGGATTGCACTTCGCTCTCATCAGCTGAAGCAGAATATGTGGCTCTATCCGCGTGTTGTGCTCAAGTCCTCTGGATGAGAACTCAACTCATGGATTATGGCTTCTACTTTGATAAAATACCTATGTATTGTGACTCAAAGTCGGCCATAGCCATCTCTTGCAATCCGGTTCAACACTCCCGTACCAAGCACATCGCAGTCAGATATCACTTCATCAAGGAACAAGTGGAACGTGGTATCGTGGAATTATAATTTTTCAGAACTGAGTACCAGATAGCTGACTTGTTTACAAAATCCCTATCTCAAAATAGGTTTCAGTATCTCGTTGGCCATCTTGGTATGAAGTATATGACTCCCGAAGACTTGGAGGTTTTGGCAAATGAAGCTGCTTGATTTTTCTCTCATAATGACTTCTAAGCACATCACAGCTTAGGACCCGGACCTCAAATAAGGAAAGTTAATCTCGGACAATAACTTATCCTTCTCAATGAGAAATTAATATTTCTCGGTCATGAGCTTCCTATAAAAACATTCAAAGTTTTTAAGTTCATGAAAAATGACTTCTAAGTAAATGTCAGCTTAGAACTCGTCCTTCCACTTAAGGAAAGTTTATCACGGATGATAACTTATCCTACACAACGGGAAATTAATTTTTCTCGGTCATGAGCTAGTCACAAAACATTCAAAGTTTTGAGCTCAAGTAAATCGGAATTTATTTTAAAACCGTTGAACACAATTTTTCAAGAATTTCTCAAAAAGATTTTTTTAAATCTTTCAAAATTGTGTGTTCAACACTCCTTTCCTCATATGTGGTTTTCATGTCTCAAAATTGTCATATGTTATATTGATTAATTTTTGAGGGGAGCGTTTTAAAATCAAGCCTTTTAATGTTGTTGGGTACATCTCCAAAATTGTCATATTTTATGTATCCAACACATTCCAAAAATGATATTAAATCTGTCATATATTATCGATAAAGGCATCTCAACTCCGCACCTCAACATATTTTGTGGTGTCGTTTTTTCTAAAATTCTGTCAAATTTTGTCTCAAGACACACATATATTGTTGAGGGGGAGCGACCCGACTGAAAATGTTCCATGATTCATGCGTGCACACATGTTTCTCTCCCAACGATTTCACAAATTGTCATATTTTAATCAACTGGTATCTCTAATATTATATTTTTATATTAGAGATAGGGGGAGAAAATGTGATTAAAATGTAATATATCGCAACAAGTGATCTTAAAGACTCAAGTGCAACTCTTTCCTTCACATGCCAAACTATTTCGTATATCGATGCATGTGTGTAGGGGGAGCTTTTTGGAAATGTAAAACTTTCAAAGTGTTAAAAGTTTTGATTTTTATCAAACACTTTGAATGGTTTTCAATGGTTTATGGTTACGATCTATACCCAAAACAACCTACTATCCACGAAGAAATGTTGGAGTCAAAAGGTGGTTTAGGACAGGAAACTAAGTCCTATGATCTAACCAGAACCGGAGGGATCTACCCAAGGACATTCCATAGCTAGAAAAAGTTGTCCTTAGGAAAGATGGAGTTGAATGAAGCTGAATGTGGACCAATTACTTAAGTTAGCACTGGAACAATCACAACAAGGTGCTAGTGATGACGTATTGGTAAGCATTGAAGGAGTTGAATATTCTATGAAACTTAGGTAGAAACCGGTTAACACATATCTTGAAGACAAGTGTCATGGACCCAGTGATGCGATGCACAACCCTTTCCCAACCATTCGAGTTTCTCTCAAAAGAAACTTGTCTCATTGTCACGGAGATCAACACGTATCTATTGACTTTCTCACTCCGAGTCAGTTAATATTAAAAAGGTGGCAGTCTGCTCGAGCCTCCGATTACCAAAATGCACTTATTGAGTCTAGAGCTAGAAGAGATAAATTTATCATCTCATTAGGACACAATCGAGTCCTATGCATTATCCTTGTGATATTGCCAGAACATCTGAGTGATACGATTCACAATGAAGATGGAAATCCTGCTTGAGCCAGCATTAAACAAGCTCATGGTAGGTAACTTGTGCGATTCTACACGAATCAAACTTGTGAGAACTGGAAAGCAACTAAGTTTTGATTCTTAATTGATTCAAACTTGATTCCAGGTTTCTTCGCAAAATTCGTGTGATCTTGCCAGAACATTCAGAGTGACACTCATTAGTGTTCACAGTAACGAATGGAAATCCTTCCAGTGTCAACATCAAACAACACTGCGGTAGGTGACTCGCAAGATTCTCTATGAATCAAGCTTGTGACAAACTGGAAAGCAACAATGGTGCGATTCTTTTAGAATCAAACTTGTTCCAGGAATTCTAAATTGACGACTCTAATCAGACGGATAATTTATCCTTATGATTCACTCTTTACGTTCGCAGTCTGCTTTGAGACGGTCGAGTAAAGAGAACTGGCTATTACCGCCGGGAAACCCTGTCAAGGAGGTTCTTAATCGAATCTACCTGATCACAGGTACAGTATTTAATACCGTTTAACGGTCTTCACCAACCGGAGGTAAAACGCTACCGAGTTAGGGTGAAATGTTCAAAGCCATTTTATCCGTGTCTATATAAGTTGCTGCATATCAAGAAGGTGGCGTAGTTGTGTACTAACCTATGTCGATTCAGAAGTCACAAGAGCACAAGATGGCGATAATCAAGATACCTAAGAATGTAAGAATATAATAGGTCATCTTAGTCATAAGAAGCATAGATGAAGATCTCAAGCACTCAAAGTCAAATGATAAAGGCTCAAGATAAAGATCACGAAAGCATGAAGGAACAAAGCCGTTACAAACAAGATCAAGACCAAGATACAAGACCAAAGCAGGAAGATCTCCTCTACAAGAATGTATTCACTCAATCATCTTATGCTTTTTAAGATGACCGATACATTGGGGGAGATTGTTAGCTCTATATTTTATATAGCCAAACAAGAATGTAATTGGTCATCTTAGTCGTTAATGGTCTTGTATTGTAATAGGATTAGTCGGGTTAATCGGGGTTGAACTTTAAGCTAATATTGTATAAGTTAGGGGCGTAAGCCCAAGCAAAGCCAAGTCTGGCCCATGTTACTTAACCCACGGCCCAACAAAGCCTAGGGTATATATACCCTCTTCCGTGTGTGGAAGAGGGTGTTGGTTAACATTTGTTTCTCTCTCTAAAAGTGTTTAATCATCCATAATCTCTCTTATTTCTCTCTCTACTTTTCTACTCTTTATCTCTCTAAATATCATCTTATATTGTGTTATGGATTGAAGTGGGATTAACATCTTGCAAGTAATTAGGGATTTTTATAAAGTCAGTCCTTTAACTTTCAAGTTTTTGTCAAAATCTGTCAGACAATTTGTTTGTTGGTTAAAGTTGGTTACAAGTTGTTAGAAATTTACATTTTTAGTCCTTATAGCTTCTGAACTTTGCATTTCAGCCCTTTTACTTTCATTTAGTTCACTTTTCAAGCACTTTTACTTTCATGCATTTGAAATTTGGACTTTAGTGAATATTACTTGGTATTTGCAAAGTGTTTTACGGATACGTAGGTTTAATATTTTTCATTTTTTTACTTGTTGATTGAAATAGACATAGAATTTCCCAATACCCTAACAACCAAGAACAATTAAAGACTTGAGATTTTTAGGACTTTTAATTTGACAAGAATCGAGAGAAAACGAACTTCAATGTACTCAATCACCCTAAAACACATAGAAAATACCTAACTTTTGTGCTATAAAGCAGTATTATGTGGTATGTTTTATGTTTGTGCTTAAATAGGTAACAAGGATACAATTTCAAGCAAACAAGAGGAAATCAAGCTCATTTATAATGAAAAGACAAGAGAAGGATCAAACATGACAAGCCATTTCAAGATGAAGGACCTATCTTGATAACATTCAAAAGTTGAGGGACTTAAATGCAAAGTTTGGAAAAAGTCAAGATTAAAGTCAAACTTGGTCAAACTTCAAGTCAAACAAGTCAAGGGAGTCAAATAGTCAAGAATACAAGTCAAAGGACTGAAATTGCCATTTAAATGAAGAAAGGAGCTAAAATGAATTGGCTGTTTAACTACAAGGACTGAAAGTGCCAAAAATACACATACTTTGATGTTGATCCATCTGAATACCATTTCAACCAATCAAAATGCAGGGAATAAGTCACCCGAATTGCCAGCTAACTTGCCAGCTCACTCTTTCATTAAATGAACAAATCCAAGAACAGTGGAACGCACTCACTCCCTCTTGACCTATCACAAGCTGCCTTGAAATAATATCATTTATCCAAAATGGATAATGATCTGTGTGAGAGGCCATAATCCAATCAGAAAATGCCACGTGTCAACATCAACCATCAACAAAACCAGAATCGAAGATGAGCTACAAGGCATTTCATGAAATACTTTCTAGATGAAAAATACTCAGAATGAGATGACGAATCCAACTGCACAACTTAATTAGACTGAAGATCAAAGGATTATAAAACCCCTTTTGTGTTCTTGATGAAGAATCTGCAATCAACTCATCCTTGACACCTGGCACCTCCTCATTGTGTAGGATATTGTAAATCTTGCTTATGTTTAGAGAGAGAAAGAGATAGAAAAGATAGATGATTTCACACACACTTTAGAGAGAGAAAGTGATTAACTATGTGTAAAAATGAATGAAACCACACCCTCTCCATCTAAGGAGAGGGTTTATATACCCAAGCCCATGAGATGGGCTTGGGCTTACATTGGGCCGCCGGCCTACACATGTTGTAGGCTTGGCTTGGCCTTGTTTGTTGAATAATAAGTTAACTAAACTACGAGCTACTACTTATACTATTGTTGGAGCGACCGATCCTTTCTAATATGTAAAACGTATTTCCAACAATCTCCCCTAAGGGAGGTCACTCCAAACAAGGGCGTTACCCCAGTTACAATAATAAAATAAACCTAGCATACTATGCTTTTCTTGAGCTCGTAGTCTTCGTTTTTCTTTTCTTTTTCTTTTCTGGTGAACATGCTGATGTGATCTTTGATATCAATCTTTAGCATTAGTCTCTTGACTTGATCTTGTGCATCCATCACTTGTGATATCCGCCTCCTCGTGACTTCATGTCCCACATACTTATACCTTCGTAATTCTTGAAAGCTTCAGAGTTCGATACAGCGGAAGACTTTGACTTTTAGGCTTTCTTGAATTAGATGATGTATTAAGTGCATAAAGTATAAGCATGCGGGGACGATTTCTTCTCGGATTCCGCAACGCCACCGTCTTCAAATGCCGCAACATAAGTATACACGAACGAAATGGCTTTGAACATTTCATTCTAATTCGGTAGCATTTTACCTCCGGTCGGTGAAGACCGTTGAACGATATAAAATATCGTACTTGTGGCAGGTAGATTTAATTAAAAATATCCTTGACAAGATTTCGCGGGTAAACCCGTTCTCTTTACTCGACCGTCCAAAGATGACTGCGAACGTAAAGAGTGAATCATTTGGATAAAATAATCCGATTGATTGAAGCCGTCAATTTCGATTCCTGGAACATGTTTGATTCATTAAAGAATCGCACCATCGTTGCTTTGCAGTTGTCACGAGCGTGATTCATGTTTAATCTTGCAAGTTACCTACCAAGTGCTGTTTAAGGTTAACACTAGAAGGATTTCCACTCATCACTATGAATACTAAGGTATCACTCTGAATATTCTGGCAAGATCACTAAGATGTTTCGTAGAGGCCTGGAATGCAAAGTTTGGAAAAATTCAAGATTAAAGTCAAACTTGGTCAAACTTCAAGTAAAACAAGTCAAGGGAGTCAAATAGTCAAGAATACAAGTCAAAGGACTGAAATTGCCATTTAAATGAAGAAAGGAGCTCAAATGAAGTGGCTGTTTAACTACAAGGACTGAAAGTGCCAAAAATACACAAACTTTGAGCTTGATCCATGTGAATACCATTTCAACCAATCAAAATGCAGGGAATAAGTCATTCGGATTGCCAACTAACTTGCCATCTCACTCTTTCATTAAATGAACAAATCCAAGAACAACAGAATGCACTCACTCCCTCTTGACCTATCACAAGCTGCCATGCAATAATATCATTTATCCAAAATGGATAATGATCCGTGTGAGAGGCCATAATCCAATCAGAAAATGCCACGTGTCAACGTCAACCATCAACAAACCCAGAATCGAAGATGAGCTACAAGGCATTTCATGAAATACTTTCTACATGAAAATTACTCAGAATGAGATGACGAATCCAACTGCACAACTTAATTAGACCGAGGATCAAAGGATTATAAAACCCCTTTTGTGTTCTTGATGAAGAATCTACAATCAACTCATCCTTGACACCTGGCACCTCCTCATTGGTTGAGACACGTCATTCTACCCAACATGTCATCATCAAACCTCTATAAATAGTAGTTAGTCCCTTCATTTTCAGTGTGTAGAAAAAGTGTGAAAAACACACACTTGTAGTTTTTCCTCTCAATTATGTTTCTCCTTCTATTTAGTTAACTTCTCTCAAGTGTTTGACACACGCTTAAGAGGTAGTTATTCAGTTAATAGTTGTAACAATTTTTCCCTCCTAAATCAATAAAACTCAAAATTCAGTTCATACTCTTCTCTCATCTCACTTACTCATACCTGCATTTTTGTTAATGCTTGTGATTTCAATGATCATAACTGATTAGTGGAGTTTGTATGAGACGTTTTGGAATTTACTCAAGTTTTTCAAGCAAGTTCAGTTCAATCCAGTTCCTGTTGTAGTAGTTTGTAGCAGAATTTGATGATTGAAACATAAATAGCTTTTGGAGGTGATTAATTGGGTTAATGGTGGTGAATTGGTGGTGTTCTAGCAGATTTTAGTTGGCTCAGTGCCATACTACTCCATCAATGGAGGCTTCACAACTAAAAGGCACTTTTACTTATTTGATTTCTTCTAAAATGAACTTTGCATGCTAAAATTCCTAGTGTAAACACTATTTGCTGAACTGATCATGTGTTTAGATTTGTTCTAGCATATCTGAGTTGGATTGATAGTTTTTGAGTGCTCTAGTAGATTGAATCTTAGTTTACTTGATTTTCAGTTCTGTTTTTCATCAGTAATTGGTCTTTAGTTTCAATTTGCAGTCAAGAGTGTTTCCTAGCTTATTTTCAGTCTTGATACATCTCAATTTGTCATCTAAACATATCCTGATTAGAGTCAATACTTGATTCACATTTGTGCTTAAAGTTCTTTTGAAAGAGTCTTGTTCAGATTAATAAATTAGTGTTTGGATTTAAGTGATTTTGATAATTCAGGTCTGTTAAAATTGTTCATTCTTGTTCATTTACATTTAGTAGCATTGTGTGATCAGTCTTGGTTCATTTTATAGTCAAATAATTGGTCAAAAAGGCAATCGGTTAGAAAAAGGTTTGGGTCAAGTATTTCCATTAGTTCATTCAGAAAACTTGCTAGATTCAAATCAATGCCATGACTTCATTACTTAACCATTTTGCTTAAAATCAGTTCTCAGTTGTATTTTTACATCCAAAAAAAGTGGTCAACGTTTGGTCAAATAAGCACTTTTGAGCTTAATTCAAAATTCTGGATTATTCAATGAATCATTTTCAGATTGGAAAGACATTCCATACTCCTTATAAGTTGTTTAATAAGATTGAGCATTAAAATCTGATTGTGGAAGTCTCATTTTCTTGTTTTCTTAAAGTTGGCTTATTAGAATAAGCTAATTCGAGTTTTACTAGCTTTTAAACAGAATTCTTGTGCAAGTCTAGCTAAAATGGGATTTTAAGAAATTTGAAACAAACTAGAGCTTATTTGGTCCAGTAACGAGCTTAAACCAGCTTATTGAAGTTGTGTGCCCGTTTTTGTTAAATAATTCCCATTAATTGCAGTTTAGTTCTTTTGGTTTATAACTGTTTGCATTTGGTGGTAATCTTGCAAGTAATTAGGGTTTTCATAAAGTCAGTCCTTTAACTTTCAAGTTTTTGTCAAAATCTGTTAGACAATTTGTTAGTTGGTTAAAGTTGGTTACAAGTTGTTAGAAATTTACATTTTTAGTCATTATAGTTTCTGAACTTTGCATTTCAGCCCTTGTACTTTCATTTAGTTCACTTTTCAAGCACTTTTACTTTCATGCATTTACAATTTGGACTTTAGTGAATATTACTTGGTATTTTGAAAGTGTTTTACGGATACGTAGGTTTAATATTTTTCATTTTTTACTTGTTGATTGAAATAGACATAGAATTTCCAAATACCCTAACAACCAAGAACAATTAAAGACTTGAGATTTTTAGGACTTTCAATTTGTCAAGAATTGAGAGAAAACGAACTTCAATATAATCAATTTCAAATGGCGCCGCTGCCAGTTCATGACATTACGAGAGACTATTGATTGACGGTTTTCATTGGCTTTTGGGATCCGTTCACCCCGTGAACGTTATTTTTACGTATCATAAATAAAAAACAATAAAAATAAAACATATAAAAATATAAAAACTAAAAACTAACAAAAACAATTCTTTTCCTAAAGAATTGACCAAAAAATAAAAAATTCAAAAAGCAATCTTTTTTCCTCAGAGATTGCAACTAAAAATATATATTATTAGATTTCCTCGGTTTTTACGTACATATAGTATTTTCTTTAAAAAACCCAATAAATACAAAAATATTTTTTCTACATTATTATATGTAGATACGTATACGTATACGAACAATCAATACACATATCTCCATAAGTATTGCTTTTGCAATACACCGTGTTAGGGAGCGTTCCGGTCCTTGACACGTGTATCGATCAAATTTAATTAAGCAAGAATAGATAAATACTTCCAATAGGCAAGAATTCGAAGAATACAAACTACAATTTGAATAGAAAGGCGATGTGCTATAAAATGCCATCTAAGGGTTAATAGGTACTTAAGTGCTTCGCGCCACCTGACCCCCCGTTCACAAGTGCGTATTCTAAGAAGGAAGGCTTGATTGCGGGTCTTTCACCCAAGTAGTACTTACGTATATTATACTTTCTTATGGATATTTAATATTGAATCTCGAAGAGGATAATCCCTTCTTCTTCAAAGTCAAACGAGAGCTTCTCTCTCACTCCTTGATTTGACTTGCATGCTCACCCGCGGGCGTGCACAAATACCATTTAGTGTACAACCCCTTCCTCCCAAGAGGAAGAAAAAGAGAAAGAGTAAAAACACCACAGTCCATCAAGCCGATCCCGAGAATCGTGCTTTGATCCACACACAACAAGAAGCCATGGCCGGCGTTGACAATCAACCTTTGATGGAGCACTTGCAATCCAATGTGCAAGGATATACCAATGCTATTAAGATACCCGATATTCCCGCAAACACCTTTGAGCTTAAGACATCTATGATTAACTTGGTTTCAAAGACACCATTTTTTGGGAAATCTAATGATAATCCACATGATCACCTTAAGAAGTTTCTTGCTCTTTGCAACACCATTAAGTACAATGGAGTTCCCCATGATGCCATTAAGTTGATATTGATACAATTTTCACTAGAGGGCAATGCCAAGTATTGGTTAGACACACAACCACCCGAGAGCATTAATACTTGGGATGATTTCACTAAGAATTTTTTGAACAAGTTCTTTCCCCCATCTAAGACCACGACTTTGAGTAATTTAATTATAGGCTTTCAACAAAAACCTAGTCAAACCTTTAGTGATGCTTGGGAGGAGTTCAAGGAGTTGTTGAGAAAATGCCCAAATCATGGATTCAATGAAGTTCACCAAATCAATAATTTCTATAATGGATTAAGACGTCATCACCAAGATTCACTCAACTCTTCCGCGGGTTGAAATATTCTTTCTAAATCCATTCAAGAAGCTTGGGACATTATTGAGACCAAATCAATGGTGCAAACTAACACACAATTTGATGAGATAGTCCATGTCATTCAAGAAGGTGGTTCCAAAACATTTGAGACTCAACTCCTTTCATCAATGCAAGAATTGACTCAAGCTCAAAAGGAAAGTCAAACAATTTTGCAATACACCCAAAAGATGCAACTAACCATGATGAATGACTTTATGAAAATTTCTTTGGGCAACAATTCCACCAATGATGTGCATGCTATTTCTCTTTCATGTGAGACTTGTGGAGGCCCCCATTCCTATCAACAATGTGACAAAGTTCAAGGTTATCAAGTTGAGTGTTATGCTTACCAATAAGAACATAGAGAACATTTCAAACCCAACATCAATCAAAACAACCTTTCTTACAAGTCTCAAAACTACCTTGCTCCACCGGGTTTCCAACCCCATCCACCCACCCTTACTCAACCCACTCCCCCTCAATTATTACAAAGAAACCAAGGACCAAGGCCACAATACCAAGGGAAAATTATAAAGCACCCAACAAAGTTCATAATCAAGGAAATAATTTTCATCCACCCAATCAAGGATTTAATCCACCACCCCCACCCTTCCCAAATCAAGTATACCCTCAAGTTCAAAATCAAGGATAGGGCCACATGATAATCATGAGTATGTTGAAAGGAGAATTTGTGTAAGTGAAAAAAGAATGCAAGAGCAAATGAGACTTACAATGGAGGAGCAAACCAAAAGGATTTTGATGGCATTTAATCAAAGACCACAAGGGGCTTTAACTTCTAACACACAAACAAACTCGAGGGCAAATGTCAATGCTATTACAACAAGAAGTGGAAAAACAACTAATGATCCTTCACCTCCTACACCTTCTATTCTTAAGCCTACTATGATTCCATCTTGTGATAAGCCTTCTACATCTTCTTCACCACCTCCAAGCTCTACCACTTCACCACCAACACCTTCTCACCCTATACTCACTTCTCCTTTACCATCTACAACTACCAATTAAGAAGCTAACAAAGATAAATCTTCCACCACAACACCTACTCAACCCACACCTAAACCAAACCTTCCTTACCCTTCAAGATTGATAAAGGAGAAATTGAAAAACAAGGATGATATACAAGTCTCAAACTTTTTGAGGATGTTCAAGCAACGTAAGATAAACATCTCCTTTGCGGAAGCTCTTGCTTATATGCCAAAATTTGCTAAGATGTTCAAAGATCTCCTCTCCAACAAGGAAAAATTGGTGGATTTGTCTAACACATCCCTTAATGAGAATTATTCTGCCGTGTTGCTCAAAACCTTACCTACAAAACTTGGAGATCCGGGGCGCTTTTTGATCCCTTGTAATTTTCTCGGGGTCGAAAATTGCATGGCATTGGCGGATCTAGGGTCAAGCATAAATCTCATGCCATTATCGGTTTGGCAAAAACTCTCTCTTCCCGAGCTCACTCCAACTAGGATGACCCTTGAGTTAGCCAATCGTACCATATCTTACCCGGTAGGTATTGCAGAGGATGTGTTTGTAGGTGTGGATAAGTTTACCTTTCCGGCCGACTTTGTAGTGGTTGATTATGACATGGACCCGCGAGTTCCTCTAATTGTTGGTAGACCATTTTTGAAGACGGGTCATACTCTTATAGACGTGGCGAAGGGAGAACTAATTATGATAGTTGAGGATGAGAAAGTGGTGTTTAAGCTAGGAAAAGTGACTAAGAAGTCTCAAGCTTGTGAAACAATTAACATAGTGGATGAACTTGATGAGGTGTGTGATGAGCATTTCCATGATGCTTGTAAGAGTAATAGTGAAGACATGCCTCATGTAGAGACCGTTTCCTCAATTGCTCCTTCCTTAACACCTTTTGGAGAGAGTGATTTCCTCTTGGAGGAATTTGAGTCCAACTTACTTGGTAATGATGATTCTCCCATTAATTGGGAAGAATACATTATCACTATCCAAAAGTTGCTCAATGAGGATCCCATTCCTTCACCTATCCCACAAGAAGTTACCAATGATGATCCATCCATAGTAAAACCTTCCATAGAGTGTCCACCTACCCTTGAACTTAAGGACCTTCCATCCCACCTAGAGTATGCTTTCTTTGAGGGGAAAGACCAATTACCCATGATCATTGCTAAATATTTGAAAGAGGATGAGAAAGAAAAACTCATTGAAGTCCTTAAGAAACATAAGCAAGCCATAGCATGGAAAATATCCGACATAAGGGGAATTGATCCAGATTTTTGTACACTCAAAATCCTTATGGAGGATGATTACAAACCCGCTATTCAAAGCCAAAGAAGGGTTAACCCTAAAATCCATGTGGTCATTAAGAAGTAAGTTATCAAACTCCTTGATGCGATCATGATTTACCCCATTTCCGACTCTCCATGGGTTAGCCCGGTACATTGTGTTCCTAAGAAGGGTGGAATCACCGTAGTGCCCAATGAGAACAATGAGCTTATTCCTACTAGACTTGTTACGGATTGTAGATTTTGTATTGATTATAGTAAGCTCAATGATGCTACTAGGAAAGATCATTTCCCATTGCCTTTTATGGATCAAATGCTTGAACGCTTAGCAGGAAATGAGTAATATTGTTTTCTAGATGGATTCTCGGGTTATTTTCAAATATCCATTGACCCTAAGGATCAAGAAAAGACCACATTCACTTGTCCCTACGGTACATTTGCTTATAAGAGAATGACTTTTGGCTTGTGTAATGCACCGGGGACATTTCAAAGGTGTATGATGGCAATTTTCCATGACATGATTGAGCAAACTATGGAAGTTTTCATGGATGATTTCTCGGTTTTTGGAGATTCATTCACTTCTTGTCTCTCCCTTTTAGAACGTATGCTAAAGAGGTGTGAAGAAACACGTCTTGTTCTTAATTGGGAGAAGTGCCATTTCATGGTTAAAGAGGGGATAGTATTGGGACATAAGATATCCAACAAAGGTTTAGAAGTGGATCATGCTAAGATAGATATGATTTCTAAGCTTCCCCACCTGTAAAACCCGCATGCTTTTACCATGAACAGTACACTAATAATCGTACGTACAAGATTAAAACGTTCCTTATATAACACGAACACGTATCACGAATATCAATTACAAGAATTACGTACGTGTTATTACACGATAAGCATTAAATATGTGCTAGTACACGATACTTATTAACAATAATAATTATAATCACGAACATAAAATCATGAACATGAAATCACGAACAGATAACTATGTACTTACGTAATTATTAATATGACGAATGTCATTACGTACAAGTAATTAAAATAACATGAATAATTAATAATTACGTAGCACGTAAAAACGAATACTTAACACTATTATTATTATTACTACGTATATTAAATTACACGACAAGTAATTACGTACGTAATGTTCACTTTTAACACGTATAAAAATAACTATGAGAATTCACGACATTTCAATATACGATTACAGGCGTCTTTTAGCAAGACGTGAATTTTTATAAAATATATAAGGGCTGTTGTTGGGCCATTTGGACAAGAGAGAAAAAGAGAAACATGGGCTCTAGGCCCATTTGGGCTTATATCGGCTTAAAAAGAAAAAAGGGACGGGGCATACATATTTTTTTGACAAAATCCTATGAAACCCTAAACAACAAATAACCAGCCGTATGTTTTCTTCGTTTGCCTCCTTTGCTGCCGTCGGGTATACACCAAGAAACAAAGGGCAATCGTGTTTTCAGATTCAAGTAATCAAGACGTTTGATTCATGTTTGTCATTCCTAAAAACCCTAAACAAGTAAGAAACCCTAATTTCATTTATTATGTGTTGTTCTTTTGTTAATTGATCATTGATTTTCGAATTTAGAAGATTAATACATGTTAATAACGAGTTACAGAAACAAGGGGGTGTCGTTTGATTGCTGCGTTCATATGGCGCACAAACCGATAGTCAAGAGACTCTCGGTGGCCCTTTTTCTCCATCAGCCGCAAGCCCCTGCTGTCAGCAAGGGTGCGTTGGCTTAACAGTGGCAATGGCGACCAATCAGGGGGAACCACTGGCTACGGCCAGTGGTGTATTTTTCTGTCAGCAGGAACAAGTCATGGGTCAGTGGAAACTTTTAAACAGTCAGCATGTAAAAATCATTAAAACAGTAGGTATTAAGAACTATCAGCAGGAATTGTTTAACTAGTTAAGGGTGCGTTTGGTTCACAGTTTAAGGCAGACTTAAGGGGGTGTTTGGCTAAATTAATAAACATGTATTTTATTTAACCTAATTAGTTTAATTAATATATTTTAATTAAATTAATTACATGCTTAACTTAAACGTACTTTTTGATTAAACCATGGCTTATGTTGTACATGTTATTTAAATAAAGCTTATGATTAAATAATTATCTACATAATTATTCATGTACTTGTGATAAATTAAACTTAGTTAATTGAATTATAAAGTTTAATCAGTAAATCATCGATTATTATTAATTAATAAATACTTACAATATCATGCAATATTGTTATTAATTAATAATTACAAGTTTAGACTAAGTATTTAATTATACAAATTTAGACTATAATAATTAATTAATTATTAAAACATGACATGGAATTAATTAATTATCATGACTTAGGTTATATTAATATTATATTAAAACATGTTTTAACCTAAGTATTTTCATACACTTAATTTAATTAAATCATGTCTATATTTAATTAAATGATATAATCTATAGTTTATTTAATTTACATGTAATAAGTAATAAACTATACTATTAATCACATGACTTAGTATATATAATCATAAAACTTAAGCTTATCCTTTTTAGCTTAATAATCCAGCTTATATCTATTTTTGGAAACTTTCTATTTTTGGAAACTTTCTATTTTAGGAAACCTGCTATTTTTAGAAAGTTACTTATTATTACACAACAAGTATAATAATACACGAAATACAAGTAATACTTAATCAGAATATACAGAATACATGATAAACACAATATAACGACAAAATCAGTAAAACAAGACATGAACATATAAAACAAGCTAAAACATGATATAAAACCAGTTACGTACTCAGTAATCAGAATACTTATACATGTATCCTATGTATGTAGCATTAGTGAGATCGAAGTAGGACTCTCTTCCGTTCGTCTTCTTCATTCACTGGACTTCAGGTACGGATTCTCCGTCCTTTCAGTATGGACATTCTTTCCTTATTAGGATTTCCCGTATGCAGCCAACTATTTTCCCTAGTATATGTTTTATATTTTTCCTGAATTGCTTATGTTTAAATTAGAATACCTAAATCCATATACATGCATGACCAGTTTCACCTAGTTATGGAGGTACCATAACCATAACACTGGAGGCACCAGTGTTATGACTTCACCATGGCGGAGTGATAGCTCGTGGCGTCCCTTTAAGCTTTTGGCCATATTATTATTATCAGGTGGGGCGTATGGGTGCATCCTAGTTTACATGTTTTCAGCAGATTATTCAGGTGAATGTGATGTGTGCCTTGCATCCTTCACAAGGAGTTGATCCCTCCTACCCAAAACCAGTATATTAAATTAGAGGCAGCCCCTCTAATTTGCATGACGAGGTCACCCCTCCAAGTATTCATGCACGTTGATATTTCATGACCTATAATGGCTAGTGGTAAACATGTTAAACAGATTTTACAAGATAAACATAAGGCTTTTCAAACTATAAACCCAGTTTTACTAAGATATAACCAGGTTTTCCAGGACATATACATTTTCGTTGCTATATGTTATTCATGATTATATTATTCATTTCATGCTTGTATATTTGTATACTGAGTGTTATGCTCAGCCGTTACTTTCCTTTCCATGTCCCAAAACGACAGGTACCTAAGGACAGACTCGAGCATTTTGGAGGACATGCATAGGATGGAATCTGCCATAGACTTCTTCTCCTTTTGCCTTCATATACTTATGCTTGTTTAAGTCTTTCATTCATTTCAGTTACTTTATTATGTTTTGGGCTTATGTTTGGGAACCGATGTTTGATTCCGGTTTACCCTATGGTCATGTATGTTTTACTACATATTACCTTGCATGCTTTGATGACACGCCATAATTACGCGTAACGATCCACTTATCAAAGTGGGGTGTTACAATTATGGTATCAGAGACAAGACTTCGACCTGTAGGCTCTAAAACTCGACCTGTGACTAGTGGGTAGTCACCAGGAGCTTCCTAAGACAACGCTTGTTATTCCACGAATTGATGTTTTCAGCACATTGTTGTTTTAACCATGATGTTTTCAGCACCTTGAGGTTTTAACCTTGATGTTTTCATCGATATTGTTTTACTAATAAGGATGGACAACCGTCATTCGTATTTAGTTATGTGTCATTGTTTCATGCATGACGTTCCTCGTGAACTGTGACTATGTGTACTGAACCCAAGTAGTTCATAATTAGTCACATAAAATTTTTTCGGATAAGTTTTGACTGATGATTTTCACTTATTTATGTTTCATTGTTGCAGGAATTATGACTAAGTAATGGTTGGTACAGGACTGGCCCTATTTAGTCGCATGTGCTTTTATCGAAACATTTATCTTTGGGACCGACCTATAGGCATCCCCTCGCCATGTCTTTTGTTTTAAGACCGACCCATAGGCGTCCCTCGCACATATAAAGGTTTTTATAAACTACATCATGCATTCATGCACTGTTTTCATGCATAAAATTTTTCTCATGATTTATTGGCATAAATTTTTTTTTCATGTCCCCTCATAAGTTACTATGTTTTATGTCAAGTATGTTTTCATATTGTCATGGTTAACTTCAGTTTCATGCTGACTATGTTATACTCTCCTTCATGTTGGGTTGTTCCATGTTTCTTCATGATGACTTTGTCTTCACGTGATTATGTCTTACGTCTCTTTTGTTGTTTTTGCTTTCATGCAAGACACTGTTGGAATTCATTTAAATCCTGCTTTCATGATAGTCATGGTTGGTTTTCATTAATCATGCTTTCAGGAAAATCATCGTTGAAATTCGTTTAACCACACGTTAGGATTTCTTTATGCAACCAGAATGAAGTATATACTGGCATTTCCATGTTATCATGATAGTCTTTCTAACCGTTTAACCAATAATTTTCCTTTAAAATCATGTCAGATGATCGACCCCATACTGATCATTTCATGTGCATTCCATGTGTACTCCATGCACCTTATCCCATGTGCGTAATTCCACTTGCTGATACTCTACAAATTGTTGATGCCGCTCATAGCTTGGATATGTTACTAAGGTTGATGTTGCTGATATTTGGAGACGCTACGAGATGCTGATACTGTTCACAACCTGGAGAACCTTTAAGACGAAGACAAAGGTGTTAGAGCAAATCAATTGGACGAGAAGATGCTTCACCACCAAACAAGTTTCATTAATCATTGTCTCTAATTCTTAATTACATGTCACACATCATTCAGTTGTTGTTTCAGCGATATGAGTGAGAACCGGTGCCAGCCGGCCACTTAGCTGAATAGTTACATGAATCAGAGTCATGAGAATGACCGTCATGGAACTAACGGACAAGACGATTGTAACCACTAATATGACAGCAACTATCCTAGCAATCGCAACCGAAGCTCCGACCGCGGACGTGATCAAGAATACAAAGGATCAGTAGTTCAACCAATCCGCCAATTCTGGCATAATAACCTAATAGTTGTAGTTCTTTTTGTTTTGCATCTCGAGACACATGTCAAGATACCGGTCAAGACACATGTCATGCTTATATTCCCAGGACACGAGTCAAGACACATGACTCAAGTCCAATTCTGGAACATCCCTAAGAAATTCAGGGTACCCTCCAAAGGGTATATCCATTTTGTGGTGCCATGTATTACCCAGGCGACAAGAATTTCAGTACCATCACTGGCATATCAGTGAGATCTGTCACGATTGTTCGATGATACTTCCTTTCTTGCACCTATATTTCATATGTTCATGACCATAAGGACGCTATTCGTATTCCCAATGTATACGAACGTTTTCCTTCAGCCTAATGATAAGATCCAAGCTGCTAACGCATTACCTCGGACAGATTCGAGTTGAACTTAATCCTAATTATAGACTATGAACAGCACACCCTGCTACGATTCATGACTTTGTAAAGTAAAGTTCAGCCTCCTGAATACATTCAGCATGGTTTTCCATCAAGAAAATCTGTATAAATTATCTATGCTTCCCAAACACGTGCTTTGTTATCCATGACTGCTAAAATTTTATAGCTGTCAGTTAAGACACGACCACTGAAGTCCTTTACGCATAACCAGTTGTTTATTCCAAAATCTTCTCATACATTTCGGAAGAACCTACAAGGAGAAGGACGGTGCATGATATTATGTGTCGACTACCGTCTATTTAAAACAAATCACCATACATAACCGTTATTCTCCTCCACGTATTGACAACATGTCCAATCGACCTTATAGTGTTAATCACTTTTCCAAGATCGAACTCATGATCATGCTTCCAATAGTGACGAGTGAAAGAGCAAGACATGTCCATGACTGCTATTCGTGCGTGACTCGGACATACTAGATTTATGATTTTATATTAGTCTTATAAGTGCTCCAGCAGCATTAGGAACTAAATAAAATTGAGTTTCCATGAACTCATAAACAAATTCATCAGTGTTTTCATTTATGACAACCTAACCTTCTCTAAAGACTAGAGAAAAGCAGGAAGACCATATTTTCTCTATGTTGCAAACTCTACGACAGGAGAAATTTCACCTTGAAATTTTTCAATATAAATTCGGGTTAATTACAGTGACACGCTGAATCACACGGATTCTCACGGTTAATCTTAGCATGACTCAGCTTATACGAAAAGGTGAGAACCCTACACTACTTTAGTTGTTCCAAGAAAATCCTTCTCTAAATGGCTAATTTCGGAGACTCGGAGTTTCGCAAACTTCTATGTATCAAGCTTCCACGAAGCAAGATACAGTTACGTTCATATCTAGGTACCTGGCATACCAACAAGTTAAGATAGAACACCAACAGACTAGGATGTTTCCATCATCTGAAAATGTGAACAAAAATAAGACAAGATCTCTATGGATTTTGGTTACCAGATTAACGCAAACTCAGAAGAAGCATGATGCTATCTGGGTTATGGCCAACAGTTTGATCAAGTCTTCAAAATCTTTACATCCACAAAGATTTCTTTACCAACAGATTGATTGGACATGTTCCAGCCAAGTCTCATCCGATCACTTGGCAATCCCTCAACTATCGGGTCAGACAAAGGTTCACATTTTTGCTCCTTATTTACGTTCACGTTCTTTTTCTAATTTCACGACTTATTTTCACGCTCACGTTCATGACACTATGCACGTTCATGATTGTATCTTGGCTTATGATTTTACGTTCATTTTCGTTCAAGGAAGTTTTGTAGGAACTAGAGAGACCAGACTAAAGTTTCGTATAACTCTCTATCCTCATATAGAAGTTTCATGTCACAATCCACGTCTCACCTTGTAACGTTTGGCATTACCGCAGTTGTATTCCATGTTCACGATATGTTTCACATGTCATGTTCATTCCACGTTCCTCATATCATGTTCACGATATGTTACACGTATCATAGATCACGATATGTTTGCTCATACTATACTCACCATATCTCCACGTATCACGTTCAAAATTTTTCACGTATTACGTTCAAAATTTTTTCACGTACTACGTTTTAATATGTCTCGCGCATCATTGCTAATTATCAGTTAGGTTAGATTAGTTTGTTTAGTAATGTTTCAGTTCCCCTTGCTTGTTATTTCTGTCTATCTTACGTAAGTGACAATGAACTCTTCGTGTTTTCAAGTAAAGGTCAGGAGGACCAAGATTTATTATTGTGTCAAGATCTTGACAAGGAACCGTTCTAAGAGGAAAGCTACTTGGAAACGGACAAGTTCATCCGGAGTTCTTATCCGTTTTTTCTATTATCGATTAGATACGTTCTTTCAGTCATGTCACGTTCCATGTCCTTTTAAACTATGTCACGATTCACGTCACCTTCATTTCATTTTATCTTGCATACCTTTCCAGTTTGAGTCGGGCATGTTACGCTTCTAGTTACGTTATCTATAATTCGGGGACGAATAATTCTTTTTAGGGGGGAAGAGTTGTAAAACCCGCATGCTTTTACCATGAACAGTACACTAATAATCATACGTACAAGATTAAAACGTTTCTTATATAACATGAACACGTATCCGAATATGAATTACAAGAATTACGTACGTGTTATTACACGATAAGCATTAAATATGTGCTAGTACACGATAATTATTAACAATAATAATTATAATCACGAACATAAAATCATGAACATGAAATCACAAACAGATAACTATGTACTTGCGTAATTATTAATACGACGAATGTCGTTACGTACAAGTAATTAAAAAAACATGAATAATTAATAATTACGTAGAACGTAAAAACGAATACTTAACACGATTATTATTATTACTACGTATATTAAATTACACGACAAGTAATTACGTACGTAATGTTCACTTATAACACGTATAAAAATAACTATGAGAATTCACGACATTTCAATATACGATTACGCGCGTCCTTTAGCAAGACGTGAATTTTTATAAAATATATAAGGGCTGTTGTTGGGCCATTTGGACAAGAGAGAAAAAGACAAACATGGGCTCTAAGCCCATTTGGGCTTATATCGGCTTAAAAAGAAAAAAGGGACGGGGCATACATATTTTTTTGACAAAATCCTATGAAACCCTAAACAAAAAATAACCAGCCGTATGTTTTCTTCTTTTGCCTCCTTTGCTGCCGTCGGGTATACACCAAGAAACAAAGGGCAATCGTGTTTTCAGATTCAAGTAATCAAGACTTTTGATTCATGTTTGTCATTCCTAAAAACCCTAAACAAGTAAGAAACCCTAATTCCATTTATTATGTGTTGTTCTTTTGTTAATTGATCATTGATTTTCGAATTTAGAAGATTAATACATGTTAAAAACGAGTTACAGAAACAAGGGGGTTTCGTTTGATTGCTGCGTTCATATGGCGCACAAACCGAGAGTCAAGAGACTCTCGGTGGCCCTTTTTCTCCATCAGCCGCAAGCCCCTGCTGTCAGCAGGGGTGCGTTGGCTTAACAGTGGCACCACCGACCAATCAGGGGGAACCACTGGCTGCGGCCAGTGGTGTATTTGTTCTGTCAGCAGGAACAAGTCATGGGTCAGTGGGAAATTTTAAACAGTCAGCATGTAAAAATCATTAAAAACAGTAGGTATTAAGAACTATCCGCAGGAATTGTTTAACCAGTTAAGGGTGCGTTTGGTTCACAGTTTAAGGCAGACTTAAGGGGGTGTTTGGCTAAATTAATAAACATGTATTTTATTTAACCTAATTAGTTTAATTAATACATTTTAATTAAACTAATTACATGCTTAACTTAAATGTAGTTTTATTTGATTAAAACCATGGCTTATGTTGTACATGTTATTTAAATAAAGCTTATGATAAATAATTATCTACATAATTATTCATGTACTTGTGATAAATTAAACTTAGTTAATTGAATTATAAAGTTTAATCCGTAAATCATGGATTATTATTAATTAGTAAATACTTACAATATCATGCAATATTGTTATTAATTAATAATTACAAGTTTAGACTAAGTATTTAATTATTTAAATTTAGACTATAATAATTAATTAATTATTAAAACATGACATGGAATTAATTAATTATCATGACTTAGGTTATATTAATATTAATATTAATACATGTTTTAACCTAAGTATTTTTATACACTTAATTTAATTAAATCATGTCTATATTTAATTAAATGATATAATCTATAGTTTATTTAATTTACATGTAATAATTAATAAACTATACTATTAATCACATGACTTAGTATATATAATCAAAAAAACTTAAGCTTATCCTTTTTAGCTTAATAATCCACCTTATATCTATTTTTGGAAACTTTCTATTTTTGGAAACTTTCTATTTTAGGAAACCTGCTATTTTTAGAAAGTTACTTATTATTACACAACAAGTATAATAATACAAGAAATACAAGTAATAATTAATCAAAATATACAGAATACACGATAAACACAGTATAACGACAAAATCAGTAAAACAAGACATGAACATATAAAACAAGCTAAAACATGATATAAAACCAGTTACGTACTCTGTAATCAGAATACTTATACATGTATCCTATGTATGTAGCATTAGTGAGATCGAAGTAGGACTCTCTTCTGTTCGTCTTCTTCGTTCACTGGACTTAAGGTACGGATTCTCCGTCCTTTCAGTATGGTCATTCTTTCCTTA
The DNA here is from genome assembly GCA_025667525.1 of Glebionis coronaria. Lineage (NCBI taxonomy): Eukaryota > Viridiplantae > Streptophyta > Magnoliopsida > Asterales > Asteraceae > Glebionis > Glebionis coronaria. The sequence continues at coordinate 372,378,802 of CM046875.1, forward strand.
TTAGGATTTCCCGTATGCAGCCAACTATTTTCCCCAGTATATGTTTCATATGTTTCTGAATTGCTTATGTTTAAATTAGAATACCTAAAGCCATATACATTCATGACCAGTTTCACCTAGTTATGGAGGTACCATAACCATAACACTGGAGGCACCAGTGTTATGACTTCACCACGGCGGAGTGATAGCTCCTGGCGTCCCTTTCAAATTTTGGCCATATTATTATTTATCAGGTGGGGCGTATGGGTGCAACATAGTTTACATGTTTTCAGCAGATTATTCAGGTGAATGTGGTGTGTGCCTTGCATCCTTCACAAGGAGCTGATCTCACCTACCCAAAAGCAGTATATTAAATTAGAGACAGCCCCTCTAATTTGCATGACGAGTTTACCCCTCCAAGTATTCATGCACGTTGATATTTCATGACCTATAATGGCTAGTGGTAAACATGTTAAACAGATTTTACAATATAAACATAAGGCTTTTCAAACTATAAAACCAGTTTTACTAAGATATAACCAGGTTTTCCAGGACATATACATTTCTGCTGCTATATGTTATTCATACTAATATTATTCATTTCATGCTTGTATATCCGTGCACTGAGCGTTATGCTTAGCCGTTACTTTCCTTTCCATGTCCCAAAACGGCAGGTACCCAAGGACAGACTCGAGCATTTTGGAGGACATGCATAGGATGGAAGCTGCCATAGACTTCTTCTCCTTTTTGCCTTCATATACTTATGCTTGTTTAAGTCTTTCATTCATTTCATTTACTTTATTATGTTTTGGGCTTATGTTTGGGAACCGATGTTTGATTCCGGTTTACCCTATGGTTATGTATGTTTTACTACATATTACCTTGCATGCTTTGATGACACGCCATAATTACGCGTAACGGTCCACTTATCAAAGTGGGGTGTTACACCACCTACCATGGTGAATGGAGTTAGAAGTTTTTTGGGTCATGCGGGGTTGTATAGACGTTTCATACAAGATTTCTCTAAGATAGCAAGACCGATGACCCACCTCTTGGAAAAAGAGGCTCCTTTTATTTTCACCCAAGAGTGTTTGGATTCATTTGAGATACTTAAGGAAAAGTTTACTAAGGCTCCCGTTTTGGTTTCTCCAAATTGGGAATTGCCTTTTGAGCTTATGTGTGACGCTAGTGATTATGCCGTGGGGGCCGTGTTAGGACAAAGAGTGAATAAGCATTTTCAACCTATACACTATGCTAGTAAAACCATGACGGGTGCTCAACTTCATTATACTACCACGGAGAAAGAATTGCTTGCTATAGTCTATGCTTTTGAGAAATTTAGACCCTATCTTGTGCTATCCAAAACCATAGTGTATACAGATCATTCCGCTCTCAAGTACCTCATGACAAAGCAAGATGCTAAGCCTAGACTTTTGAGATGGGTCTTATTGTTACAAGAGTTCAAGATAGAGATTCGTGATAAGAAAGGAGCCGAGAATTTAGCGGCGGATCATTTGAGTAGACTTGAGCATCCTTTTCAAGGAGATTTGCCTCATAAGAAAATCAATGAATCCTTTCCATTAGAGGAGCTCATGTCTATCTCTTCTCAAGAGGATGCCACCCCTTGGTTTGCGGATATTGCAAACTATCTTGTGGGGGATGTGCTCATAGAGGGTCTCACTTCACAACAAAAGAAGAAATTTCTTAAGGAAGTGAAATACTACTTTTGGGATGACCCTTACCTCTTTAGGCAATGTGCGGACCAAATCATTAGACGGTGTGTAGATGGGCCTGAGGCATTTAAGATCTTAGAAGCTTGTCATAAGAGACCGACGGGTGGACATTTTGGGCCTAACTATACCGCCAAGAAAGTATTTGATTTGGGTTAATATTGGCCTTCCATATACAAAGATGCCCAAGAGATGGTGAAATTTTGTGATGTATGTCAAAGACAAGGAAAACTTACTAAACGAGATGAGATGCCACAAAACTTCATACAAGAATGTGAGATTTTTGATGTGTAGGGAATAGATTTTATGGGAACTTTTCCATCTTCTAAGGGAAATAAGTACATACTCGTAGCGGTGGATTATGTGTCAAAATGGGTTGAGGCCAAAGCCTTACCTACTAATAATGCTCGAGTTGTAGTCAAATTTTTGAAGCAATTATTTGCTAGATTTGGTGTACCTCGGGCCATCATAAGTGATTGTGGTACTCACTTTTGTAATGATCAATTCACAAGAGTTATGAAGAAGTATGGTGTTAACCATAGACTTTCTACCGCGTATCACCCTCAAACCAATGGTCAAACCGAGGTCACAAATCGTGGTTTAAAGAGAATTTTGGAAAGAACGGTGGGAGAGCATTTAGCTTCTTGGTCGGATAAGCTTGATGATGCTTTGTGGGCTTTTAGGACGGCTTTTAAGACACCAATTGGTTGTACTCCATATAGGCTTTTCCATGGAAAAGCATGTTACCTCCCATTCGAGTTAGAGCATAAGGCTTCTTAGGCTCTCAAGTGGGCTAATTTCGATTTAAATCAAGTTGGTTCACATAGAATGGACCAACTCAATGAAATGGATGAATTGAGAGCCAGTGCTTATGAGAACTCATTTCTTTATAAGGAAAAGACTAAGCAATTGCATGATGATAAGATCAAGAACCGTGAGTTCAAAGTTGGAGAGCTGGTTCTCCTCTTTAACTCAAGGTTGAAACTCTTTGCGGGCAAGCTTAAGTCGAGATGGTCCGGTCCATTAACTATTGCTCAAGTATTTCCATATGGAACTATTGAGTTGTCACAACCCGATGGTCCAAATTTCAAAGTGAATGGTCACCTTGTTAAGCACTATTTTGGGGAGGACATTTCCGTGGAAATGGTCCAAGATATCCCCATTTTCCCCATGAATTAATTCATTGTGGGAAGAGTCGAGCTAGAGACTCCTTAAATCAAGCTTGAATAACTAGGTTTAGAGGTTTTAGACTTAGAGTGTTGTAGGTTAGAAATAAGGATATAGAGGTGATGAGAAGTATAGGGGAGACCTTCCTTTTGTCTTCATGTTGTTTGTAGGGTTGCTCACTCATCACGTGCTTTGGATCTTATGGAGGAGGCCCTTGTATCTGGTTCACTTCATTACTATTGTGATTAAAAATGAATTCACTATAGTTGATCTTTCCTTAGCTTGGGTTAAGAAAAGTCTATTCATTGTCATAAGTGTAGGGGAAGTTTATACTTCCATGCTCTTAAACATTGAGGACAATGTTTAGCTTAAGTTTAGGGGGATCTTCTATCGAAGTGACTATACCTAGACTTTGTCATTGACCTTCATGATAACTTGGAAATTAATTTTTCAAACATTTTTCAAAATATTGATCTACTTTGGCCACCAAAAATATGCATTCATAATTTTTGCATCAATCATTTTTCATTTGCATAGTACATTTGCATTGTATATATTCTTCTTTTATTTTTCATCAAAAATATATAAAATGAAAATAATATAATAAGAACATGGTTTAACAAATTTAGACTTATTTGACATATTAGGCCCGCCATCGATACTTTGATTCAACCCGAGTTTGCTTATCCAAGCATTCTCTAGCTAGTATCCTTAACCATGTAGTTCTTGATTGGTCTATTAGGCTAAGCATCCACGACTCTCATTATTTGAGATTTTAAATTTATGGAGAATGGGAGATGATAGAGTTGAAGCAAGTATAAAAGGGCTAGATAAACTTCATGATAATTACTTGTGGCTAAACCCTTCTTCTTATTTACCTCTAATTTCTTCGCATGTATATATGTTAATAAATAATCAAGAGCGTTTTTAATTGGTTTGTAATCTCTTATGCATTTTTGTCTAATCATTCATGGTTGGTATAAGTACGTCTTAAGATTCTAAGTTAGAACGTTTTATGTGTACTAGACTTATGTCATGCTTAATATTTAGCGGTTGTTTTTCCTTTTATTCTTTTCAACTTTCTTTGTGAGGAATAAAGAAAAATAAGAGCGGCTTACAAAAAAATGAGTGGCTAGAAAAAAAAAGAAAAAGAAAAAGAAAGAAAAAAAAATAATTATACAAGACTCCCAAGAGGGGCAGTGAAGTGTTAATTAAAGTAACTATTAGATTCCAATATTACCTTGACGGGTTGCGGGGATTTAATAGTTGCTCCAATCCAATATTACCTTGATGGGTTGCGGGATTGAAGATCCAAAGTCTCAAAAAGGCGGCGGATGTAAATTATAACGTGAGTTTTGTTTTTCTTTCCTTAGCGAGTGTGTAGCTACTTATTAATGCATGACATGAGGATTTTACACATAAGGCGAATGACTTATCACTCTTGAAATGGACTTATATTAATTGTGAGCGATTTTTCAAGTAATGGATGAGAGGATTACTTAGGATTAAAACCGTGCTTCCTTATTTTTGGATTTTACATTTCTTATATTTCACGCTTCAAATAATGACAAATTTGCCTTCAAACAATTTACTCAAATAATAACTGGTTCCACATTTAATTGTCATGAATAAGTTGATGCACTCTTTACTTGTGAATACAATGATCCTATTTTTAAGCTTGGTATGGGGAAAGTGAAAATTGAGGGTGATAAATGTCCATGGTACCAAAGCCCTAATTCAAGTCATTGATTTCTTTATGAGTTTTTCCATCAAAACCATTATGAAAAATCAAAAATATATAAATAAAATTGTTCTCCTTTGCATTGCATTGTACAAAATCAAAATCATGCATAATATAAATTAGAGTAGTGTAAAAGCATTCCATATTGGCCAAGGTGGGTTAATTATGAGAAAAATGTAAAATTATGCTTTAAAATATAGCATTGCATGAGGTCATGGCAATGATCAAGTGTAGGGGATTTGATATGAGCAAAATCTCATATCAATTAATCAACAAATCACCCTAAAACACATAGAAAATACCTAACTTTTGTGCTATAAAGCAGTATTATGTGGTATGTTTTGTGTTTGTGCTTAAATAGGTAACAAGGATACAATTTCAAGCAAACAAGAGGAAATCAAGCTCATTTATGATGAAAAGACAAAAGAAGGATCAAAGATGACAAGCCATTTGAAGATGAAGGACCTACCTTGACAACATTCAAAAGTTGAGGGACTTAAATGCAAAGTTTGGAAAAAGTAAAGATTAAAGTCAAACTTGGTCAAACTTCAAGTCAAACAATTCAAGGGAGTCAAATAGTCAAGAATACAAGTCAAAGGACTGAAATTGCCATTTAAATGAAGAAAGGAGCTCAAATAAAGTGGCTGTTTAACTACAAGGACTGAAAGTGCCAAAAATACACAAACTTTGAGCTTGATCCATGTGAATACCAGTTCAACCAATCAAAATGCAGGGAATAAGTCATCCGGGTTGCCAGCTAACTTGCCAGCTCACTCTTTCATTAAATGAACAAATCCAATAATAGTGGAACACACTCACTCCCTCTTGACCTATCACAAGCTGCCATGCAATAATATCATTTATCCAATATGGATAATGATCCGTGTGAGAGGCCATAATCCAATTAGAAAGTGCCACGTGTCAACGTCAACCATGAACAAACCCAGAATCGCAGATGAGCTACAAGGCATTTCATGAAATACTTTCTACATGAAAAATACTCAGAATGAGATGACGAATTCAACTGCACAACTTAATTAGACTGAAGATCAAAGGATTATAAAACCCCTTTTGTGTTCTTAATGAATAATCTGCAATCAACTCATCCTTGACACCTGGCACCTCCTCATTGGTTGAGACACGTCATTCTACCTGTAGATTTGTGATAATCTTGTGAATCAATAAGGTGGGTTGATGTTTTTAGAAAGAGAAAGTAGTGAGAGAAAGTGAGAGAAAATGTGTGTTTTATTAATCAAAAAGTGAAACAACCAACACCCCTTTCCATGGTAGAAAGGGGTTTATACCCAAGTCCTTAATGGACTTGGGCCTCCGACCCATGACAAGCCCATGGGCCGGGTTTACTAACAAAGTAACATAATATTCAACTACGAGCTATTTAACATTTAATAATATCTTGGAGTGACCGATTCTTCTAATATATGTTAAAAACGTTTTTCTAACAATCTCCCCCTAAGGGAGGTCACTCCAATTTACAAAGTCCTAAACCTAGCATACTATACTAAGTCTTCGTTGTAGAAATGTAAATCTATGCTTATGTATTTAGAGAGAGAAAGAGATAGAAAGATGGTGGATTTCACACTTTTAGAGAGAGAAAGTTAATAAGAACTATGTGTAAATTATGAAACCACACACCCTCTCCATCAAAGGAGAGGGTTTATATACCCAAGCCCATGAGATGGGCTTGGGTTTACATTAGGCCGCCAGCCCATACAATCCATGGGCTCGGTTTTGGGCTTTGTTTGATAAATGTAAATAACTAAACTACGAGCTATAACGTAGACTATTGTTGGAGTGACCGATCCTTTCTAATACGTAAAACGTATTTCCAACAATCTCCCCCTAAGGGAGGTCACTCCAAACAAGGGCATTACCCAAGTTACAATAATTAAATAAACCTAGCATACTATGCTTGTCTTGAGCTCGTAGTCTTCGTCTTTCTTTTTCTTTTTCTTTTCTGGTGAACATGCTGATGTGATCTTTGATATCAATCTTCGAGCATCAATCTCTTGCCTTGATCTCGTGCATCCATCACTTGTGATCTTCGCCTCTTCGTGACCTCACGTCCTACATACTTATACCTTCGTAATTCTTGAAAGCTTCAGAGTTTGAAACAGCGGAAGACTTAACTTTTAGGCTTTCTTGAATTAGATGAGATATTAAGTGCATAAAGTATAAGCATGCGGGGACGACTTCTTCTTGGATCCCGCAACGCCACCGTCTTCAAATGCCACAACATAAGTAGACACGAACGAAATGGATTTGAACATTTCATTCTAATTCGGTAGCATTTTACCTCCGGTCGTTGAAGACCGTTGGACGATATTAGATATCGTACCCGTGACGGATAGTTTCAATTAAGTAACTTCCTGACAGGATTTAGCGGGTAAACCCGTTCTCTTTACTCGACCGTCCAAAGCTGACTGCGAACGTAAAGAGTGAATCATTTGGATAAAAGTATCCGCATGATTTGAAGCCGTCAATTCATGTTCCTGGAACAAGTGAAATTCAATTAAGAGCCGCACCATCGTTGCTTTCCAGTTGTCACGAGCTTGATTCGTATAGAATCTTGCAAGTTACCTACCAAGTGTTGTTTGAGGTTAACACTAGAAGGATTTCCACTCATCACTGTGAACACTAAGGTATCACTCTGAGTGTTCTGGCAAGATCACTAAGATATTGCGTAGAGGCCTGGAACGTGTTTAAATTCAGTTAAGAATTAAACAGCTGTTGCTTTCCAGTTATCACAAGTTTGATTCGTATAGAATCTTGCAAGTTACCTACCAAGTGCTGTTTGAGGTTAACACTAGAAGGATTTCCACTCATCACTGTGAACACTAAGGTATCACTCTGAGTGTTCTGGCAAGATCACTAAGATATTGCGTAGAGGCCTGGAACGTGTTTAAATTCAGTTAAGAATTAAACAGCTGTTGCTTTCCAGTTATCACAAGTTTGATTCATAAAGAATCGCACAAGTCACCTACCATGAGCTTTTTGATATTCGATCAAGAAGGATTTCCATCTTCATTGTAAATACTTTCGTATTACTCGGATGTTCAGGCAAGATCATGAAGATTTTGCGTAGGACTCTTAAAATCTTTCTTACTTTTCACAGTGTGTGAAGAAGCAAGGGAATATGAAAGTGTGTCCTAATGAGATATTTGATGATCTCAAATGGCTCTAGACTCGATCGTGCATTTTGGATTTTAGTGATCGGAGGCTGGAGAGGAGTGCCACCATTTCAGCACCAATTTATTCGGAGTGAATAAATCAATAGATAACGTGTTCTCTCCGTGTGATTAAAACAAATACCTTTTGAGAGATATCTGAGTTAGCTGGGATGGGTTGTGCATTGCATCACTGGGTCCATGATGTCTGTCTTCAATATCGAGAATCATTAAAATGATCTCAATAGCATATGTATTGACCCGGTTTCTGCCTAAAGTTGTAAGGAGGGCTTCTTTCTTTACACCCTTTATCTTTACAATTCTTTTTCATTCTTCAACCCCTTCAATGCTTACCAATACGTCATAACTAGCACCTTGTTGTGATTGTTCCAGTGCTAACTTAAGTACTTGGTCGGCATTCAGCTACGTTCACAATCTTTCTCCATCTTTCCTAAGGACTACTATTTCTAGCTATGGAATGTCCTTGGGAAGATTCCTCCGGTTCTAGAAGAATCATTGGACTTAACCTATCCTACCATCCTTATGTCACCACAATCTTCATCGTCGTGAAATAAATGGGTTTTGGGTAAGTATATGTCACCATGAAAATCCATTTTGATATGCAAATCCGTTTTGCTCCCCCTTAACATATGCCACGATATTCGAAAACATTTCGCACATGTCGGGATGAGCCAGCACATTAAGTCAAGCCATTTGTGATAATATCCCCTATTAAATCACATTTTCTCCCCCATATTAAAAATATTAACCCAATCGATGTTTTTAATATCAATTGATTTAATGAAGTTTTAACAAAGGTTTTGGGAAGAAAAATGCAAGTCCGTTTTATCTTCATGATATCAAACGCATGAGATATGATACCGATTTGTTACATGATCACATATTCACCATATTAGAAAAGAATTGACAAGGTTGGACCTGATTGATGAGAGCATCATATGATAAGATCATATGGTTCTTGTTCACGAATGTTGGTCGCCTCGTCACGTCTGAAGTCATCTCTTGACACCACACGTACGATTGGTATTGTTGTCTTGACACCAACTTGTGAACTTGGCACGTTCGGCATCGAAGATTATGAATGCTTGACAGTGGCTCCCCCTCAATTGTTGACCCGTGTTCTATCGAAAGAACTGTAGTTGTCATTTGATTAGTCGCATCGTCGAGTATGTAGATACCAATTGTAGATAGCTATGGTTGTAGAGATGATAGCTTCACAAAAACAAGACTTCTCTTGTTTTAACAAATAAATGCACTAAAACGTACATAGATTTGTGTTAGACCAAGTTATAAAGTAAACTTGATCCCTTACAAGGTTTTAAAGTAAACCTTGCCCGAGAAAATTAATTCCTGTTGTGAGCCAAAGCTTTCATAATAAATACTTGACTTTAAAATGAAAACCGGGTTGCAGTCTGAAATAACTACAAGCCATTTAGGCATGTTTTATGAAATATTTACAACTTTTGTACGAACTCTATTTATGGCGCCGTGTCGATATTAATCAACATTTCTAAGGCCGTAAATATTATCGTACCAAAAGACATGCCTTTGAAAAATAAAGTAAAAATATTTTTGGATTTTTCTGAATTTTTCAATTTTTATGGTTTTTATATGGTTTTATATTTTTGTATTTTGCTTTTGAGGATAAAAATATAAACAATATATACAAATGATCACCAAGGATACGGAGAATAGTTTTACCACCACTATTCTTTCGCTTCATCTGCTAGTTCCTTAAGAGTCACAGGCGAGAAGGTTCTCATTCCTAGCTTGTCGGCCAAAAATTCAATTCGAGCGCGATCTAAAGCCTTCGTGAAAATATCCGCTAATTGATACTCAGATCGGACAAAGTAAAGCTCGATTACTCCATTTTCCACTTGCTCCTTGATGAAGTGGTAGCGAATGTCAATGTGCTTCGACCGGGAGAATTGAACGTTGTTGCAGCATAAGGCAATTGCACTCTTGTTGTCACAGTACATCGGAATCTTGTTGAAACCCAGACCATAGTCGGTTAATTGTGATCTCATCCAAAGAATTTGAGCACAGCAACCGGACATAGCTATGTATTCTGCTTCCGTACTTGAAATTGCAGCGCTTTTCTGCCTTTTTGATGCCCAACTGATTAGTCGATCTCCTAATAGTTGCAAAGTTTCACTCGTGCTACGCCTTGTATCTTGACAACCCGCGTGATCCGCATCTGCATATGCCATTAGTGCAATAGAAGAGTCCTTCGAATACCAAAGTCCCCGATTAATGGTTCCTTTAAGATATCGAAAGATCCTTTTAACAGTAGCTAAGTGTAACTCAGTAGGCCTAGTTTGATACCTGGCACACATACATATAGCAAACTGAAGATCAGGTCGACTAGCTGTGATATACAGAAGAGTACCGATCATTCCACGATAAAGCGTCGGATCAACGGCAACTCCATGTGGATCTGCATCAAGCTTAGTTCGTTCCACCATTGGAGTATCCACAGGGTTGCAAGATTCCATCTTATACTTCTTAAGCGATTCAAGGGCATACTTGGATTGATTGATAAAGATGCCTATGGGACTCTGAGATATCTGAAGACCTAAGAAGAATGATACCTTGCCCATCATTGACATCTTAAACTTGGAAGACATGAGTGTCCCAAACTCATCCGATAAGGTTTGGGTCGAGGCTGCAAATATAATATCATCAACATATATTTGTACCATAATCATATCTTTACCTCGTTTCTGAATGAACAACGTGGGATCCACCTTGCCTTTAGCGAAGCCTTGCGTAATGAGGAATTGTGACAAAAGATCATACCATGCGCGAGGAGCTTGCTTCAACCCATAGAGAGCCTTCTTAAGCTTGTACACATGATTAGGATAATTAGGATTCACAAAACCATCCGGTTGTTGAACATAGACCTCTTCCTTGAGTTCACCATTAAGAAATGCCGTCTTCACATCCATCTGATAGACGACCATATTCATATGGGCTGCATAAGCGAGGAATAGTCTAATAGCTTCCAAACGGGCAACAGGTGCAAAGGATTCCATAAAGTCGATGCCCAATAATTGCTTGTATCCACGAGCTACTAGTCGAGCTTTGTTCTTCAATATTCCGCCTAACTCGTCGAGTTTCACCTTGTAAACCCATTTCAAAGTGAGTAACTGCACTTGATCCGGACATGGGACAAGTTCCCATACTTCAAGACGTATAAATTCATTAAGTTCTTCTTGCATAGTTTCTATCCAACATGATTGAGTAAAAGCTTGTTGCCATGTCTTAGGTTCAACTTCAGTGAGAAAAGCATCAAAGTGACAAAACAATGCACTTTCTTGTAACTGACTTCGTGTGGATACCGGACGATTAGGGTTACCAATAATAGAATCTATAAGATGATCCTTTGTCCACTTGCTGTCATGTTCACGAATCCGTGGATTGGAGTAAACCGTACTAGGAGCTTCTTCGGAGGTGGACGACCCGGCTTGATTAGAGGCGGGAATTGGTACACCAAAGAATGGAAGTTCACGCATTTGAGCGAATTCCAAATCGTGATCATCATCAGCCTCTTCATCATCAATAGGCATGACGTGGGTAGTTGTTACAGGTGTTGGTTGAGAATTACTCGTTGAAGGTATATCTTGACCAATTGTAGGTGCAGATGTGTCTGATTGTGCAACGATTGCTGGAGCGACAACTTCGGTTACCGGAGCTATTACCTCAGGTTCTGGAGCAACAATAGTTGGAAGAGTAAAGAATTCATCAAAGAACGGTTGAAACAACGTATCCCATTCATTCCTAGAAGGTGGTGTAAATGATGATGAAGTAGGGTTGTTTGGGACAAGACCAGAGCTAATGTTACTGGGTCCCATTTCATGAAGTGTGGGTTTAGAGCTGCGTTGCTCAGAAGCCATTGCTGTCAGTTCATCAAAATCAACATTCATAGTTTCGAGGATTTTGCGAGAGTTACGGTTGTAGATTCGGAATGCCTTCTTTGCGGGTGCGTAACCAATGAAAATACCAATATCGGCCTTTGGTTGAAGTTTTCCCAAATTGTCACCATCATTGTTTGGATAGCAAAGAGAACCAAATACATGAAGATATGATAAATCTGGTACTTTTCCATGGAGAAGCTCATAAGGTGTTTTACCATGGCGTTTACGAATTAGTGACCGGTTTTGGGTGTACACTGCTGTAGATACTGCTTCTGCCCATAAAAACAATGGAGCCTTTGCGTAAATTAACATCGTTCGAGCAACTTCCATAAGTGTGCGATTTCGCCTTTCAACGAGAGAAAGTTAATAAGAACTATGTGTAAATTATGAAACCACACACCCTCTCCATCAAAGGAGAGGGTTTATATACCCAAGCCCATGAGATGGGCTTGGGTTTACATTAGGCTGCCGGCCCATACAATCCATGGGCTCGGTTTTGGGCTTTGTTTGATAAATGTAAATAACTAAACTACGAGCTATAACGTAGACTATTGTTGGAGTGATCGATCCTTTCTAATACGTAAAACGTATTTCCAACATTTGTTCTTCAGCTCGTAGTCTTTTCTTTTTGCCTTTTCTGTTGTGAATATGTTGATGTTAATCTTTTAGGCTTTGGCTTTAGAGAATTGTTCCTTTTGACCATTCACGTGCGATCTTTGCCTTCTTGTGAATCTTGCCTCCTCGTGACTCCATGTTCCACACACTTATGTTTTTGTTTAATTCTTGAAAGCTTCAGAGTTTGGTACAGCGGAAGACTTCATTTTGTACTTTCTTGAATTTTGCTGAAATTTGATGAAGAAAAACATAAGCATGTGGGAACGACTTCAACTGGTACACCTCAACGCCACCGTCTTCAAATGCCGCAACATAACAAGACATGAATGAAATGGCTTAGAACATTTCATTCTAAATCGGTAGCATTTTACCTCCGGTCGGTGAAGACCGTTGGACGATATTAAATATCGTACCCGTGACGGATAGTTTCAATTAAGTAACTTCCTGACAGGATTTCGCGGGTAAACCCGTTCTCTTTACTCGACCGTCACTAAGCCTGACTGCGAACATAAAGAGTGAATCACTTGGATAAAGTATCCTTGTGATTGAAGCCGTCAATTCATGAACTTGGAGCAAGTGAATTTCAATTAAGATTTTCACCATTGTTGCTTTCCAGTTGTCACGAGCTTGATTCATATAGAATCTTGCACGTCACCTACCAATTGCTGTTTGATGTTAACACTAGAAGGATTTCCACTCGTCAGTGTGAACACTAAAGAGTGTCACTCTGAGTGTTATGGCAAGATCATATGATAATGCGTAGAGGCCTGGAACGAGTTTAAGTTCAATTAAGAATTAAACTACTGTTTCTTTCCAGTTTTCACAAGATTGGTTTCTAAAGAACCGCACTTGTCACCTACCATGAGCTTGTTTGATGTTGGCTCAAGCAGGATTTCCATCTTCATTGTAGTACTTGCGTATTACTCCGATGTTCTGGCAATATTACAAGAATACTGCGTAGGACTCATAAAGATCTCTTACTTTTCACAGTATGTGAAGAAGAAAGGAATAAATAGAAAGTGTCCTAATGAGACTTTTGATGATCTCGTGGCTCTAGACTCGATAGTGCGTTTTGATTTAGTGAGCGATGGCTGGAGAGGAGTGCCACCTAATCAATATCAGTCTATTCGGAGTGAATAAACCAATATATAACGTGTTGATCTCCGTGTGATTAAAACAAATACCTTTTGAGAGATATTTGAGTTAGCTGGGGAGGGTTGTGCATTGCATCACTGGGTCCATGATGTCTTTCTTTAATATCGAGAATCATTAACAAATGATCTCAATAGCATATGTATTGACTCGGTTTCTGCCTAAAGTTGTAAGGAGGGCTTCTTTCTTTACACCCTTTATCTTTACAATTCTTTTTCATTCTTCAACCCCTTCAATGCTTACCAATACGTTATCACTAGCACCTTATTGTGATTGTTCCAGTGCTAGCTTAAGTACTTGGTTGGCATTCAGCTTCGTTCACAATCATTCTCCATCTTTCCTAGGACTTCTATTCTATGTAGGGAATTGTCCTTGGGAAGATTCCATCGGTTCTGATGGATCATTGGACTAATAGTTATACTTACCACCCTTTTGTCACCACATCCGTCGTGAATTAAGTGTGTTGTGGGTAAGTATTGTCACCATGAAAAATCCTTGAAAATCACTTAAGGCACTTGTGATATTATAATCAAAGTTTTTGTGCCTTAAGTGTTTTGTTCATCAAAATCGCTCCCCCTTAACACATGCATTACACATATTAAGTTGGATTATCTTTAAGTCTTTTTCATCATTAGCCAAATATCATTAAGTCTCCTTAATCCCATTTTCTCCCCTTATCCAAAATGTTAACCATTAATATTTGGGATATTGAATGGATTAACCGGTCTTTGGGTAAAAAATGAAATCAATGTATGGCCATAGAACATATTAATGCTCCCCCTCAAATTAATGAGGGTTAGTTGTAGTGCTTGAGTATGATATATTTTGAAAGATTTAGAATCTCGTGAGAAATTCTTGAAAAATTATCATACCTTCACACTACATCAAGCCACAAAAGTACAATATTCACAGTATTAACATATTCACATATTCACAATTAACTTACAGTATGGAGTTGACCTTAGTGAAGACAACCCATATTAAATGGATCGTTGCAAAAGTCTGAAGTTCCCTCCTTACGGTCTGCCACCCACGAACCTTTCAAAGCTCCTCATCAACCTACGTTCCCTGAGCTTTTCATAAATCTTCTTGATCACATATGTAGCCATTTTCTGATAAGCCGGATGCCAATCCTCAATCACTTCTGGTAATTTCCCGCCAGAATTTAGATGCTCCAATTTGTCTTTGACGATTGAGAGAGTCCCAACACTGTACTTATGAAGCTCAGCTACCCTCATAAACTTCATGATCCCACGACCGTTTAAGTAGAAAATCCCACACATCGGAAGGGTTGTGCCGGTATAGGGACATCTATCGGCATGTTGAGGTAGTACTTGATTAAGTGTAGGAGTCATGTTAAGCTTGCGTTGATAGCTTTCAACTCCCAGTTGTAGGTCTTCTACACGTTTCTTGATGACAACGCTTCGTGTAAACATACGAAGTGCTGTGTTTAGAGCAATGATTTCTTCACGAGTGAGATGTGTAAGCTGATCACGGGTCATGAAAAGCAACATATCTTCTATATCTTCAAGGCGAATGATTGAAAAATCTCCTTGCTGTATCATGTATTCTCGATCATCTTCTATTTTTAGTAGAATTTCCGTCACATGATGATATCCATTCTTGGGTTCAATTGTTATTCCTAATATACTTATGATTTGAAGATTGGATCTGATGATACTACCTGAGTTGGCTAAGCAGCAACCTCTGTATACCCTTCGGACTCGCTCGTCCCAATGTGATGCTCCTATAGCATCATACATGTCATAATTACGATTTACGTTTAGAACCCAGAGGCGATTGACCTTTTCTTCGATCCAAGGTATTAACCCCCAATTAGCAGCTTTCAACAAAGTCAGGGAGGTCGCGTACTTGGATGATCCTTTGAGAAGATAGTCAAGATCATATGTGACAAAGAAGTCAAGTGCAATTTGATTGTCTTGAGTAGCATCAATGGGAAGAGGAGGTCTTTCTGGCGCATGAAGGCCTGGCCTTTGAATTGTATTTAGAGCTTTCAGGATTTCATCAGCATAATATTCATACTCCATTCGACTTAATCTTGATTTAGCGCGAATTCTCTTGTCTTTAAGCGCTCTCTTCACCAAGGACGGAGTGACCGAAGATCCATACTCACGAGTCCAAAATGCACACAGATCTATTGGATTACGAATACGTAGATACAGAACATTTGCATCAGCATCTGTGATTGGTTCATATGCTGCAGCTGCCGTGGTCCATGGTTGTTCTGGTGCGGTCTCATCGATCTGTAATGTATCAGCCCAATCCAGTGTGCTTGACTCAAGAACCGTAGTGTTAGCCTCAAAATATTGAGTCAAACAAGAATGTTCGGTCATAGGTTTCTATTGTAATATTTATTAGAACGTTGTAATAAGTAGTTATTTAGTCGTGGTTCACGGGCTTGGATTTAAACTAATTAAAGTCTAAAAGACAAGCCCGGCCCAATATATAGTCCATTAAAGCCCGCATGTGGGTGGACTATATATACTACCCTCCTAGCATGTTAGGAGGGTGGATGGTCATTGGTAACAACTTCTTTTCTTAATCTAATCTCACCAAGTTAATCATCTCTCTCTACTTTCTCTCACTACTTTCTCTCTCTAGGAATTCATCTCTTCTTCATCTATTTTCTTTCTTTATTCATTGCTTAATCATCACAAATACATGGGACAACATTTGGTATCAATCGCCATGGGGTAGACTTGTGATTCATTGTTGTTATTATATTTGATTCGAATGATTTAATCCATAAATTATCTCGGATTCAAATTCTTTTTGTGTTTTTCGTGCTCTACTTCTTCATCTACATCTTCTACATAGTTGTAGTAGTGATTTGGTATATTTACTTTGCCTAAAAACACAAAATTTTTGGGTGTTTTGATCATTTTTTGGCTTAAAATCACGTATTGGTTGAGTTTTGTCCGAGAAAAGGGGAATATATTCCGATCTGTGCAATCGGAAAAGGGTTTTATCATTCCGATCATACATTCCGATTTGGTATTCCGACCAGCCTTTCCGATCAGACATTCCGATTTGGTATTCCGACCAGTCTTTCCGATCATCATTCCGATTTGGTATTCCGACAAGGTCTTTCCGATCATCCTTCCGATTGGGTATTCCGACAAGGTCTTTCCGATCATCATTCCGATTGGGATTCCGATTAGCCATTCCGATTGGATTCCGATTAGACATTCCGATTGGGATTCCGATTAGGCATTCCGATTGGGATTCCGATTAGACATTCCGATTAGGGGACATTCCGATGATGTGTTTTGCTAAATTTTGTTTGAGTATTTTTTAGACTTAGCCACCATCTAGACTAGTTTCGGACTATCGTTTCCACGAAGATCAAAAAAAAAAAATAAATAAATAAAAAAAAAAATTTATTTTTTGGCGGGAAAACCCATGTAAAATTTATTTTTTCCTAGACCATTTTTAGGCCATTTAAGCATCAATTTCAAATTTTGGCGATGCGAAAAATTTATCGACCAAAAATTCAAATTTTCGGACCAAAATTCAAATTTTTAGGCCATTTTTAGGTTTTATTTTTCGTTAAAAATTTCATTTTTCAAATTTTTTCCCTACTAGTTTTTGGCTATTTCTAACTCGTTTTCAAAATTTGGTTATTAAAAAATTTTCGGTTTACCGTTTTAGTCGGACTGAGGAATTTATTGTCGGACTGAGGAAAAATTTCAAATTTTCGAAATTTCAACAACAACACAATCACAACATATCTACTTAAGATCCAAAGTCACTTCATCCACAGAGAGAGACGATCATCATGCCAACGAGTAATGCGGTTACTGAAAGTTCAGACGTGAAAGACCTTGAAATGGAACGACTACAACAACAGATATGTTTCTTAAGAAAAATTGCCATGGACGGTTTTAGAGTACTTCAAGATTCTTTTCAGAACCTTTCAAAAGTCTTGTTCGACTTACGTGAATCCACTGGCACATTCAGCAAAACATTCACTCATGCCATGGATAAACTTCAAACACAACTTGTCAACGAAAGAATCATTGCTAGTGAATGCAAGATCACTTTCACTGATCTCAAGACATCACTTGAAACGATGTTTTCTTCTGACTTCATCAAGTCTTCGCTTACCAACGAGTGCTTCAAGCGATATCATGGAATGGATGCTTTATCATACAAAGATCGGATAACCCGCAACATCGACTTCATTGTAACCTATGTGAATCACACAATACAGATGCAACAAACCATTGATGACAGACTTCATACCAGTTGTGGTATCGCATCAGATATTGAGAATATAAGCTGCAGATATGAGACTCCAACGCAGAGTTCAAGGAATGATGACAACATTTCTGGGAAAGACAACAGCAGCTCTGACAAACAACACATCGACTCTGAGAATGTCATCAGCAATACACCTTCCTATGATAATGGTCCTGTTTACGATTCTGAGCCATTGGAAGAGGTACACAATGCTGAATTTAATGTGTTTGCCAATGCCGATACGCATGAGCATAGTGATCAAACAACAAACCTTATTGACACATGTATGACGGAAAAGGTTGATAGCAATACCACACCAAATTCATCAGACATGTGCAATAATGAGTTTGAGGATGATCAACATGCAAATGAGTATGATGATGAGGAGCGTGTTGCGCTTGCTAATTTAATTGCTAGTTTACAAAAAGATGTCAATGAAACTAGAAAGAGTCAAAAGCAATTAAAGAAGGCAAACGCAGCGCTCACTCAAAACTTTGAAGAATGCAAAGCCGCTCTAATTAAATCTAATGAGACCCTTGAAAGTAATAGGGCTGAGCTCCTTCAGAAATCCAAAGAGCTTGAGGGGTACAAGGGAAGTGCGTTAAAAAGTCAAAAGGAAGATTTTGAAAACAAATATAATACCACTCTTGAGTTATTAGCTAAAGAGAAGCGTCAATATAATGTTTTCTTAATGGATGAACGTCAAAAAACGTACCTTGCCAATACC
This sequence comes from Glebionis coronaria, assembly GCA_025667525.1. NCBI lineage: Eukaryota > Viridiplantae > Streptophyta > Magnoliopsida > Asterales > Asteraceae > Glebionis > Glebionis coronaria. The sequence goes on from CM046875.1 coordinate 372,397,299, forward strand.
AAAGTTAATGAACTTGAACAAAAGCTCTCTATGACCACTACTGATTCTGCTAAAATTCTAGAGGATAAGAAACAAGAGGTAGATGCGTTAAAACAAGACTTCAAAAGTAGATATGATAAAGAAACCGAAAAAGTTACGAAACTAGAAGCACAAGTCGACTTTTTGAAGAACGTTGTTTATAAAATGCATGATTCTATTCAATCCGTAAGAATGCTAGCACCTCCATCGATGTTTAAGGGTCAAGCTAGCTTTGCAAGTCCTGAGTACCTTGCCAAAGCTCAAGCTGCGAACCCGCATCTTTATCTTGATGAGACTGAAAGGACAGATCTTGATTGCATGCCTCTAAGTCCCAATAGTGAAGAGACTGCCCTTTGGGATGCTGATAGTCAACCATCAGTTAATAAGGAGTTTGTGAAACCATATAATTATGCTTATGAAAATAGTCTTTATGGTCTGTTCCACAAACAAACTCAGCAATCTCGTGAGGAAGTATTTTTAGAATGCAGGCAAAAGAGAATTCAATGGAAGAAAGCATTTGCCACTAAGAAAACAAACGTTTCTAAGTTCATCAACTACTTGCCCCTAGATGCTTCTAAAAGCAAGAGTAGGCAGATATTTGGGTTTCTTACTCATTACATAGATAATATTAAGTCCATTGTTGATAATGATTGGAAACAACGACAAAATGACGAGTGGAAGAAACCAATTCCTTAAGACATAACTGTGCTTGTCAAACAAATCTTAATACCGAACGTGGCAACACTAAAAGAAAATGTTCTTAAATTCGAAAGCTTAATTCGGTCTGAAATGTTTGATGATTTACAATATGTTGAGTCTCTTGAGAAAGCAATTGATGATCTTCAAATGGACAAGTCCGTTTTCTCTGATGAATATGATTTACTCTTGCAAGAATGCGTTTCTAAAGATATTATGTGTGCTTATTTTACATCTTGTGCTGATATTGATGAATATTCTGAAGTTGCATGCCAATATCTTGATAAGATCAAAGAATGTGGACGTCTTGAAATTGAGCTTTCGAAACGGAAAGAAAATGTCGACAAAAAGGCTTTTGAGTTACTTCAACACAAAACTGATTTCCTTCAAAAACATTGTCATTCACTTGAACTTGCTTTGCAAAAAGACGTTGGTCGTTTTTCACATGATAATAAATTGCAAGAAAAACTTTCCCAAACATTTCGAGAAATGAATGAACAGAATTTGGAAATTAAAGAGTTGAAAGCTCAATTACAATACAGGGACAGAGCGATAGCAGAGTTGCAGAAACTCATTGCTAAAATGGGTGGAAAAATTGTGGAACCTAGCATTAAGAAAAATGTTGTTAGACAACCCAATGCCTCTAAAGAGAATAGATCCTCTATCTTGGGAAAACCATCTGCTTTATCTAATTCCTCGTTTGCTAAACCTGTGTTTGCCCCCAAGATGGATGGAAAGGAAAGGTTACCACAAACTCAACCAATAAGGAATCCTATAGCACCAAGCGTTAACCACAATAATGTGATTAAACCAGGGATGTATAGAATGTCCACTAAGCCCACAAACAAAGATACTCACTCGCCTCAGACTTCTAGAAACACTAATATTCGTGTGTCTTCTACTACAGGAATAGTCTCCACTACTAGTGTTAGCCGGCCTCAGATTAAGCGCACTCAAGTGAATGATAAGGTCTGGAAACACAAGAATCAAGGGGAGATGCAGGAAGTAGAAGAACACCCTAGGAATTTGAACGTTTTTAAGAATAAAAAGTCTGTAATCGCATGTAATGACGATTTAAATGCTGTGAATGATTTGGATGCTTTGAATGTGAAATTTGTTTGTGTCAAATGTGGAAAGTGTGCTAATGCTAATCATTCTATGTGTGCTATAAATAAAGTCAAAGGCGTAGATACTAGAACTAAGAAGCAAGTTGCAATGCCTATTAGAGCTAGTAAACCCAAACGCAAAGTGAACCATTCTGGTGCAACCCCCACTAAGAAAAGTAATGCATCAGACTCTACCACTAAGAATCCTAGAAGCAAAATTAAGGAATTATATGAGTCTGCCAGTAAGTCTTGGAAATGGTGGTTTGCTAATCAATGTCCTCCCGTAGGACAGAAAATGTGAAAACGAGTGTTAGTTTGCCTTTAAATGTTGATAAGGACACTAATGATTCTACTATCACAACTACTGTGGTATCCAATTTAGCAAATGCTCCATCGTGTTCTAACTCTTCTGCAGGTGATACAAATAATTCTCTTCATAATGGACTCCGGATGCACGAAGCACATGACGGGGAATCTCAAGCTTCTAATTAACTTCGTGGAGAAGTTCCTAGGTACGGTCCGATTCGGAAATGATCAATTTGCACCGATCCTAGGATATGGAGATTTGGTTCAGGGGAATATCACGATTAAAAGGGTATACTACGTCGAAGGGCTCAATCACAATCTTTTCTCGGTTGGTCAATTCTGTGATGCGGATTTGGAAGTTGCTTTCAGAAAGAAGACATGTTTTGTTTGTGATTATGATGGGAATGACTTACTTACCGGTACACGGGGTACTGATCTTTACACAATTTCACTTCAAGACACAACTTCATCAACTCCAATTTGCTTCATGGCTAAAGCTTCAACGACTCAGGCATGGTTATGGCATCAACGTCTTTCTCATCTCAACTTTGATACCATTAACTTGCTTTCCAAGAAAGATATTGTGAGAGGCCTTCCAAGCTTGAAATTCATCAAAGATCATCTTTGTTCTTCTTGTGAACTTTGTAAAGCTAAACGAAGTAGCTTCAAAACAAAGACAACACCAAGCTCTAAAGGATGGTTAGATCTTCTTCACATGGATCTGTGTGGTCCAATGCGTGTTCAGAGTATCAATGGAAAGAAATATATTCTGGTAATTGTCGATGATTACTCAAGGTACACATGGACTCACTTCTTGAGGTCCAAGGATGAAACACCCGACGTTCTCATCAGCTTCCTAAAATTGATACAACGTGGTCTTCAAGCTCAAGTTAAAGTGGTTCGTACTGACAGAGGTACAGAATTTTTGAATTATAATCTGAGAAAGTATTTTGAAGCCGAAGGGATTGAACATGAAACATCTATTGCTCGAACACCCGAACAAAACGGCGTTGTTGAAAGACGAAACCGTACTTTGGTTGAAGCTGCTCGAACATTATTATCCGCTTCAAAACTTCCACTATACTTTTGGGCCGAAGCCGTGTCAACCGCATGCTACACACAAAACCGCTCCTTAATTATCCCAAGACACGAAAAGACACTATATCACATAATTCATGATCGAAAACCTTCACTCAAACACCTTCATGTTTTTGGATGTACTTGTTACATTATACGAGATGGTGAAAATTTGGATAAGATGAAAGAAAAAGGTGATGCATGTATTCTTGTGGGATATGCAACTCAGTCTAAGGGATATAGAGTGTTCAACAAAAGAACAAAATTGATTGTCGAGACAATTCACATCCGATTTGATGAATCTCAAGAAATGGCACTTGAACAAAACAGTTTAAGTCCCGACCCACAACGACAAACGACTTCCGTTCACAACCGCACGGAACTCGAAACTCAAGACCACAACAATGAACCGTCAAGTTCAACGCTGGTTCCAGAAAATGTTCCTAGAGCTGATATGACAGTCGACACGACAATTGAAGAGTTGGAAATGTTATATGGACCAATGTATGATGAATATTTCACAGGGGAGAAACAAGTTGTATCGAAGTCTTCCGCTGTCACTCATGATAAGAATGATGATACCAATCATCGTCAACAACTGGATACAACTTCATCTAATTCAACACGGGTTGCTGCAGATTCACCTCCTCAGAATATCACTTCAACAATCGATCCTACAACATCCACAACTACTGTCATTGCTCCAGAGATCACAAATCAAGCAGACAATGCATTATCTGACGAAGACGAATTTATCAACCCATTCGGTACACCGGTACACGAAACTGGAGAGTCTTCTACTCGCCATGTTGATCCGTCAAATATGCATACTTTCTATCAACGACATCCTTCAACAAATCATTGGACCCGAGATCATCCTTTGGTTCATGTCATTGGAAACCCTTCACAGCCCGTTCGCACAAGACGACAGCTTAACACCGATGCCGATGTTTGTATGTTCGCACTCGCCGTGAGTTCAACTGAACCGAAAAACATCAAAGAAGCATTAGATGATCATGCTTGGATTGAATCGATGACGGATGAACTTCAACAATTTGAAAGACTTAAAGTCTGGGAACTTGTTGACAGACCATACGATGTAACACCATTAAATCTTCGATGGATCTGGAAAAACAAGATGGATGAAGAGAACACGATCATCAAGAATAAATCTAGGCTAGTGGCTAAAGGGTATGGACAGAAAGAGGGTATTGATTTCGAAGAATCATTTGCACCAGTAGCTCGAATGGAAGCGGTCAGGATTTTCCTTGCTTATGCTGCACATAAGGGATTCATCGTTTATCAAATGGACGTGAAGACGGCGTTTCTTAACGGTCCTTTGAAGGAAGAAGTTTATGTCACGCAGCCGGAAGGATTTGTCAATCCTCATTATCCTGACAAGGTGTATCGTCTCCACAAAGCACTATATGGACTCAAGCAAGCTCCAAGGGCGTGGTACGACGAGCTCTCGGAATTTCTGGTCTCCAAAGGTTTCTCAAAAGGTTCCATTGATCTAACCTTTTTCACTTATAAATATGGGGATGACATTCTGCTTGTGCAAATTTATGTTGATGACATTATTTTCGGGTCTACAAACCCAAAACTTTCAAAATGGTTTGAAAAAGTAATGCACAGCAGATTTGAAATGTCTATGATGGGCGAACTAAAATTCTTTCTAGGAATTCAAGTTCACCAATCCCCAAGTGGTATCTTTATTAACCAAGCTAAGTATTGTCAAGAGATAATCAAAAAGCATGGTATGACATCATGTGACCCCGTTGCGACACCATTATCAACCACATCCCTAGATGCTGATTTGGAGGGATTACCCATAGATCAAACGAGATATCGTTCCATGATCGGGTCCCTCATGTACTTGACAGCAAGCAGACCTGATATACATCATGCTACATGCTATTGTGCACGATATCAAGCACGACCCACTGAAAAGCACCTCAAGGAGGTTAAACGGATCTTTCGGTACCTTAAGAATACCATTCACATGGGACTCTGGTATCTGAGGGAAACCGGTTTCTTTCTAACGGCCTATTCAGATTCTGATCATGCAGGGTGTCTTGATACACGTAAAAGTACTTCTGGTGGTGCACAATTTCTAGGTCAAGACAAGCTTGTGGGATGGTCTTCCAAGAAGCAGGATTGCACGTCACTTTCATCAGCCGAAGCGGAGTATGTGTCTCTATCTGCGTGTTGTGCTCAAGTTCTTTGGATGAGAACACAACTCACGGATTATGGCTTCCACTTTGATAAAGTACCTATGTACTGTGACTCAAAGTCTGCCATAGCCATCTCCTGCCATCCGGTACAGCATTCCCGCACGAAGCACATTGATGTCCGATATCACTTCATTAAGGAACAAGTTGAAAGAGGTATTGTTGAATTATACTTTGTTGGAACTGATTACCACTTAGCTGACTTGTTTACAAAAGCTCTTTCGAAAGAGAGGTTTGCGTATCTAGTTAGGCAAATTGGTATGAGATTTTTGACTCCAGCAGAACTGGAGGTTCTGGCAAAGAAGCCTGCTTGATTCATCTATCAAACATCTACCTGTAAATATTAATCAAAAAGCAAAATACAAAATTAAAAAATCTTTGATAATCCAAAAATATTCTTCTCGACATGTCTTTCAGTATCGATAATATGGACGTACCTAGAAATGTCGCTCAATAACGACACGGGTGCGTACATAAAGCTCGAATGAAAGTTGTAAATATTTTTCAAAACATGTCATTTCTATCATTTCAAAAGGAAAGTGTCTATTTTGGACAATACTTCCATCAACGGGTAGAGCAATCTATCTTGGGTTGAGCTTGTCGCAAAACATTCAACGTTTTGAGCTCAACACAATGGCTTGTAATCACTTTTAGATTGCAACCCGGATCTAAATTCACGGGGGAGTGTACGCTTTTGTACTCTTACCCTTAGCAAAAGAAGTTAAATCTTCTTACACTTGAGTGGATTCGTCAAGACATTCAAAGTCTATGAATTCAAGTTTATGCTTTAGAAAAACCTTTTCGTCAAAAAGAATTGATTTTTCAAAAAGCGTCGAACACAATTTTTTCAAGAATTTCTCAATGATTATTCAAAATCTTTCAAAAATTGTATGTTCAACAACTCCCATCCTCAAAAAGCGAATGTGGATCATATCCTCACAATGACAATTCAATTGGATCAATTTTTGAGGGGGGAGCATTTTAACTTCATGCAAAAGATTAACACATCTTTCTCCCAGAGATTTCAAGACTACTTTTTCAAAATATATTTTAATCAAATTTGGTATCTCTAATATCAAAAGATTTTATATATTAGAGATAGGGGAGAAAATGTGATTAAAATGTGATCTAATATAAGACTCAAGCACTTTAACTCTTACCTACATGTGTGAAACACTTTCGATTATCGATGCACATGTGAAGGGGGAGCTTTTCTGAAACGACAAAACTAGCAAGGTGTTAAATGTTTTTCAAACACTTTGTTAGAATTTAAAGTGGTTTTCATGGTTACGATCAAATACCCACAACATCTTTAATTCACGACGTTATTGGTGTCAAAAGGGTGGTTAGGTTTAAGTCCTATGATCCAACCAGAACCGGAGGGATCTTCCCAGGGATAATCCAATAGATTATTAGAAGTTCTTAGGAAAGATGGAGTAGAATGTGAACGTAGCAGAATGCCGACTAAGTACTGATGCTAGCACTGGAACAATCACAACAAGGTGCTAGTAATGATGTCTTGGTAAGCATTGAAGGGGTTGAAGAATGAAAAAGAAATGTAAGGATAAAGGGTCTAAAGAAAGAAGCCCTCCATACAACTTAGGCAGAAACCGGGTCAACACATCATGAAGACAACTCATCATAGACCCAGTGACGTGAAGCACAACCCTTTCCTAGCTACTCAGGCTTCTCTCAAAAGAAGTTTGTTTTATTGTCACGGAGATCAACACGACTTCTATTGACTTTCTCACTCCGAGATAGTTGATATTGAATAGGTGGCATCTGCTCCAGCCTCCAACCATTAAAAGTGCACAAATCGAGTCTAGAGCCAAGAGATCAATCAAATCTCGTTAGGACACACGGATGAAGATCAAGAGAGTCATACGCTATATCCTTGTGATATTGCTAGAACACTCAGAGTGATACTACTTAGTATTCACGATGATGAGTGGAAATCCTTCCAGTGTTAACATCAAACAGCACTGCGGTAGGTCATATGCAAGATTCTTTATGAACTGAACATATGTAAAACTGAAAAGCAACAGTGGTTTGATTCTGAATTGATTCAAACTCGTTTCAGGTTTCTACGCAATATCTTTATGGTCTTGCCAGAACATTCAGAGTGATATTTATTAATATTCACAGTGACGAATGGAAATCCTTCTAGCGTCAACATCAAACAGCGCTACGGTAGGTGACTTGTGAGATTCTTATGAATCAAACTTGTGTCAACTGGAAAGCAACAATGGTAAGATTCTTAATGAATCAAACTTGTTCCAAGAATTTGAATTGACGACTTTAATCAAGCGGATATTTATCCAATTAATTCACTCTTTATGTTCGCAGTCTTGCTTTGAGACGGTCGAGTAAAGAGAACGGCTAGTACAGCCGCGAAACCCTGTCAAGGAGATTCTTAATTGAATCTACCTGATCACAGGTACGAAATTTAATATCGTATAACGGTCTTCACCGACCGGAGGTAAAACGCTACCGATTTAGGACGAATGTCAAAGCCATTCAGTCCGTGTCTATGTTTTGTCTCGAGAAGGTGGCGTCACGGTGTACTCAGCAAAGTGAAAGATTCACAACCACATATTCATGCCTAAAGACTTATCCAACAATTGATAGTGTGAGCATGTGGACAAAGACACAAGATCGCAAGATGGCAATAAGAAGTCAAGGATGATTTGAATATCTCAAGACTAAAAGACAAAGTCGAAAGACAACGACAAAGGCTCAAAGATCATAGCATGAAGGAACAAAACTACTGTTACACGTTCAAGACTCATTTATGACGAAATTCATAAAACTCCATTGGAATCCAAAATATCAAAGAGGAATGACCTCACATTGGGGGAGATTGTTAGCCTCAAAATATTGAGTCAAACAAGAATGTTCGGTCATAGGTTTCTATTGTAATATTTATTAGAACGTTGTAATAAGTAGTTATTTAGTCGTGGTTCACGGGCTTGGATTTAAACTAATTAAAGTCCAAAAGACAAGCCCGGCCCAATATATAGTCCATTAAAGCCCGCATGTGGGTGGACTATATATACTACCCTCCTAGCATGTTACGAGGGTGGATGGTCATTTGTAACAACTTCTTTTCTTAATCTAATCTCACCAAGTTAATCATCTCTCTCTACTTTCTCTCACTACTTTCTCTCTCTAGGAATTCATCTCTTCTTCATCTATTTTCTTTCTTTATTCATTGCTTAATCATCACAAATACATGGGACAACACGTAGTAACTGGTTCATTAGGTGGAGCAGTAGATACTTGAACGGGTGCCGGTTCTGATTCAGGTTTATCAGCAGCATGTGTAGTTTCTGGTTCTGCAGTTGTGGTAACAACAAAAGAACTAACAGGATTAACAGTAACAAGTATAGAGCTAGAAACAGATGTACCAGGAATTGAAGATGCTGTTGTAGCATTCACATCATGGCGCCATTTGGTGCGTCCTATCTCCGTAGATGTGGACTTACCCTTGTGAGCAACATCTTTCTGAGATTTGCCACCGGTCTTGGACAGTTTCTTCTTGCTGGCAGCATTGTCACCCCTATCATCATCATCAGATTGATCAGGCTCGTCAGACTTGTCACTGTTGTCGCTACCCCTGTTCTAGTTGTCATCATCATCATCATCATCATCATCATTCCTGTTGCTATCCTCGTCACTATCCTCATTACCATCACCGCCTTCACCATCATCATCATCATCATCATCATCATCATCACCCTTATCTCCATCACTCGCATCGTCTTCTTCACCACCACTCTCTTCTTGCTCACTATCCTCCTCACCAGATGCCTCTTCATCACCCTTTTTATACAAAATATGGTAAGGAACCACGCTTCCAAATGTCTTAAACAGCCTGTCATCTTCCTTTATAGCTGCATTAAGTGTCTTGTGAAGTGTCCGCTGAATTTTGGATTTGTCGAAAGATCCAACTTCAACCATGCGGGCGTAGAGAATCTTATTCAGTTCAAAGTCTGTTAAGTCATACGCAATTTTATAGGCGAATTTGGAAGGGTTTGACGATTTAATCATCAACTTATCAGCCGCAATTTTCTTTATCTCTTTTCGCAGCTTTGGCATAATAGACTTAACAGATTCCTTTACCCTATCATTAAGTGAAGCTTCAAGTATTTCTTTCTCCTCTTTATACTTATCCTTTAATTCGTGGAGTTTGGCAATCCTTGCTGTACTTTTATCAGCTTCAACTTTTCTGACATGAACAAGTTCTTCTGCATGAGTTTTTCGTGTAGACTCCATCTCTGCATTGAACTTGGCTATCATCTCCTCTTGAGCTTTCATGGATGTCTCTTCACTTTGCATTCGTTATAGTAGCTCTTCTCGAAGTTGAGCCATCTCTTTTCTTTGAGTTTCCATGTGTTTATCCATCATTTCTGCCATGAGGAGTGTAGAAAATGTAGATGGCACAGGGCTAATCGGGGGCAGTTGAATAGGCACAGTTGTGATGACAGTACTGAGGACGGAAGTAGTTGGAGGTGGAGGGGATAGTAGTTGAGCAGTCGACGGTTGTGTTGGCAGAGGCTGGATTGGTGGAGGTTGAGTAGATAAAGGCTTTGGAGTCACAATGATTGTCGTAGCAACGGACTCCTTTTCGATGCTTGCTGAAGCGGCAATGGATGTTGCTTTAGATGTTGAGTACTTGTCTGGTGTTCCAGACTCAAAAATGTCATACGGCTCCTCGTCTTCCCGTTCATCTTCTATCTGCACACCTGAACCACTACCTCATGTGTGTTTCCTACTTCTTTCAACAGCCTTTTTCAGTTGTTTTTTCTCAGCTTTGCGAATTTGCTCGGGAGTAACATCGTCATCAGTATCTTCATCTCGAATGACTAACTTCTCAGCTTTGCGCTTATCCTTTTTAGCCACAGTCTTTGTTTTCTTGGGTTTAGGCTCAGGTAAGACAACATCTTGCTTACGTTTACCTTTACTTTTGACTGTAGTTGACGAGACTTCTCCCGCCTGAACTTTTTCTTGCTGTCTTCTGATTTCTATTAGCATTTGCTTGTAATCATCAAAAGCTAGAATTTTGTCCGTCGGGAGATGACTAGGAACAGGACCAAGATTAATTGCACCAGAGGGTCCTTCATGCCTTAAGTCCACAAGGTCATCAGCCTCTGTAGTGTGGTGACGGCTTTCTGCACGCTTATCAATAGAAGCATCATTTTCCATAAAGTAATTAATGATAAGCTTAATGAACCGAGGGTAAGGAAAAACATTAGCCTTCTGCTTCGTGTTTTGGAAGAGTTGAAAATTAAACTCTTCCCACAACAAAGATGCATAATCTACATTTAAGCCTTTGTACATTCCATAGAAGATATTCATAATTGGACCACGCACAACATCATACCTAGTTGTTTTAGGTGTAAGACACCGACTGAGGATACCGAAGATAGCTCCCCAAGGTTGACCTACTTTGGCTGTGGTAAAATCGGACACTCTTCGTAGGTCAGGACATCCAAGAGCAATGAACATCTCCATGAGTTCGTCTTTGGTAGGGTTCCTTGAAAATGACATACCTTTGGGTGTATCCCGAATTCCAAATATCTTGCGAAAGTCTGAAACGGTGAGTGTCTGTTGTTTGTTGTCGAGGAAGAAGGTGATCTTGTTTGAAGTCCTTTCCTTGGTAGCCCAGAATTGGTACATGTAATCAAATGGCACCGAAGCAGTACTCCTTAATGCATTCTTGAAGTGAGATAGATCAAGGATTGCTGAGGCGACTTTGAATCCATGGTGAGTGGAATGAGAGACTTCCTTCAATCGGTAATTGTTTGGTATGAACTTAAGTTCTTTCGCCTCGGCAATTGCGGCTGCTCTAGCATCTTGGAGTTCTTGCACGGTTGGATTAGTCATGGTTTCTGCTTAAGATAAGACATAAAAGGTTGATACACAGATATGTATATATACCATTATGTTGTTACTTCTAAGCATGACACAATTCAGCAATTAATTATAACAAGCAAGCATTTATCTATCCAACAATCCTTCATTCGGAAAGCCTTCATTCGGAAAGCCTTCATTCAGAATGCCTTCATTCGGAATGCCTTCATCCGGAATGCCTTCATCCGGAATGCCTTCATCCGGAATGCCTTCATCCGGAATGCCTTCATCCGGAATGTCTTCATTCGGAATGTCCTTCATCCAGAATGTCCTTCATCCGGAATGTCCTTCATCCGGAATGACCTTCATCCGGAATGTTCTTCATCCGGAATGTTCTTCATCCGGAATGTCCTTCATCCGGAATGTCCTTCATTCGGAATGTCCTTCATTCGGAATGTCCTTCATTCGGAACATTCGTTCATTCGGAACATTCGTTCATTCGGAACATTCGTTCATTCGGAACATTCGTTCATTCGGAACATTCGTTCATTCGGAACATTCGTTCATTCGGAACATTCTTTCATTCGGAACATTCGTTCATTCGGAACATTCGTTCATTCGGAACATTCGGTCATTCGGAACATTCGTTCATTCGGAACATTCGTTCATTCGGAACATTCGTTCATTCGGAACATTCGTTCATTCGAAACATTCGTTAATTCGGAACATTCGTTCATTCGGAACATTCGTTCATTCAGAATAACTCAATAACAAGTTCATTCGGAACATTTTGAAAAAACACTTCATTCGGAATAACTAACAAACGTGCTATGAGTTCGAATAATCTAAGCTCATTTGTGTGTTTAAGGCATTCTAAAGGCAACCAAACTCATTCTAATCCAATTCCGAGCCAAACCCACCTAAAACCCTAATCAATTAAAGCCTAATTAGCTCTAAACCCTAATTAGATTACTTTAATTAAATCAAATTAATTAAGTGGATTAACAATGAATTAGATGAATTAATAGCGAGTATGTACCTTTGTTAATCGAATGGAATGGATTGATTGATTAAGAACGCGAATGATTTGAGCTTTGTGTGTGTTTTTGTGTGTTTTAATGGCGGCCAAGTGAGAAAACAGAAAAAGAGAGAAGAAAGAAGGACGGGGGGGGGGGGGGGGGGGGGTTAGTTTGACTTAGGTCAAACTTTTTAATGTTTTTCCCTTTGTCACTTTTTATCCCTTAACTTCTTCGTTTTTCTTTTCTTTTCTAGTCACTAACAATCGTTAAACTTCCTAACCATCGTTAGACTTAACCACCTTTACGTATCTTAGCGATCACACAACTTAAATATTCATGACAAATCACGAACGAATACAAGACGAATACCAAAGCAATTCCAGTCATTAACCATTTAGCCAATTAATTTTCCTCAAAAACTTTTGAAGACCTTTTTGATGACGAAGACGATTTAATATTTTCTCCCCCTTAAACGATGACCCGTTATCTATTGAAAGAGCTGTAGTCATTGTTTAAAGAGTCAAATATTGATGAAAACATTTTCCAATTAATGTCTTGAAAAGATTGATTCGTGGTGGCAATAAGATTTATCTTATTTTGACAAGTTAATGCACTGAGACGTACACTAACTCGTGTTAGACCAAGTTATAAAGTAAACTTGATCCCTTTGTATGATTTGGCTTGTAAATCATACCCGAGAAAATTAATTCCCGTTGTGAGCCAACGTTCTCCAAGGAAATACGTGACTTTAATGCGAAAAACGAGTTGCAGTCTGAAATAACTACAAGCCATAATGGGCATGTTTTAAAAATGTACAACTTTTATACGGACTCTATTTATGGCGTCGTGTCAATATTAATCGACATTTCTAAAGCCGTAAATATTACCGTACTAAAAGACATGCCCGATTTAAAAAGACGAAAATATTTTTGGGTTTTCTTGGTTTTATATTTTTTATGGTTTTTGTAGGTTTTATACTTTTGTATTTTTCTTTTTGTGGTTTATATATATACGATAATATACATGATCACGATCAAAGGATACGCAGGAATAGTTTACCACCACTATTCTGCTGATTCTTCTGCCAACTCTTTGAGAGTCGATGGAGAGAAGGATTTCATGCCAAGCTTGTCGATCAAAAACTCGATTCGTCCTCGATCTAAGGCTTTTGTGAACATATCTGCCAGCTGATGCTCAGTGGTGACAAAATACAGCTCGATCACTCAATTTTCCACTTGCTCTTTAATGAAATGGTAGCGAATGTCAATGTGCTTTGCTCGGGAGTGTTGAACGTAGTTGCAGCAAAGGGCAATGGCGCTCTTGTTGTCACAATACATCGGGATTTTGTTGAATCCAAGACCGTAGTCAGTTAGTTGTGATCTCATCCAAAGGACTTGAGCACAACAACCGGACATGGCAATGTATTCAGCCTCTATGCTTGAAATTGCAGCGCTTTTCTGCCTTTTTGAGACCAACTAATCAATCTGTCTCCAAGGAGTTGCACAGAACCAGAAGTGCTACGCCTAGTGTCTTGACACCCAGCATGATTGGTATCTGCATATGATATTAAAGCAATAGAGGAATCTTTCGGATACCATAGACCACGATGAAGTGTTCCTTTGAGATACCGAAAGATCCTTTTAACAGCATGTAGGTGCTTTTCGGTAGGTCGAGCCTGATACCGGGCACACATGCATATGGCAAATTACAGATCAGGCCTGCTAGCAGTCAGATAGAGAAGGGTGCCGATCATCCCACGGTAGAGTTTCAGATCGACAATAATCCCATTCCTATCTTCATGTAACTTGGATTTCTCCACCATTGGAGTATCCACGGGGTCACAATTTTCAAAGTTATATTTCTTTAATGATTCTAGAGCATATTTGGATTGATTAATAAAGATGCCTCTGGGATTCTGAGAAATTTGTAATCCTAAGAAAAATGAAAATTTTCCCATCATTGACATCTAAAAGCGTATGGACATTATTTTCTCAAAGCGGTTTGACAATTCTATGTTAGAGGCAGCAAATATTATATCATCAACATAAATTTGTACCAGTATCATGTCGTTGTCTTCATTGAGAGTGAATAGAGTGGGGTCCACCTTGCCTTTGGAGAAGCCTTCCGACATGAGATATGTTGAAAGGAGATCATACCACGCGCGTGGAGCTTGTTTCAACCCATAGAGAGCCTTCTTAAGCTTGTACACATGATTAGGAAACTCCGTGCTAACAAACCCATTCGGTTGACTAACATAGACTTCCTCCCTTAGTTCACCATTCAAAAATGCCGTATTCACATCCATTTGATAGAGGATCATGTTCATATGAGCAGCATACGTAAGGAATAGTCTAGTAGCCTTCAATCTTGCAACATGAGCAAAAGATTCTTCAAAGTCGATACCCAAGGCTTGTTTGTATCCTCTAGCAACCAATCTAGCCTTATTCTTAAAAACTCCACCCATCTCATCGAGTTTAACCTTATAAACCCACAACAAAGTAAGGATGTTAACCTTGTCAGGGAGAGGAACTAATTCCCATACTTCAAGTCTTTGGAATTCATTTAGTTCCTCTTGCATGGCTTCAATCCAAGATGATTGAGTCATAGCATGTTGCAAGTTTTTAGGTTCAACTTCGGAGAGAAATGCATCAAAATAGCAATAGAGTGCACTCTCTTGTAATTGATGGCGTGTCGAGACTGGTCGATCGAGACCTCCAATAATATTCCTAATTGGGTGATCTTTTGTCCATTTGGTGTTGTGATTTTCAATCCGCGGTGGTCTGGAGTGAACGATTGTAGGAGCTTCTTCTGAGGTAGACGCGGCTGAAGGATTTTCAGGTATCGGTATACCAAAGAATGGAAGTTCTTGTTGGTGAGCATATTCCAAATCGTGATCAACATAATCCTCTTCATCATCATTAGGCACAAGTAAGGGTGAAGATTCAGGTGTAGTTTGAGAATTACTTGGTGGAGGTGCACTTGGTTCAATGTTAATTGAAGATGCATTTGATGAGGCTTCATTAGCTTGAGCAACAACTTCAGGGATTGGAGCTATCACTGCAGGTGCTGGAACTTCATCACTTGGGGGATTAAAGAATTCATCAAACAACGGTTGAAATAGTTTATCCCACTCGGGCCTTGTAGGTGGTATAAATGATGTAGAAGTAGGATTATTGGGAACTAATCTGGAACTAATAGCATCGGTTCCCATCTCGTGAAGCGCGGGTTAAGAGCTGCGTTGCTCAGAAGCCATCGCTGTCAGCTCATCAAAATCTGCGTCCATAGTTTCTACTATCTTACCAAGACGACGGTTGTAAATTCGGTATGCTTTCTTTGAGGGTGAGTAACCAATGAAAATACCTATATCGGCTTTCGGTTGAAGTTTGCCCAGATTCTCACTATTAATGTTTGGATAACAAAGAGCACCAAACACATGAAAGAATGAAACATCGGGTTTACGATCATGTAGAAGCTCGTAAGGTGTTTTTCCATGGCGTTTCCGAATGATAGAGCGGTTTTGGGTGTAACATGCAGTAGATACAACTTCTGCCCATAAGAATAATGGAGCGTTCGCATAAATCAGCATAGTCCTAGCAGCTTCCATAAGCGTAAGATTCCGTCTTTCAACGACACCGTTTTGTTGTGGAGTACGTGCAGCGGATGTTTCATGTGAGATACCAACTTCTTCATAGTAATCACGAAGAGTCTGGTTGACGAACTCTGTTCCATTATCAGTACGAATACGGCGGACAGTAGTATTTAAACGTACCTGAATGAATTTCAGAAAAGTGATGATAGCCTTCGGTGCTTCATCCTTTGTACGTAGAAATCTAACCCATGTAAACCTGGAGAAATCATCCACAATAACAAGGATGAATTTCTTACCACTCACACTTTCGGTTCGCATTGGCCCACAAAGATCCATATGCAAAAGATGAAGTTTTTCTTGATTGGTGTCTTCAGCTTTGGGCTTGTATGATTTCTTGGTGCTTTTCCCCCTTGAACACGCGGAACATAAATGGTCCTTGTGAAATTTGAGCTTTGGAAGACCACGAACTAATTCGTTTTTATCCAAATGATTAATAGCATCAAAGTTGAGATGAGATAATCTGCGATGCCATAACCATGACTTGGTCTTAGATGCTTTGGAGAGAAGACATACTGGAGAGGCGGCCATCATGTCTTGTAGGGACAAAGTATAAATATTTGCACCACGAGACCCCTTCAACAAGTCTTTTCCTTCCAAGTTGCGGATGAAACAAGTGTGTTGTCAAAAAGCAACCTCTAGGTTGGAATCACAGAACTGTCCTACTGAAAATAAATTATGACCAAGACCTTCTACATAGTATACCCTTGAAATCGTAACCTTTCCAATCTGATATTCACCATACCCCATTATCTTTGCAATATGATCATTACCGAATTTAACCGTTCCAAGAAACTTGCTGACGAAATTTCTGAGCATCGAGCGATCTCCGGTCATATGCTTTGAGCAAGCGCAGTCCAAATACCAGAGGATGATTTGGACCACCTGAAAATATCACCAGACGAGGACAATGTATAGGTTTCAAAATCTGAATGTTCCTTGTTATTAGCAGGTACAGATTTAATGATCTTAGATTTGCTAACATTAGGTTTCTAAGATTTCCTAGCCTTCTTCCTAGTTGGTGGTGCAGATTCAAGTTGGCTTAAATCCTGAGGTATTTCTTCACTGATAGACACTATAGTGGGGGCTGACCTAATTAAAGGGCGCGGTTTCCATACTTTAGTGCTAGTGTGCCTAATTAAAGGACGCTGAGACCTAACCTCAATGGATGCATTCCTAGTTAAAGGGCACATTTTTCCATCTAATGTAAAGGTCCTACCAGTGGGACGCCATTGCCATCCAACTTGGGTACGAGTTCTCCTAGTTGGCTTCCATTCAAGATCATTCCTAATGGCATTCATTTCATTCACATGATTAATAAGACATAAATCATGACGTTGAGAAAACATGCATTCATTACAATTCTAACATTTCAAATTAGAATTCACAAATGGTTTAGGCTTCTGCACAGGCGCAGAGCTTTTAGTCTTAGCAACATGATTCTTTTTATTTAAATCTGAAATAACATTCCTAGGGTGAGCTTCTACTTTCTTCTTGATGGTACTACTAGTGGAGGGCTTGATCCTATCTTTCTTGACTTGTGATCCTTTAGCCTTAGTAGACTCTTTTACTCCTGTAGAAGGCAAAGTGGGAACATTAGCAACAGATTTTAAAGGTGCCTTACTTGATGGTGTCAATGACGATTTTGCTCATGGG
Source organism: Glebionis coronaria (assembly GCA_025667525.1). Taxonomy (NCBI): domain Eukaryota; kingdom Viridiplantae; phylum Streptophyta; class Magnoliopsida; order Asterales; family Asteraceae; genus Glebionis; species Glebionis coronaria. Next base: position 372,414,907 of record CM046875.1, read on the forward strand.
GTCTTATTGAATGAAGTTACAGCAATGGGTCTATTAGTGAGTAGTGCAGAACCCGGTTTTCCTATGTATTGCAAATATGCTAAGCAATATTAAACTTGTTGAATATATGCATGAGCTGAATAATGGTGACTGCTTGAGGGATCTAACGCATACAAATCATCTAAAATATCCCTAACAAGATCCACATGCTTAATTGCATTCCTCATATAAACATCATAAGTATCCGGATTTTGCTTATGGAGCGGGTTCTTATAGAGCACCACTGAATTGGTTGATGGAGCACTAGAGGACGGTGCAGAGTTTGTAGCTAAGTTATTAACAACTTCTTATCGGGTGAAAAGAAGTGTCTCTTTTAACTCGGCCAAGACCATGTTTTTGTCAATGAGCTGGATATTTAAGTCATAGATTTCCACACACTTTTGGTTCAATTGTTCAACATAAGATTGTAGCTGTGCTACATTAAAAGCTAAGCGTTCTTCTATTGAACCATAAAGAGTGGATAGTCCCTGTCTTGCACGATCCATCTCCCCTAGAATAGACGAAAGTCTAGTTTCTAAGTACTGGTTTTTAGACTCTGCAACCTCTAGTTCCAAAGTTAGTGTTTCGTTCGATGATAAATCTCTCTTTAATCTCATAATCTCTTTTTCTAATGCCTTAACTATCTCAATCATCTTATCACTCGTCTCAACACTGTTTTCACAACCATTTGTTACCAAAAGATCCTCATTTGAGTTTGCTGTTTTAATTCTAAAGATATACAATGTTGTTCAAGTTGATTAAAACGTTTTGCAAGTAAATTGTAAGCATCTTGAAGCTTTAAAAATTCCGCGTTAGACTCGTGAAAAGAGTGATTATCTACGTCATTTACAGTATCAGCAACATTTATAGAGAGATCATGCACATCATCACATATATTCACAGCATCACATTTATTCATAGCGGATGTAAGCTCATTCGAATAATTAACATTCATAGTAGTAAGCACATCACACGATATTACTTGGGACAAGAATCGGTCATATTCGGATAAAATCTTTTCCTTTTCAATTAATTGTAGTTCGTAAGCGGTGTCCATTTCATAAAACACTTTTTGAACTTCTTTAAGTTCAAAATCGAGATTTTTCGAAAGAGATGCAAAACTTCCTTTTAGATTTTTGACAAAAGGGTTGATCTCATTCTTAAACACCTCGTTCATGTGTTCGAAAGCCCATTCTTCGGCTTTAGACCATTTGAAGTCGTACATTCCCGGATGACCTTGTCAAAACTAGCAAAGTATTGATTAATCTCTTGCAAGTTTATCCATACAGTGCTAATAGGTGGAAGATCCTTTGTAATTTCCTTAGGTCCTTCCATTTTGACAAGTGTAGGAAGTGTACTAGGGTTTTCTTCATTTAACATGTAGGTTGGTGTTGTGATGAGATCTTTATCAATATGGAAGCGAATTCTAAAGTCCTTTTTTGCAAACTCCTGATTCATTTTAAAATAATCACACTGAGGATATTTTGCAAAGTTGTATGACCGACTCTCATCAACTAGAGCCTTATTTTCGCGATCTTCGAAAATAACAATCGGATCTAAGACCAATCCTAATTTGGTTGCATCATAAAGCCTTGGATTATGGATAAAAGCTTGTCTTGCATACCGTGGGTTAGGGGGAAGGTCTTTTTGACGAGATAAGTTAAAATCTCTAAACGATGAGTCAAATAAGTGCACTAGTTGAGAGGCAGTGTATTGTCTTAAAAGCAAATAATCTAAACTTTTAATCCTATTAGCCGCATTAATTTCTATTTTATTCTTTTTAGACTCGAGTAATTCAAAATCCGTTTGAAGTTTGTAAAAATTAGTGACTACTAACTCTTTTTCTTTAAGTTCGTTGGAAAGATTTGCTCTTAAGGTTTCAATTTCTTACAAATGAACCATTTGTTTGTTTCGAAAATGATCATATTCGGGATTTGTTAGAACATTGGACGAAGGAACTAATTCCAAAGTTTGAACTTTTTCGTTGCACAAGGCAAGCTCAGCCGACAGATTCTTATTCGTAGCTAGGGTTTCTAAAAGTGCAGTATTCATTTGGCTAAGTAACTTTGCAGGAACCATGACCAAATCTTGTTGAGCAGGAATATACGTATGCGAAATGACTCCCGGTTGTGATTCACTCAAAGTCTGGGGACTTGCATTGATATTGCTATCATTGATTGTCTCCTCATTTGAAAGACTCACCACCAAAGACTCATTCGGATCAGCACCCTCTTGCCCAACTTGATGTGTTTGAATACTAGTATCAGTGGTATTAGTAAGTACCTCAGATATTTGATCTGACCCAAAGCTAGAAATAGTTGCCATAAGAGCTGCCTGAGCAGATTGAAGATCATCACAGTCTGAATCGTAAGCATCCAGATCATCTGCTTGGTATGCTGCATTCTGTGTAGTGAGAACTTCTTGTTCCGCAATCCCTGGATCAGCAAGGATTGCAAGCTCCTCTTCATCGAGTTCCTGTCCTTGTGCTTGAGTGTTCACCAAATAAATCTTCTCTGCAAACCATTGACCATCCCTTCTCCTCTTTGGTTTTGTGCAATCCCTAGACATGTGACCTTCTTCCTTACAGTTGTAGCATGTAATCATTCTCAACTTACCTGTGGAATTAGCCCATGGAGCAGTAACCATTGGAGCAGTGTTGACCATTGGAGCAATGTTGACCATGCGTGCATTGGTGGTTGATGTAGTGGGTCTCCCCTGATAAGGTTGAATAGGTTGAACCATTACCCTGCCATTCTCAATGGTAGCTTGTTGTCGAGAATTAGATGAATTCCTCAGCTGATTGTTAGTAGGAGCTGGTCCTCTAAATCCTCGTTTGCTCAATGTCCTTGTGAGGTAAGCAGACATAGTGGCTAACACTTTAGCTTGGTCAGTTCCTTGTTTGAATTCAGGAATGGGAACCTCATCATTATTACAATACATTGCTTGGCCTTGTTGAGCGGCATAAGCACTAGAAGGAGTACTTATGTGGTCGGAATAGCTTGGTGGATATGCTGCATTTTCTTGATATGGAGAGTATGATGACTGAGCATAGGGTGCAATGCTTGCTGGTGAATATGGGTGAGGTTGTGGAGCATATTATGATGCTTGTGGTTCTCTTTGAGACAAAGGTGCATTAAACCGATATTATTGCTGATGTGAGGTGGGTGGTTGAGGTAGAATCGAATATTGGGGGAAGCTTGGAGTCATGTACGGAGATGGATAATAAGCTTGGTGTCCCATGATATAAGGAGTGTTGTTATATGACAAGCTGGTTGATTTGCCATCAAAGCTAAAGATTCAGGGTACATACCTCGAGGTAAACGGTGCATGATCACGTGTTTCTCATGCTGCTGGAGAAAAGCATAGAGTTGATCCAAATTGCACTTATGCAAATCCCTAGTTAACTTAACAACAGTAATATACTCACCCCATTCAGCTTGAGGTAAAGTATTCAAAAACTTGGTGTTAACCTGGAATGGAGCAATCACGAGATTGTACACATTCAAATCATTCATGAGAGTAGTGAATCTGAAGTAGTAGTCGTGAAGCGTTTCCCCTGGACTGTACGTGAACCTATCAAACATATCATACAACTGACATTCACGTTCCTGTTTAGTAAGAGACGTACCTTGTAGCAAAACCTGTAGACGTTCCCATAACTCCTTTGCAACCGTATATTTACTTACCATTCGATAGATGTCATGTGGAAGAGCTTGGAGAATGGTTTGAAGAGCCTTTTCGTCTGCATTGGCAATAAGTTGTTGAGCTAGCGTAAGTTCTTCAAACTCCCGTGGTCGAGTCACATTGTTAACAACGATAGTACCATAATCAAGTGGACCATTTAGAATTGACTTGACCATAAGCCTCCCATATGTCGGTTTTCCCTTAATGTATGACATCATACGGCCTTGCCATGCTTCAAAGACTTCTTTAGTGAGCATTGGAGGGCGATTATCCGTTCCCGTTATGACGGAAATATCCGTAAGTGATGTCATTTGAGGCATTAATGAACTCGGATTCATTTTGATCACTTTAAAGAATCAAAGATTATCGGTTGATCGAGCAGTGAAGTAAGGTTGTGAGTTGTGTTGTGTTGTTGAAATGAAATGTGTGTAAGAAACCAAGATTAAATCCTCTAAAAAATCATCGAAAAAACTCGTAAAATATCCCTTGGTTCGGAATAATATCCCTTGACTCGGAATAATTAAGTCGATTCGGAATAAAACTACCTTTATGTGGAAAAGACCTTGGTTCGGAATAAATTCCTTGATTCAGAAAAATCTCTTGATTCGGAATAAGCTTGGTTCGGAATGTTGTTGATACGGAATGTTGTTGATCCGGAATGTTGTTGATTCGGAATGTTGTTGATTCGAAATGCTGTTGATTCGGAATGTTGTTGATCCGGAATGTTGTTGATTCGGAAAAGATTACTCGGAATACTTGGTTCGGAATATCCTTGGTTCGGAATATCACTGATCCAGAATAACTTGGTTCGTTCGGAATATCAATTTATCCGGAATAATGTGTTTATCCAGAGTAACTGTTGATTCGGAATAAACTGTTTATCCGGAATATTTGTTTATCCGGAATAACTTGTATATCCGGAATAAACTGGAAAACCAATTCGTGTAATAACAGTCGTATGAAAATCAAGAACAAACCCAGATTTTTTACCAACTTACACGAAAAGTTTTGTGATTTCAACCAAAATAAGTAAAACCCAATACTTATCTACTAATCCCAACAACAAAATCACCAAAAACTTCAAGATTCAAGATAGATTTTCCTAAAAACACTAATACAATCAAAAACTAAAAAACAACACAAATCATTACCTTAAATCACCCCATGGCTCTTGATACCGATTGTAGATTTGTGATAATCTTGTGAATCAATAAGGTGGGTTGATGTTTCTAGAGAGAGAAAGTAGTGATAGAAAGTGAGAGAAAATGTGTGTTTTATTAATCAAAAGGTGAAACAACCAACACCCTTTCCATGGTGGAAAGGGGTTTATATACCCAAGTCCTTAATGGACTTGGGCCTCCGACCCATGACAAGCCCATGGGCCGGGTTTACTAACAAAGTAACATAATATTCAACTACGAGCTATTTAACATTTAATAATATCGTGGAGTGACCGATACTTCTAATATTCGTTAAAAACGTATTTCTAACACTACCCAACATGTCATCATCAAACCTCTATAAATAGTAGTTAGTCACTTCATTTTCAGTGTGTAGAAAAAGTGTGAAAAACACACACTTGTCTCAATTCTGTTTCTCTTTCCATTTAGTTAACTTCTCTCAAGTGTTAGACACACACTTGAGAGGTAGTTATTCAGTTAGTAGTTGTAACAATTTTTCCCTCCTAAATCAATAAAACTCAAAATTCAGTTCATACTCTTCTCTCGTCTCACTTACTCATACCTGCATTTCTGTTAATGCTTGTGATTTCAATGATCATAACTGATTAATGGAGTTTGTTTGAGACATTTTGGAAGTTACTCAAGTTTTTCTAGCAAGTTCACTTCAATCCAGTTCCTGTTGTAGCAGTTTGTAGCAGAATTTTTATGATTGAAACATAAATAGCTTTTGGAGGTGATTAATTGGGTTAATGGTGGTGAATTGGTGGTGTTCTAGCAGATTTAGTTGGCTCAGCGCCATACTACTCCATCAATGGAGTCTTCACAGCTAAAAGGCACTTTCACTTGTTTGATTTCTTCTAAAATGAACTTTGCATGCTAAAATTCCTAGTGTAAACACTATTTGCTGAATTTATCATGTGTTTAGATTTGTTCTAGCATATCTGAGTTGGATTGATAGTTTTTGAGTGGTCTAGTAGATTGACTCTTAGTTTACTTGATTTTCAGTTTTTTCATCAGTAATTGGTCTTTAGTTTCAATTTGAAGTCAAGAGTGTTTACTAGCTTATTTTCAGTCTTAATACATCTCATTTTGTAATCTAAACATATCCTGATTAGAGTCAATACTTGATTCACATTTGTGCTTAAAGTTCTTTTAAAAGAGTCTTGTTCGGATTAATAAAGTGGTGTTTGGATTTAAGTGATTTTGATAATTCAGGTCTGTTAAAATTGTTGATTCTTGTTCATTTACATTTAGTAGCATTGTCTGATCAGTCTTGGTACATTTTATAGTCAAATAATTGGTCAAAAAGGCAATTGGTTAGAAAAAGGTTTGGGTCAAGTATTTCCATTAGTTCATTCAGAAAACATGCTAGATTCAAATCAATGCCATGACTTCATTACTTAACCATTTTGCTTGAAATCAGTTCTCAGTTGTAGTTTTACATCCAAAGATTAAGTCTGTAAGAGGAAATTCTATAGTTTGCTACTTTGAGTGTAAAATCAGCTTTTTAATAAGCTCTCTAGCATTTGCATGTTTCTGTGATAAAAGCTCCACTGTTTTCTTAGATCTTCATTTCTAATTCATAAATGTATTCATTTTCTTTCACAAACCTTGTTAGAAACATGTCTTGAGTGATTTTTGAAGTTTTCAGCTTTTTCAAAAAAAGTGGTCAACGTTTGGTCAAATAAGCACTTTTGAGCTTAATTTCAAATTCTAGATTATTCAGTGAATCGTTTTCAGATTAGAAAGACATTCCATACTCCTTATAAGCTTTTTAATAAGATTGAGCATTAAAATCTGATTGTGGAAGCCTCATTTTCTTGTTTGCTTAAAGTTGGATTATTAGAATAAGCTAATTCGAGTTTAATTAGCTTTTAAACATAATTCTTGTGCAAGTCTAGCTAAAATGGGATTTTAAGTAATTTGAAACAAACTAGAGCTTATTTGGTCCAGTAACGAGCTTAAACCAGCTTATTGAAGTTGTGTGCCCGTTTTTGTTAAATAATTCCCATTAATTGCATTTTAGTCCTTTTGGTTTATAACTGTTTGCATTTGGTGGTTATCTTGCAAGTAATTAGGGTTTTCATAAAGTCAGTCCTTTAACTTTCAAGTTTTTGTCAAAATCTGTTAGACAATTTGTTAGTTGGTTAAAGTTGGTTACAAGTTGATAGAAATTTACATTTTTAGTCCTTATAGTTTCTGAACTTTGCATTTCTGCCCTTGTACTTTCATTTAGTTCACTTTTCAAGCACTTTTACTTTCATTCATTTACAATTTAGACTTTAGTGAATATTACTTGGTATTTGCAAAGTGTTTTACGGATACGTAGGTTTAATATTTTTCATTTTTTTACTTGTTGATTGAAATAGACATAGAATTTCCAAATACCCTAACAACCAAGAACAATTAAAGACTTGAGATTTTTAGGACTTTCAATTTGTCAAGAATCGAGAGAAAACGAACTTCAATATACTCAATTTCAACTTGAGACTCTTGTGGTCGGTGAATATGTCACGTGATTCACCATACAAATAATGTCTCCAGATCTTCAATGCGAACACAACTACTGCAAGCTATAAATCGTGAGTAGGATAGTTTTCTTCATAAGGTTTCAGTTTTCGTGATGCGTAAGCAATAACCTTCCCATGTTGCATGAGAACGCGGCCTAAAACCTTTCCTGAAGCGTCACTATATATCTGAAATCCACTTGAGCCAGATGGGAGAGTAAGAATAGGTGCAGTCACTAACTTCTGCTTTAGATCTTCAAAGCTCTTCTCTCGCTCTTCCGTCCAGATGAATTTCTCCTCATCAGCTTAGTCAAAGTTAAGGCTAAGCATGAAAATTTCTCTACAAACATGCGGTAGTAGCCAGCTAAACCCAAAAACTTCTAACTTCAGTTGCATATGTAGGTCTCGGCCATTTGGTGATAGCTTCGACCTTCGTAGGATCCATGGTAATTCCCTCTGCAAATACAATATGGCCCAGAAATGCCACCTTGCTTAACCAGAACTCACACTTTGAGAACTTGGGATACAGCTGCTTCTGACGAAGAATCTGTAAGACTATACGAAGGTGTTCCTCATGTTCCTCCTTCGATTTGGAGAAAATCAGGATGTCATCTATGAACACGATAACGAACTCGTCCAGAAACTCATAGAAGACACGGTTCATCAAATCCATGAAGATAGTTGGAGCATTAGTGAGTCCGAATGGCATGTCTACGAACTCGTAGTGCCCATAACGTGTACGGAAAGTAGTCTTGGAGATGTCCTGTTCTTTAACCCGTAACTGATGGTAGCCGGACCTCATATCGATCTTGGAGAGATACTTGGCGCCCTGAATTTGATCGAACAGGTCATCAATATGCGGCAAAGGATAACGATTCCTGATCGTGATCTTGTTCAGCTCGCGAAGTCTATACACAAACGCATGTTGCCATCTTTCTTCTTCAAGAACGGTACCGGTGCACCCCATGGCGATGCACTGAGAGGAATGAAACCTCGTTCCAGAAGTTCCTGCAGCTGATCTTTTAGTTCCTTATGCTCTATAGGAACCATACGGTAAGGAGCTTTGGAAATCGGCTCTGCACCTGGTATGAGCTCAGTTCCAAACTCGACTTCAGGAACAGGTGGTATGCCCAGAAGTTCATCTAGAAATACGTCAGGAAACTCTGGCACAATAGGCTGATCTTGGATCGATGGAGACTCGGCAAAAATGTCATGAACATTGGTTATGAAGCCCTGACAGTCGTGTGATAGCAATGCACGCGCCTCCATAGATGAAATAATTTGTACTGACCTCCCTGGCAGAAAACCATGGTGTATGTACTCTGGAGATTTAACATCACCGAATATAACCCGATAAGTGTGGCAGTTAATCGTAGCCTGGTGTTTGGATAACCAGTCTATGCCCAAAATCAAGTCAAAATTGCACATGTCCAAAGGAAGTGCATCAACTCTGCAGATATTATCATCAAATTCTAGGGGAAGATCTCTATACACCTGAGTGATTCGTACAGAGTCCCTAAGTGGCGTGGAAATGCATAAGGCATTATCAAATGGCATCGGGGAAATCCTAACACGTACAGCAAAAGTAGTGGATACGACTGAATGCGTCGCTCCAGTATCAAACAGAACACATACTGCCAAACCATTCATAAAGAGATTTCCGGTGATGGTACCTGAAGTGTTATTCGCCTGATCTCTAGTAGTAGTGAACACGCGACCAGAAGTAGGAGGTGGCTTGGTTTTAGCATGCCCAGAGGTGCCTTCTATCTCACCCTGGCGACAGTCCTTCTGCTGATGGCCTTGTTGGCCACACTTGAAACAACCACCAGTACCTCGACAACAAATTCCAGAATGTCTGCGCGAACAAGTAGGACAGACAGGATGCATGAATCCTCCAGTAGGCGTCCTGGTTAGCTGAGAGCATGTTTAAGGATTACATGCATGAGACATGATCGTGGAACATAAACATGATTACATAGAAGGTGTAAAATTTACCAGATGAGGTAGAACGGCTAGGCTGTGAACCCCTACGATCCTGATCCCTGCCGTTACCATTGTTCCTGAATTAACAATTGTTGGAGTGTCAGAATACCATAGCATAAGATAGTTTAACATGAAAGAAGGTTAATGTAGGGACCTGCTGTTGTTCGAGTTGTTAGCGTTGTTACGGTAACTATCATTACCGCCACGCCTCTCAGAACCAAAACGGTCGTTGGTTTGACCGTTTCCCTTAGATGCTTGCTGCTGAGCGGCCGTAGGCTTACGGTTGTCAGCCTTCTGCCTGGAATATAACGTTGAACAGAGGATTATAAGAAATGAAAAATACTGATGGAAATGAATTGTTTACAATTTGTGATTGAATATACCTCTTCATTGCTTTGTCATCACCAAACTCCTCTCGTTCCTGAAGCATCTCGAGCTTACGGACTGCATCAGCCACTTGTGCCACCATAGTGAAAGTAGCACATACCAAGTTGTTGGGGACTGAAGTGCAAAGTGCCCAATGAAACTTCTCAGCCTGCTCCGCAGCAGTTCCTGCGGCTGGACCCATAAATCCTGCCAAACGGAGAAACCTTTGCATGAACTCGTTGCTGTTTTCACCAACAACCTGCCGAATGTTGTGGTAGTCCCTCTTGAGCTTCTCTTGCTGAACATGTGGAAAGTACTGATTAAGGAAAATCTCCATAAACCGGTACTATGTCAGATGTGCAACCCAATTATCATCATCGTTGGACTACGTGACCGATTTCCACCACTACAGCATATCACCTTCAAACTTATAGCAAGCCAATCTTGCCTTGAAATCACCGTCACAACCCATTGCATCGGAAATCTTCTCGATGTGATAAATCCAATCTTCAGCCTCGTTGGGGCTGTCAGTCTGCTCAAATAAACGGGGTCGCTGTTTGTTGAATCTCTCCAACCAAGTCATAAGAGTAACAGGTGGAGGAGGAGGTGGATGATTGTTGTTGTTGTTCTAATTTCCATGAGCCTGGAATTCGGCATGAACTTCGTCTCTGATTTCATTGCGAAGTTGGGGAAGGAGGGCTTGCAGAGCTGCATTGACAGCTGCTGTCAAATCTGGAGTATTGTGTGAGTTCACCATCTGACCTTTTAAAAAACAAAATGCAACATAAATCATAAGTCTAAAATGAGATGACATAAAATGCATGAACAATGTATAAATCAATTAAGCAGTTTATAATGCATGAAACAGTTTAAAAATGCATGATGCAGTTTATAAAAAAAACTTTTATATGCGCGAGAGTGAACCCTATGGTCACTTCGCTCAAAACAAAAGACATGGCGAGGGGACGTCTATGGGTCGGTCCGAAAGTTAAAAGTTTCGATAAAAGCACATGCGACTAAATAGGGCCAGTCCTGTACCAACCATTACTTAGTCATAAACCTGCTACAATGATATGAATGCATGAAATAATTGAAAATGGATGAATGCATGAAAACCAACTGTCAGCTCTAGGAAGACACTGGTGACTACCCGTAAGTCACAGGTCATGTTTTATAGAGCTACAGGTCGAAACCTTGGGCTCTGATACCATAATTGTAACACCCCATTTGTTAAGATGGAATGCTACAGTAAATTATGACGTGTCATCAAAGCATGCAAGGTAAATGTCTAAACATTCATGACCATAAATAGAAATACCAGAATCAAACATCGGTGGTCTAGTAACTCAAAAATAAGCAATATTAAGTACTATAAGTAGAAGGACTGAACAATGTCTAAATGAAGTAAAGTATGATAAAGTAGGAATAAATGCATAAGGTAAAAGAGGCCGGATAGCTTCCAATCCAAATGCACATACTCTGGAGTTCCTACTTGCGACCTTGGGTACCTGCCGTTTAGGAACATGGAAAAGTAGACGGCTGAGCATAACGTTCAATGCACGGATATACAATAAAGCATGGAAGACATAGAATATAAAAGCATATAAAGAGCATAAAGCATGAATAGCAGCAAAAATAAATAAGTCCTGGAAAACCTAGTTTTCTGTCATGTTAACTGGTTTTAGTTCTGAAAACATAGCTTATGTTACTTATGAAAATATGTATTAGTTAATGTACCGAAAGCCAATATGTGTCATGAGGTCAACAACGTGTATGAATACTTGGAGGGGTGACCTCTCAAGCAAATTAGAGGGGATGCCTCTAATTAATTGGTAAGTGGGTAGGAAGGATCAGCTCCTTGTAAAGGATGCATGACACACACCACATTCACCATTAAATCCTGACTGAAACATGTAACTAGGATGCACCTTTACGCCCCACATGATAATATAATAAATATAATGGCTAAATAACTGAAAGGGACGCCACGAGCTATCACTCCGCCGTGGTAAAGTCATAACACTAGTGCCTCTAGTGTTATGGTTATGGTACCTCCATAATTAGGTGTAACTGGTCATGCATGTATATGGCTAAGGTAATTAATAAACATAAGCATTTAATCTGTAACTACTGGGGAAAACAGTTGGCTGCATACGGAAAATCCTAATGAAGGAAGAGATTGTCCTTACTGAAGGACGGGAAATCCGTACCTTATGTCTAGTAGAAGCTAATGAAAACGATGAAGACTACTCCGCCTCGACGGATAATACTACATAAGAAATATGGACGTGTATGAGTTGTCTGATTTACGTATGTTTTACTGGTTCCATGTGTTATTAGCTTGTTATACATATTCTGTCATGTTTTACTGTTCACTGTATTAACTGTAATTATACTGATGTTCTATTGTGTATTATTCATGTATTGTGTATTATAACACTTGTATTGTAATACTAAGTAACATTCTAAAAATAGCAGGTTTCCATAAATAGTAAGTTTCTAAAAATAGAAAGTTTCCAAAAATAGCAAGTTTCCATAATTAGAAATAAGTTGGATTATAAATAATAAATAAAGTTTAAATAGTATAATACAAGTCATGGTTATAACTTATTAATTAAATAACTGGTTAATTAATTAAACAATACGTTATATGGACTTTAATTAAAAATACATGTTTTAATTAAATTAAGCTAAGTCAAATACTTTAGGTTATACATGTAATATTAATTTAATACTTAACCTAAGTCCTAAAATTAATTAAATTAAAAAGTCTAGTAATTAATTTACTTAACATGTTTTCTGATTTTTAAAATTTAACCCAATACCCGAACCCGTGCTTTAAAAATTACCCGAGCCCAAAACCCGGTCCCACATATAAGCTGAGCCATAAGCCGAGCCAAACAGCCCTACCAATGGATAGACCGGCTAGCTGGTTGCCACTGGTGGCTTGCGGTTACCACTGCCGAGCCCTCGGTTGACACCAATGGTTCAGCCGGTTCACACCAGTTCACACTGGTTCATACCGGTTGTGGACCGGTTCCCACTACTTGTGTTCGGTTCCCACTGTCAGCCCAAAAGAAGCCCCACTACTTTGGTTGGCTCTCGGTCCAAACCAAAACCCACCCCCGACATGCGGTCGGGGGTTTTTCCCTTGTTGCGCCCGAACAACAGCCCAAACCAAGCCCCTTCTGGGTCTCGGTGGCGTCGGTTCAAACAAGCCGAGGCCCTTGGGGTCTCGGTTGTGTCTCGGCTAACCCAAAGTCGAACCAAACACCCCTTAATCCAATATTTAATTAATCTACTTGTTTTATTACATGTTTATAAGATTAATTAAATTAAACATGAATTCTTAAGGAATTTAAAAGAAAAGAAAAAGGTGTTTGATTTTACTGAACACGTGGAATGAAAAAGGTTATGAACACGATAACGTACACGCAAACAATCAACAAGAAAATTCGTCCGGTTTGTCCTTGTGGTCTATGGTGGCCGGCGGCAAGAGCAAGAAGGAGGAAAGAGACAAACTTTTTCCTGTAACCTAAATTATGTTTTAGGTTTCCTGTATTTTATTATTTACATGGGTTAATATGGGTTATGGGCCAAAGCCCATCTTCTCCTTTGTCTCTTGTGTAGCCGCGGCCTAAAGGAAGCCCACGGGGAAACCCATAGCTTTTTCGTGTTCAAATAATTACTGATCACTTATGTTTTAAATGTCGTGATTTTTATACGTCGTGTACTTAACACATTTATAATATTTACGTAACTACATGTTATTAAATACCGTGACACGTGAAATATATTATAAATGGAAAGTTTTAATTTTACCGTATTTTCATGTGTGTACTGTTATGTGTATTATTCATGGTATTTTAATACGGGTTTTACATAGGACTAGATTACGTACACAATCGATCAACCAAGAAAAACCAACCGAAACCCTTTGTTGGTGGGGTCTTGCGATCGAACCAAAGGAGAGAGACAAGAGGGGAAGAGATTATTGTTGTGTGAATTATGATGGATAAGGAGGTGTATTTATAGGCCTAAAAACCTTATAGCCCAAGATAAATAAAAGGCAACTTTTGCCCCCCCCCCCCCTCCCTTGGAGCCCATAACTGACCGACCAACACCCCTTAGGGGTGTTCTAGATTCTTCCAAACTTCTTTCCTTTTAGTTTAACATACTATATATTTATTTAACATTGGTTAATACTTAACTACTAATTAATTAACGACCGTTAAAGTTATATAGTTACTTGCTCGGTTAAATTAATAAATACATAAATATATTTATTAAATAAATTAATAAATACAGTAAATATATTTATTAATTAAATTAACTCTTTACGTATTGTGTGCAATCCCGTAATCTCGAGTTCGATCCTATCACATGACTATTAAATATAAGTCCATAAACTTACAGCTCCCACTTGGGCATATTTCAAATATCGTGATTACATTGACTAGCGTCTAGTTACACTAGCAATGTCTCTAGAACAACTCGAGTAAGGTTTCCTGGACAAAACCTTTTAACGATTCTGCATCGTTATTATTATTCTTTTGTTTATAATACAACGTTAATAAGGATATGGATCTCAGTCATTCCTTTCATTAACCATTCGGTTTCTCGTTCACAGATTCAACAAGATTACCAAAACAAATTTGGGTGTGGCCACACAAACATCTTACTAATTCCACGAGGGGTCCAACTGTATTAAACTCGAAAATGAAATTGGAGGAAATAAATTCCATATTGACTACGAGAAAAACTTATGAATTTTGCAACACTCCCGAAAATAATCCTTATAGCTACCAGTTACGTTTAGCGTTAGATTATTCCACAGAGATGCACTAGATTCACATATCTCAAGTCTAAGGATAACTATTTATGTTTTACTTGATGACAAAGATCCATAAAGTAAAAACATATAGTTGGGATAAGTCCAATATTCGATTCATCGAATATCATCCAAAATCGATCAATATACTTTCAAGTATACTCTATCGCTATTTTTATTTGTCTTAGTTTAATAATATTCCCATATTATTAATTGACAACGGACATTTAGCATAACATTTATTCATGGATTAAAACATGTAAAATAGGATACACTTATTAAATAATAAAAATAAACGAAACCTAATCTTTATTTTATTATATAATAATGTCATAACATCCTTTATCCAAATACTAACCATAGTTTATTGCATGAATTCGCTAGCTAGTTCCAGCCAAATCGCTTTGGCATGCTTAACTACCTTTGGTCTAGGCAAAGCCTTAGTTAAAGGATCAACTACGTTATCATCTGTGTGAACTCTTATCAATTTGATTTCACGAGCTTCAACTTGTTCTCGTACATAGTGATGTCTACGCATAAAGTGTCTGGCGCCTTTCATGACTCCAGGGTTATTGGAAAATATTATTGCGGCAGAATTGTCACAATACATATCTATAGGTTCTTTAATTGAAGGCATCACTCCAAGATCTTCAATAAACATCCTAATCCAAACAACTTCCATTGCATCTTCTGAAGCAACCATGTACTCAGATTGAGTAGCATGCATTACAATCATTGTCTGTTTCTTGCTCTTCCAGTCAACTGCTCCTCCATTGATAACAAAAACGTAACTCGTCTGAGACTTCGTATCGTATTTATCACATTGCCAAAACGCATCATAGAAACCTGTAACATTCAGTTCTGTGTATGGTTTCCCTCCAAATACCAAAACATATCTTTCGTACTCCTCAAATACTTTAGAATATGTTTGACAGCATTCCAGTGGAGCTTCCTTGGATTTTGTTGGTATCTACTGACCAAGTTCTGAGCAAACGCCACATCAGGCCTTGTGCATCTAACAGCATACATTATAGATCCTACAGTCAAAGCATAAGGAACCTTCTTCATGTATGCCTCCACTTCAGGAGTTGATGCATCCATCTCATGACTCAGATTATGCTTAACTTCCATAGGTTGAAAACCTTTCTTGGAATTATGCATATTATACTTCTTCAAAATCTTATCTATATAAGCATCTTGACTTAGACCAATTAACCGTCTTTTCCTATCTCGATAGATCGTAATTCCCAAAATGTATGCAGCTTCTCCTAAATCCTTCATAGAAAAACATTTACCAATATAATCCTTAACAGCTTTAACTCTTGGAATGTTACTTCCCATGATTAATATGTCATCAACATATAGGACTAGGATTACTACATCACTCCCACTAGCTTTGCGATATACACATGGCTCATCACGATTCTAAATAAAACCAAACTTTTTGATTTCTTCGTCAAATCGTTTATTCGATTGACGTGACACTTTCTTCAAACCATAAATGGACCTTTGAAGTTTGCGCACATGTCCTAGATTCTCAGGATCAACATACCCTTCTGGTTGCTGCATATAGATGTCTTCATCTAAGCGACCTTTCAAGAAGGCAATTTTAACATCCATTTGCCATATCTCATAGTCATAGTATGCTGCTATAGCTATGAGAATCCTAATAGCTCTTAAGTCTGCTACAGGAGAAAATGTCTCCTCGTAGTCTACGCCAAAAGTTTGAGTAAAACCTTTAGCTACTAAACGAGCTTTATAGGATTGTACTTTTCTGTTCATGTCAGTTTTCTTCTTGTATATCCACTTATGTCTCACTACTTTAGCATTCGGTGGTGGTTCTATAAGAATCCAAACATCATTTACTTTCATGGATTTTATTTTCTCATCCATAGCAACCATCCACTTATCCTTTTCAGGATCAAGTATGGCGGATTTATAATTAGCGGGTTCACCAAGATCCCCTAACTCATCATCATCCTCTATGTTAAGACATATATTGCTATTTGCAGTTTTAATCCTTGCGGATCTACACAAAGGAACTAATTCTGGTGGAACCGCCAGACTTTCTGGTTCTACAGGAATTATATCGCTAGTGTTTTCAGAAGGCAATGTATCCATATGACTCTCTTCTAGATCATAATTTCTCCCATTGAATTCTTGTTTTACAAGATCAGATTCAAGGAAGTCTCCATACCTAGCAACAATCACTTTGTTCTCAGGTGGATAATAAAAGTAGTAACCCATAGTTTCCTCAGGGTATCCTACAAAGATACATTTTATAGATCGTTGTTGGAGTTTGTCATCCGAGTCACATTTCACATACACCTCGCAACTCCAAACCTTTAAATAAGACAAATATGGCTTCTTGTCATGCCATAGTTCATATGGTGTCTTATCGAACTTCTTTGTGGGAACCATATTTAAAATGCGAACAACATATTCTAGAGCATAATCTCAAAATGATAAAGATAAAGTTGTAAGCTTAAACATAGATCACACCATATCCAATAATGTACGATTTCTCTTTTCAGATACACCATTTTTTGTGGAGTATAGGGAGAAGTAAGATGCTGAACAATTCCATTCTCACTTAGATAATCTATAAACTCTTGACTTAAATATTTACCACCTCTATTAGAAGGAAGAGCTTTAATCTTCTTCCCTAATTGCAGTTCTACTTCTGCTTTAAAGACTTTGAATGTTTCAAATACCTCATGTTTAAGTAAATAAACATAACCATAACTGCTATAATCATCCGTAAATGTTAAGAAGTAGCTAGCACCTTTCCTTGACACATGTCTAAGTGGTCCACACACATCAGTATGTATTAGTCCAAGTAGATCAGTAGCTCTTTCAATATTTCTATTAAAAGGTTTCTTGGTCATCTTTCCAGAGATACAAGACTCGCATTTATTAAATGATTCCTCATTGATATTTTCCAAAAGACCTTCACGTTGAAGTTTTTGTATACGAGTCTTCCCAATATAGGCAAGTCTACAATGCCAAAGATAAGAAGATTTCTTGTCAAACTTTCTCTTCTTACTCATGCTAAACACATATTTATTGTTCTCGGATTCATTGTCATGCATGTCTAATTCAAACACACCATTCACAGCAATTGCATTAAAATAGGAAGTACCATTTTTCCAGACAGAAATTCCATTATTATCAATCGTGTGAACAAATCCATCATTTAACAAATAAGAAAAGGAAATAACACCCCTAACAATTGTAGGTGCATAATAACAATTATTTAAGCTCAATACTAAACCCGAAGGTAAAACTAGATTAAATGTTTCTATAGCTTCAACTGCTGCTTGTGCACCATTGCCCACTTGCAGAAATTATTCCCCATAGGATAGCTTCCTTTACAGATTAAACCCATGCAGCGTATTACAAATGTTAATACCGCATCCCGTATCATATACCCAGGAATTTAATTTGTATGTTAAATTGAACAATTCAATCATAAATAAAGTACCTGAAGCTGCAGCACTCTGCTCTGACTTCTTCTTTATTTCTCACAATTCTTCGAGGTAAAGAGGGCAATTCCTCTTCCAGTGACCACTTTCCTTTCAATGGCGACAAGTCTCATCTTTCTAAGATTTATTCCTCTTGACAAAGTTTTGCTTAGGTTTTGAATAAGTCTCAACTTGTTTGCTCTTATCACCCTTGCCTTTGTCTTTCTTTTTATTCTCTTGCGGGTTTAGCTTACTCACTCTACCCTTTTGTATGGTTAGTACATAAGGCGTAGCGGTAGATTCCTTGTCTTTCAACCCCTTTTCATAGTCAATTAGCATTGCATGCAAATTATTAATTGTCTTCCCCGTGCAATGCATATTATAGTTTCGAACAAAATCATTGAGGTCCTTGTTAAGGGACCTATTGATCAAGTTGATATCCATATTATGATCATAGGGTTGTCCTAGTGAAATGAGTTGTTCCATATAACCCCTCATCTCCATATAATGGGCACTTACAGACTTTCCAGGATCTTGCTTGCAACTATGCAAAGTATCTACCAAATCGTAGATCTCCACAGCTTGTGGCTTTTCGAACATAGCCTTGAGCTCATCAAGCATTCGCTTAGGTGAAAATAGCTCATACTTCTGTTGAAGTGGAGGAGCCATTTTTCCTAACATTAAGGCAGCCACCTCAGAGTGCTTCTTACCATTAGCAGCGTGTTCAAGCCTTTCCGCATCAGATGCTCCTTCAGCAAGATCCTCCAGATAAGGAGTAGTCAAGATATCGATAGTACCCGCTACTCTCAAGACAATTCTTAGTGAGCGATACCAATCATTAAAGTTTGGGCCAGTAAGTTCAGGACGATCAAAAAACTTTGAACGCATAACTTATAGTCATATTATTTTCAGGTTGAGCCATTTCTATAGAAATAAGTTCAAATATTAGTATTTTCGATAACAAAATACTTTCAAGAAAATAAAATTACCCTGGTATAAAACCATATTATTTTCCTTGAATTCTAGAACCACATTGACGTAAATTCATTACATCAGTTGATCTGCTAGTAATGAATGTACTCAACATAGCGACTTGTCGAACAATTCAATTGACAAACAGTTTTCAATTTCTAGATATTTAAGGGATTTACATTGCCAAAAAACGTTTTGCATTGTAAACATGTTTCATCCCTTCTGAATGCATTAAGTTTTTAGATCTCACTGAGTAACTTAATTAAGTCGTCTAATCTGAGTAACGTAAAACCATCATACGAATTCTCATTCTACAAATGGTTTTCTCTCCATCACAACATCACCTAAAGATCTCATTTGATGACGAGGTAATTTCAAGTGTTCGTCAATTAGGAGCATTCGACTTAAATTTTAAGGGTATAAATATTTGATGTCAAAATCAATGTATGGAGAAGCATGCATACAACTCCATAGCATAAGTTTAATAAAACATTAAGTAAACTTCTTCATGAGACTAAATTTCTGCATAAATTATGTTGAGGTCTTGGTTAAAACCAATTAAATAATTTATCCACAACTATTCACAACATACTTTTGCTAGAATTCGGCTACGCACAAAGCAATACCCTTATTCATTGTGTTTTGGATGTGAATTTTTGATAAATCACCCTTAAGGTATAATTCAATTAATAATCGTAGGTAATTTCAATTTGACGCACAGGCTGGTCAGCGACTAATGGCATAACACCTCCTTCCTTAACCGGGTACATGACCAGCAATGCGTTATACCCAATTTATAGTTTGTCAAAAGGAGTAGGCCGTTAGATTATTATTGCAATTCACCAATCAACTTAATCTTATGTAATTTAGATCTCTAACAAATCATTATTTTCATATTATTTAGTCCATATTATTTCTTTTCATAAAAAACCCTTGTTTACAACAATTCAACTATTCTATATATAAACAAGTAAAACAACTAAATCATAAACACATAGTAACAATTTATATGTGCAACAAATAAATCAAATAGCCATATGCAAACGATTTATTCAATAATCACAAAATCTAGGTCTTTATATTCATATAAAAGTCTTCCCTAATTCAAGATTTATTGAATCAAATAATCACGTAGCACAAAAAATCATATAAACATATAACTTTACGATCCATGAAAACATGCACGTAATCATGGATTCCTCAAAAATCTTAACAATTGAATCTCTACGGATCTTAACCATACATGACATAATAATTAATCTTGCAGTATAATCTAAAATTATCCCACATGTAATTTAGGGTATCAAAACAATTCCTTTTTTTTATAAACAAATAGAGTAAAAAACCTTAATTTTTAAAAAACAAAACCCTAATTTTATGAAAACCTAAAAACATGTAGTTTTAACTCAAAACAATTATAATTAAAAAAACTTTAGATTTTCGATAATTATAACATGTTAAAACAGCTCTCGATGCCACTGAAGGATTATTACTATCATAACAATTATATAAAACCCTAAACGAGATCAAAGCACATATAGCGGAAGCGATTTAACAAGATCATAATAATAACACAATTATAATTAATCGAATTAGGGTTACATACCTTTACGCTAAAGCTATTCCACAAGACGAAGAACGAATCACCAATTCAGGCTAATACCGTATACACCAAGAAATAGTCTAAAGTAAGATTATATTACGTTCTTGTACACACGTAATACAACGAGCTAACTGTGATTCTAGCACATGAAAACCGAGCTACGACGCTTGTAAATAATCTACCCAACAACCCTAGATAGGGGCTAGGATTAGATTACGTACACAATCGATCAACCAAGAAAAACCAACTGAAACCCTTTGTTGGTGGGGTCTTGCGATCGAACCAAATGAGAGAGAGAAGAGGGGAAGAGATTATTGTTGTGTGAATTATGACGGACAGGGAGGTGTATTTATAGGCCTAAACACCTTATAGCCCAAGATAAATAAAAGGCAACTTTTACCCCTCCTGGAGCCCATAACCGACCGACCAACACCCCTCAGGGGTGTTCTGGATTCTTCTAAACTTCTTTCCTTTTAGCTTAACATACTATATATTTATTTAACATTCGTTAATGCTTAGCTATTAATTAATTAACGGCCATTAAAGTTATATAGTTACTTGCTCGGTTAAATTAATAAATACATAAATATATTTATTTAATAAATTAATAAATACAATATAATTAATTAAATTAAATTTTTACGTATTGTGTGCAATCCCGTAATCTCGAGTTCGATCCTAACACACGACTAATAAATATAAGTCCATAAACTTACATTTATATGTATAACTTAGAGCATCCACAATGCTTCAAGTCTTTCATGACTTGAAGCATTTATGATAATCAATGCTAAACTTGTTATGGCTTAAAATATTTAATGCAATACATGAAAGTAAAAAGCTTTTGCTTCAAAGACTTGGCTAGTGCCAAGTCTTTCTTCCAAACTCTCTAAAATGCTTTATCATTTAGTGTAAAAAAGCTTTTGAAAAGCTTTTTGTAATAGTAAAAAGATTTTGATCAAGTTCCCCATTGCATATGCTCTTATCTCTTATAACAGTTATATGCTCTTGAAAAATAAAACATTAAAGTTAATTAAAAATCTTATGCTTGAACATACAATATCTACAATTTGTTAATATATAAAGGTCTGACCAAATTTGTAAGAAATTACCGACCCATGTTCTGTTTATATATTTAGGCCTGTAGTTCAAATCAATTAAAGGTTAACATAAACTATAAACTATGCGCCTTTATCTTATCAAATTCATATCTATGTCGTTCCAATACTAAAAGATATCTAAGGAAACAAGAGACTATATGATTTCATTCGTTTAAGATGCAAGGGTGGGTAAAGCTACATAATCAAATACCTTCTAGCTTTTATAAGTTTGTATATATCGAAAAAGAAAAAGAGAAGAAAAAATTTGTAAGTCCATATGTTTGCTAAGCCCATTCATTTACATAATAGTTGTGTTGATTTATTCCATCTTATACAAATCAGTCTAAAATCCACTTTATCAAACCCACCAATTCAATCTTATACAAAACTAATAACCCTAATATTTCTCATTACATCCAAACCTAATCACACATTCATAAAACATCACTCCTCTCTCAGTCATATCCCCGCTGCAATTTTATAACAAAATCTAAATATACCTCTTTACTCCTTTTTAATTCGTGAGTAACCACATAACCTTTTATCATAAAAGAGAGTAAAGAGACCGACTGTGGATTTATTTCTTATTACCTTGTATCTCTCTCAGTCGATGCTACAACCACCATACCTATATATTATTCTTGTTCACATTCTGAATACAAAAGAACAGAGATACGTCCCTTATTAAAGGTATAAGGTAAGTTATGTTTGTGTTTTCGTTTTGGACTTCAATCAAGATCAATGATGAGTTGGATGGTATAGATCTTTTAAGATCTCATCTTTAAAGAGATAAACTAAGATCTTGTTTGTAACAATGTGGGGATGAATTTTTTTGTTGTTATTTGGAGATGGGGATTAAGATAGATTGAAAAAAATGAGATCTTAATTGAGGTTTATTCGAGCCATGAATACGTGTTCCTAGAATTGTATGTGTGTTTGTGTTCTCACATCTTCCTTATATGTTAGTTGTATAAACAAAATACATGTGTTTTGACACGTACTAAGAATGTGTTTGTGGTTTTGATTTTGAATTTGTTTGTTCAATTGTTGTTCAACCGTGTGTACTAATTTTTTTAGGTGTGATTATATTATGTGATGGAGTGGTGATTGTTACAAAATTTATACAACAGCCCAAGAAAAAACGATGTTCTTATGCCTAAGAATCACAAAACCCGTTTCCACTTATCTACTCAAACAAAGTTACATACAAAGTAAAATAAACAAATGTGACTGTATCAGTCATCTCGTTCATCGTTCATCCTGTTTAAGGCAAGTAAAGTTCTCTTCTATATTGTAACACCCCCAAATTTATACAATTCAATACAGCGGAAGACTCGTTGGTGTTACGGGATAGCACATCACTCACATCATAGACAATGCTTAAAAATCGCGTCGTTTAATAATAAAGCATTTCCATTCATAAATATCAAATTTACATAGGTCCCAAGTCATTGTATTTCATACAAGTTTTACAAAGCATTTGAATGGAAATTATTATTTAAGTGCGGGTCATGAATTCTTGTTGTCTTTCCGAGAATTACCTTCAAGTACATGAGATAACACATGTTAAAAGAAAAGCTCAGCGAAAACGCCGAGTGAATTCATAGAGTTTAATGAAATCCATCAATATAACATCGGTATAAAATTATTACCGAAAATCATTTTGTATGAATTTTTGTAATAGGACATAAAATAGCCAAAGTCATTTTATACAAATCCTTATCAAAAATCATAATATAGGCGTTTGCCTTCAAAATCATTATACGAACCATTGTCGTAAAAACATCATACAATACGTTTTATAACGTTGTATAGATTAAATAAAAACCATTATATGAATATGGTTATATAAAACCAAAACACGAACATAATATCAATGATAAGACCCCATATTGCTAGTCAGGTAATATATCGTAATTCAGTGCGTATAGCAGTATCTCGTTATTTAGATTCTTATAAGCCGCATGACATTGTTACCTTACTATAACAAACAACGGGTAGCTAGCCCGAAACTCAATTTTCCCATCTAAATTAGCATGTCGTCACAATAATCACGCTTGTGTAAATCTTCTCATACATAAACTCGCTTACCAATCAATGTGGCACGACAGGGATCAACCGTCAAGGCGCGAACTGGGGTGATCGTCCCCAAATAGTACTATTATATGCATAAGCGTCTACCAAATCTCGGTAGTTCACAATTCATGCTAATGGGACTTTTAGTGACATAACCTAACTTTAATAATCCATTTCATTTCATCTATCGGGTCATTTAATCATTCATCGGGTCATACAATCATTCGGGTCCAAATCAATAAACAGACAATCGGGAAAACTGGTGTCCTATTTTATCAAAACTAACATGTTATCTCCCTCACGGGTTTATAAAACATTTCATATAAACATTTAAAAGAGTGCGAGGCTATGAACTCACGTTGATGTGAGAAAGCGGGTTATCGGCAATTCGGATGTACGGTACGTGCTTCAATCACGGAAACCTAGACAAATAATACTCGTCTTAGACTTTTGTCCAATGACTTTATCAAAATAACAATTATGTATACATATGATGATTTTATATATACGATGATGATCAAGTGGGTTTATACATTCTCATTCATTATAGTGTTTATGTGTTGGTAACATTTTTATACTAGTTTTACTAGTTTCACTTATTTACATGTTTAAGGCCCAATAAGCTTATTACAAGCCCAATAATTTATATTAGTCTATTTTACACTTTTATTATCAGTATTACAATTTACATGTTGGGCCCAAATGGGTTAAGCCCAATAAGAAAGTTTATAAGTGTTTTACTAGCTAGTGGGGTTTATAGTCCAATAATGCTAACTTAGCCCGTTAATGTTCGTATGTTATATAGTTCGGGTCTTATCGGTTTTTACTTGTTATATATGTTTATATATCAGTATGTGAGTTTATAAAAGTTTATATTTGACGGGTCCGACCTTCTAAGTTTTATTTGACAAAAACGTTAATCTTTCGGTTTTAGCCGAAAAGACGTAAAACTTAGTATATAGTTTTATAACTTGGAAAAACATTTATACTTGTAATTTATATAACATGTCCCATTTTAATATTAATATTTATATAAATCTTTTATTATAATTATTATCCACTAATGGGTTTTATATATTTATATATTTTATATAAATTTTGAGTGCTTATATTATATATTATTTATACAAAATCAGTCCTAAAAATCTAGTTTACTAAAATGGTCATATCTAGAGTTTTACATAGAGATAGAACCCCAAATTTTTATCACAGAAACTACATGATGTGTGCTTCATTTTATTCCTTTATAGCTACGGATTAATCAACATCTAAGTATTTTATAAAATTCGTCCAAAACAGTGTACTCAGATTTGCACTCTAAACTTGTTTTGATCATATCTCACTCATTTTTATAATTTCATTGCATGGCCAACTCTCACATGTGTACAAGTCTCAATACTCACTGTATATCAATTCCTCTATACCATTTTATCAGTTCATCATATGGTTATTTACTGTTTTTATACAACCTACTAAATTAAGCAAGATTAACCATTTTTACATATAATTTTTCATCTTTTTACCCATGTTTATCAACACCAAATCCCCACAAAACATTTTTATCATCAGATATTCATCATATACATATACAATAAGAAAGAAAATACATGATTACATAATCAAAATAACAAGAGGATGGGGAGAACAATCTTTATACCACCAAGATGATGTAGGTTGTGATCAAGGTTTGGATTTTGATGGAGAAACTTGTGATAAACCAAGACCATCTTCAAGACCACCCATCCTCAAGAACTCCTTGTGAAAAATCAGCCCTTAGACTCCATAGAAACTCCTCTTTGTATGTTATAAACACTTCCAATCTTCAAGGTTTCAATGGGGCATCATCATGTGTATGAATAACACGTGAATTTATGGCTAAAATAGATCAAAGAGGGGTGTTTTGTGGTGATTTTGGGACGAATTTTTAGTGAGAGAAAATGGAGGATGAGAGTGGTTTGCATGTATGTGTTTTGGAGAATGGTTTTGGCTTGGATGGTTTTGTTAGATTATCTAGCTAAGTAAGTTACCAAGTGTAACTTGTAAGCTACTAGTATGACACATCATGGTGTTGTGGCTTATTTTGGGTTAGTGGGGGTGGGACAAGTGTCCCACTTATCTCAACTCCACTAATTTACGGGTACTTCTCGATTCTAGTTTCCTCGATTTGCGTGCCCTCGGGTCGTTTTACGAAAAACGTTTTTATAAATTATGAAACAACGGCACAAAACGAATCTAATAAAAATTGTCTCATTAAAAACGGAGTTCGAAAACGTAAATACGTAATCCTAAGGTTTCCGGTTTAGTCGTTAAGGACGTTAAATTATAATCGTAAGTCCTAGTCTCTTCTCGTAAATTTGTGAGTTTATGAACCAACACAAATTTAAAATTCCAAAATAATATTCACGGATAAATTTATTTTCTGAAATGTCGGACTGTCACCAAAAATGGTGTATGTAAACGTAAGCACGTAACGTAAAATCCTCCGATTTAGACGTAGTCGATGCTACTTCAAGACGTAAATACAAATTTCTTCCCAAAAATAAGTGAGTTCATAATATAACATTAAAATAATGTTTTTAAATAATATTTGAGAATAAAATATAAACCATAAATTGACGGATTGTCACAGCATTTACCCCTAAACAGGATCTTTGTCCTCAAAGATCATCTTACCTTACTACTCGCTTCTTATAGAGTTAAAGCCATGGGTATTTCCTCCACATTCGGTCTTTTCTCACAAGTGTAATCCATTACAATACGCGAGCTTCATAAAACATAACTACGGGAATAAGATCAGGCTTAATGTTGACTTACTTTCTCTATCCATGATGTTCACGGGTTTTTGATGAATGCAACTTTTCGCCGATCTAAACTTTACTAAGAAACAATCAGATTCTCACTTGATAGACATTTCATCAAGTTCGATATATGAAACATAATTCACGCAGCTCTTGAAGTCCTAGGGTAGATCCAGCTTATATGCCTTTCAACCCAACTTTTACATCATCTCAATGGTCCCATACAACGGGGACTTATATCCCATGATCTTTCAGATCATCAATTCATTTTTCCATAGTTAAAATTTTTGGCATAACTTCGCTACCCATCTGGCACTTCAAGATCTACATTTCATATTCACATAACCTCCTGCCCACTACCGGCAGTCAATAATCAGATCCTAATTTCAACAATCATTTCAGGTCTCGCGGGTCGGGTATTTTGTAAGGTTAGGTTTGTCAGCATAGGAAACCTTAAACCTAAAAGACATGTCCAACTCACAATGGGTGTATGTCGGGTGTCTTCATCCCAACTCCTGCTTACAGATGCTCTAATATATATCCTCACAAGATTCAATCTCGATCCTAACATGATAATTATCAATGATAATCTTTCCAAAGGAAAGCGATTATACAGTTTATTACCAAAGGTCAATCATTCAAACATAGAACAGCACTTATAGTACTTTGTATCGTTACTTTACCTCGTCCCTTCGATTGGGGTGGTACACAGTACTCTCATCAAGATTTGTTATCAATGACTTCTGAGCAAATCTCTAGAAATTCGATGCGAAGCAAGGATCTTGATAGCGATGATCGATACAGGCATACCATGTTTACACAACTCCTTTAAATACAAAAGAGTCAATTTCTTCATCAAGAATTTATCATTAACAGGAATGATATTAGCATATTTGGTCAGTCTGTCGACGATGACCCAAATCGAATCAAATTCAGATGATGACCTTTGCAATAGATAGACGTTTACTAATGTATGAGGCGATCTCTGCCTTCATAATTTGCCATTAGTACAACTTCTTCAGATAAAGATACATTAAATTAGAAATGACAGGAATAGAATACTTATACTTACGAGATTTCAATATGACTAAATCTCAAAATCTCCATATTTAGGCAACCATAAACGACCTTCTATACTTTCAACGCCATCGGCTTCTCAATTATGATGGTTCACATTAGCAGCGAACCCCTTTTTTATTATCTATATTATCCTTTTTACAAACATTGCTTATTTTTATATCGTTCGGTAATTTATTTTGCACATTCATTATTAAGGAACATGTCCCCTAATTGGTTCTTTATCTTTTCTACATAATGTGTCAGTATCTACATTCACCTTTCCTGGTAAAATAATTATCATGACCACAATTCACTCAAAAATTCTTTCTTCATATTTTCTAAGTTTTAGTTTCGTCTCAACTGTTATTTTATCAGTTTTGCTCAATCCGACGTCTAAAGCGTCGATAATTATTACAAGTAATTAAATAAAAAATATTTAAATTTTTATGAAACGTAAACGTAAAAATTTTGAATTTCTTAGTTCGACCAAGTATATAAAAATCTTCAAAATAAATTTGAATTTAATTAACAAGGTTTTTGTTGATTTATAAAAAATAATTAAAATAATTAATAAGATCCGTAAATGTTCGAAAAATCTTTGTTTATATTTTGGTCACAATTTTCTTAGTTGACAAGCAAAAATTGTCGTTTTAAATTTCAAGTCATGGTTTATATGGTTTTCCTCAATCCTTCTTAAGTTGTCTTGAGGTATACACAAATATTTACCCCTAAACAGAAGTTTAGTTAAATGTTTTGGGTATAAGGGAATAATTCCTTAAAAATTCTTTTGATAAAACTTGTCAAAACATATTTGCACTTTCTTTTTGGTAAAACCCAAAGTCTTAAATGGATCTAATTTTTGAAGAGTTAATATATTCCATTATCTATTAATTACACGGTCATTTAATGTAAAGGATTAAGTCTTAAATCACATGTTAAATATTCAAGGTACAGGTTTTCACTACTCGGCCAATTCAGGGTAGTCTATAAATGATTATTAACTCCTTCTTATTCTTATAAACAAACAAATAGTCCTTAATGATCACGAGCATGAATTTATCAAATACAGCCTACACACGTGATTCACTAAATTTATGGATGCCACATGTGTATTAGTCAATCCAAACGACATCACGTGAAACTCATAATGTTCATTACAAGTTCTGTATGTAGTAATTGGAATAGATAATCTTTTTCGCGGACGCGAAATTGATGATAACCATGCCGTGGATCAAATTCCTGAATATACGCTAGAACCTTGTAAATGATCGAACAAATCTATCATCTTGGGTAGTGGATATAGATTTTAATCGTCAATTTACTTAGTTCATGGTAATCAATAACATAAGAAATAATAACACCATAGCCCTTCATGATGACAAGCTCGGTAAAATAAAAGCTTTCTCCGACAACTCTCTCAGTTGTACGGTAATTCTTTTAATTCAGATGGTGCCGACGTACAGTGCACATGCCACAGGTGTAGCACCAGGAATATAATCAATACCAAATTCAACCTTCCTTAATGGCGAAGGTCTAGGTAATTCATCAACAAATACCTCCTAAAGTTTCAAATAACAAAAACATGTTTTAATAAATTCATATTAGGTTCTTTCTAGATTATAATATCTATGACTAATTTACAACCATTCACGGTATAATTTAAAGTCTAAATGCAGGATATGGTCATCCATCAAGAATTATTTATATCTCTTTTGATAATCAGCATCTTATCTTTTAGGGGAATTCTACTCGAGTTCCCATTAATTAAGACAATGTCGTCATGTCATAATCAATCAATCCATTCTAATGGCACTACCAACTTTTCAGTTTTATTGCCGTCGATAAGATGTGAACTTCTCAAAAGACTAATAATAACTCATAATCCTTCACAATTCACGGATATTTGGAGACATAACTAACCTTAAAAAGAGTAAGGTTAACGCATGATCTACGCGAGAGAATTTCAAATCAGATACAGATGAAAGCATTTAACGAATATGAATATATCCCATGTTTTCATAATTTGAGTACGCATTCAAAAGCTCCTCGGATCGTTACCCAGGTCATTCAAAAGAAATGGTAAGAACGTCGATACATCCAGTCGGGTATCAACACTCGGTAATCAGATACTTTTCCTAAAGAATCTCACTACGGGAGAATTGGACAAGAAAGAATTGTCAATTGTCATATAAGACAATTTCCACAAATGAGTAAATTCGACTCAGAAGATTAGATGCTACAGGCACATATGTAGGTGTCCCTAACACTATGTCCCTATTTTTCACTTCTTGCAGATCTCATAAAATTTATTCTTTCACAATCTTCAAAGAAAATTTAGTGTTTAGTAATAATTTCATGGTGACTACTAATCAGTCTTGCATGGTCCCTTCCAAATTGTATGTATGTGCGCAACTATATACAATTTCAAGATTAACGATGCAATACTCAGTTCGTCAAAATTTTATCATCATGTTAAAAATATATATATTCATGCTTAATCATGAAATAAAAATCAAATGAATTTACAGAGATGTTCTTTGTTATGAAAACAATTAAGTTTTCCAAGGTGTTTCATAAACAAATTTATTTTGATAATGATTATTTATAAGTCTCACTTTAAATAATCCATATGGTGATGAAAATTCAATTTTTCTCAAGGGATACTGTTTTATCTTATAAAAACAATGAGTGATCTGCAAAAGAGTGATGAAGAGTTGTTCACCAAGAACTAACTACAATATGATAGGAAATGAGCTTAGCCAATTAATCATGAGGTTCATGACCTCGATGGCACTCGGGAATACAAAGAGAAGAATCTACAACGCAACTCAAATCGAGATGAGTACTTGCTCAATGGTTGCATCACTAATGCGAACATTAGGAAGAATCAAGAAAAGATAAATAACATCGATACATGTAGGATTTAGCAATCAAAGGTAGTCTATTTATTAATCGCAAACAAGTCAAAATTGTACCGTAACACATTACGTGTCACTATGTCATACAATTCCAAGAACTCATCCTACCAACTGATGTCTCAGTTAAGTTAGGGATTTTTAAAAGATACCACAATGAATACTAATCTACAAGAATCATTAGGTGTTCCACATGTTCCGAAAGATCCATCGGTCCCAATTCAGAAGAAGATTTCTTCAACTTATTTATTGGACACTGGGCATCCTCATCATTTGGACAATGGCCTAGGAAAAACACTTAACACGAATCAACAATCAATTAAAACCTTATAATTCAATCACAGAACTTAACGACTTCCTCTTAACAATCTCATATTTCATACGAGTTAAATTTTTACTTTATTCAAGTTTCAATCAACTTATATTCAATGCAATATCCTACCTCATTCTCTAATACTTTCAACCTTATTCTTAAACCTTAATAGAGCAATAAAAGGTCAATATGAACAACACTTAATTTCCAATCTTATAGCTCCTTCATCAATAGTTATCAAATGAGTCACTAGTATGAAATGACTCGATCATTCAATTAGACTTCTCGGAAAGGTACTAGTGGCATGAGGCTTTTGGGTAATGGTTCCAATGACAGCCTCAATTGCAACATTCACCCTTTCGATTTCAATTTTTAAGAATTGGGTGACACCGACTCAGATGACATCTTTCTAGGTGGTAACGTTTTGTCAAACTCCACTCTATAAGGAAAGATCGTCATGACATCGATATCAAATTTAATCTCGCCAATTCTTCTTTAATATCATAATCAACTACTATCAACATTTCTACGAATATCAACCATTTTGTTGGGATCATAAATATCCACAACTTGGTTTAGATCTGGAATAGCTAGAATTCCTATAGAAATAGCTTAGATTAATTTACTATGGGATTTAGGGTTCCTTGTGACAATATACGTCGTATAAATACCTCGTATAAATATAGAAATAATCATCAAACAATCATGTAATCAAATTACATCATATGTATATATATAATCCAAGTTTTATATATATATATATATATATATATATATATATATATATATATATATATATATATATATATATATATATATATATATATATATATATATATATATATATATATATATATATATATATATATATATATATATATATATATATATATATATATATATATATATATATATATATATATATATATATATATATATATATATATATATATATATATATATATATATATATATATATATATATATATATATATATATATATATATATATATATATATATATTAAAATTACGCTTCTCAGTCTGGCCTTGTCGGTAACTCTGGAATTCTTCGGCACCGTTATAGTCAAAAGATTTTTAGACATTTTAAGAAAAATGTTTATAGTTAAAAGATTTTGAAATGTTTTATTCAAAACTTTGGTTTTAAAAATCTTTCGTTCTCTATATAACGAGAGCTCTGATACCAAACTGTAACACCCCCAAATTTATACAATTCAATACAGCGGAAGACTTGTTGGTGTTACGGGATAGCACATCACTCACATCATAGACAACACTTAAAAATCGCATTGTTTAATAATAAAGCATTTCCATTCATAAATATCAAATTTACATAGGTCCCAAGTCATTGTATTTCATACAAGTTTCACAATGCATTTGAATGGAAATTATTATTTAAGTGTGGGCCATGAATTCTTGTTGTCTTCCCGAGAATTACCTTCAAGTACCTGAGATAAAACATGTTAAAAGAAAAGGTCAGCGAAAACGCCGAGTGAATTCATTGAGTTTAATGAAATCCATCAATGTAACATCGATATAAAGTTATTACCGAAAATTATTTTGTAGGAATCTTTGTAATAGGCCATAAAATAGCCAAAGTCATTATACAAATCCTTATCAAAAATCATAATATAGGCGTTTGCCTTCAAAATCATTATACGAACCATTGTCGTAAAAACATCATACAATACGTTTTATAACGTTGTATAGATTAAATAAAAACCATTATATGAATATGGTTATATAAAACCAAAACACGAACATAATATCAATGATAAGACCCCATATTACTAGTCAAGCAATATATCGTAATTCAGTGCGTATAGCAGTATCTCGTTATTTGGATTATTATAAGCCGCATGACATTGTTACCTTACTATAACAAACAATGGGTAGCTAGCCCGAAACTCAACTTGCCCATCTAAATTAGCGTGTCGTCACAATAATCACGCTTGTGTAAATCTTCTCATACATAAATTCGCTTACCAATCAATGTGGTACGACGGGGATCAACCGTCAATGCGCAAACTGGGGTGATCGTCCCCAAATAGTACTATTATATGCATAAGCGTCTACCAAATCTCGGTAGTTCACAATTAATGCTAATGGGACTTTTAGTGACATAACCTAACTTTAATAATCCATTTCATTTCATCTATCGGGTCATTTAATCATTCATCGGGTCATACAATCATTCGGGTCCAAATCAATAAATAGACAATCGGGACAAATGGTGTCCTATTTTATCAAAACTAACATGTTATCTCCCTCGCGGGTTTATAAAACATTTCGTATAAAAATTATAAGAGTGCGAGGCTATGAACTCACGTTGATGTGGGAAAGCGGGTTATCGGCAATTCGGATGTACGGTACGTGCTTCAATCACGGAAACCTAGACAAATAATACTCGTCTTAGACTTTTGTCCAATGACTTTATCAAAATAACAATTATGTATACATATGATGATTTTATATATACGATGATGATCAAGTGGGTTTATACATTCTCATTCATTATAGTGTTTATGTGTTGGTAACATTTTTATACTAGTTTTACTAGTTTCACTTATTTACATGTTTTAGGCCCAATAAGCCTATTACAAGCCCAATAATTTATATTAGTCTATTTTACACTTTTATTATCAGTATTACAATTTACATGTTGGGCCCAAATGGGTTAAACCCAATAAGAAATTTTATAAGTGTTTTACTAGCTAGTCGGGTTTATAGTCCAATAATGCTAACTTAGCCCGTTAATGTTTGTATGTTATATAGTTCGGGTTTTATCGGCTTTTACTTGTTATATATGTTTATATATCAGTATGTGAGTTTATAAAAGTTTACATTAGACGGGTCCGACCGCCTAAGTTTTATTTGACAAAAACGTTAATCTTTCGGTTTTAGCCGAAAAGACGTAAAACTTAGTATATAGTTTTATAACTTGGAAAAACATTTATACTTGTAATTTATATAACATGTCCCATTTTAATATCAATATTTATATAAATCTTTTATTATAATTATTATCCACTAGTGGTTTTATATATTTATATATTTTATATAAATTTTGAGTGCTTATATTATATATCTATTTATACCAAAATCAGTCCTAAAAATCTAGTTTACTAAAATGGTCATATCTAGAGTTCTACATAGAGATAGAACCCCAAATTTTTATCACAGAAACTACATGATATGTGCTTCATTTTATTCCTTATAGCTACGGATGAATCAACCTCTAAGTATTTTATAAAATTCGTCCAAAACAGTGTACTCAGATTTGCACTCTTAACTTGTTTTGATCATATCTCACTCATTTTTATGATTCCATTGCATGGCCAACTCTCACATGTGTACAAGTCTCAATACTCACTGTATATCAATTCCTCTATACCATTTTATCAGTTCATCATATGGTTATTTACTGTTTTTATATAGCCTACTAAATTAAGCAAGATTAACCATTTTTACATATAGTTTTTCATCTTTTTACCCATGTTTATCAACACCAAATCCCCGCACAACATTTTTATCTTCATATATTCATCATATACATATACAATAAGAAAGAAAATACATGATTACATAATCAAAATAACAAGATGATGGGGAGAACAATCTTTATACCACCAAGATGATATAGGTTGTGATCAAGGCTTGGATTTTGATGGAGAAACTTGTGATAAACCAAGACCATCTTCAAGACCACCCATCTTCAAGAACTCTTTGTGGAAAATCAGCCCTAAGACTCCATAGAAACTCCTCTTTGGATGTTATAATCACCTCCAATCTTCAAGGTTTCAAAGGGGCATCATCATGTGTATGAATAACACATGAATTTATGGCTAAAATAGATCAAAGATGGGTGTTTTGTGGTGATTTTGGGACGAATTTTTAGTGAGAGAAAAGGGAGGATGAGAGTGGTTTGCATGTATGTGTTTTGGAGAATGGTTTTGGCTTGGATGGTTTTGTTAGATTATCTAGCTAAGTAAGTTACCAAGTGTAACACCCCCAAATTTATACAACTCAATACAGCGGAAGACTAGTTGGTGTTACGGGATAGCACATTACTCACATCATAGACAACGCATAAAATCGCGTCGTTTATTAATAAGGCATTTCCATTCATAAATATCAAAGTTACATAGGTCCCAAGTCATTATATTTCATACAAAGTTTTACAAAGTATTTGAATGGAAAATATTGTTTAAGTGCGGGCCATGAATTCTTGTCGTCTTCCCGAGAATTACCTTCAAGTACCTGAGATAAAAACATGTTAAAAGAAAAGGTCAGCGATAACGCCGAGTGAATTCATAGAGTTTAATAAAATCCATCAATATAACATCGGTATAAAAATTATTACCGAAAGTCATTTTTGTACAAATCATTTTAATAGGCCATAAAATAGCCAAAGTCATTTTATACAAATCTTTATCAAAATCATAATATAGGCATTTACCTTAAAAATCATTATACG
This sequence comes from Glebionis coronaria, assembly GCA_025667525.1. Classification (NCBI taxonomy): domain Eukaryota; kingdom Viridiplantae; phylum Streptophyta; class Magnoliopsida; order Asterales; family Asteraceae; genus Glebionis; species Glebionis coronaria. The sequence goes on from CM046875.1 coordinate 372,450,273, forward strand.
AATCATTGTCGTTAAAAACACCATACAATACGTTTTGCAACGTTGTATAGATTAAATAAAACCGTTATATGAATATGGTTATTAAAAGCCTTAAAAATCATTATACGAGCCAAAACGTCATACAATACGTCTTACGACGTTGTATGAAAATAAAAACCGTTATATGAATATGGTTATGAAAACCAAAACACAAACATAATATCAATAGTATGACCCAGTATTGCTAGTCAGGCAATACATCGTAATTCGGAGCGTCTAGTAGTATTTCGTTAGTTTTGGATTATTATAAGCCGCATGACATTGTTACCTTACTAAACCAACAACGGGTAGCTAACCCGATACCAATTTTGCCCATCTAAAGTAGCGTGTCGTCACAAAGGTCACGCTATGGAAATCTTCTCATACATAAATTCGCTTACCAATCAATGTGGCACGACGGGGATCAACCGTCAAGGCGCGAACTGGGGTGATCGTCCCCAAATAGTACTATTAAATGCATAAGCGTCTACCAAATCCCGGTAGTTCACAATTCATGCTAATGGGACTTTTAGTGACATAACCTAACTTTAATAATCCATTTGATTTCATCTATCGGGTCCTTTAATCATTTACCGGGTCATACAATCGGGTCATTCAATCATTCGGGTCCAAATCAATAAACAAACAATCGGGACAAACGGTGTCCTAATTTTATAAAAACTAACATGTTATCTCCCTCGCGGGTTTATAAAATATTTATAAAATATTTAAAAGAGTGCGAGGCTATGAACTCACGTTGATGTGGGAAGGCGGGTGATCGGCAATTCGGGCGTACGGTACGTGCTTCAATCACGGAAACCTAGACAAATAATACTCGTCTTAGACTCATGTCCAATGACTTTATAAAAATAGCAATTATGTATACATATGATGATTATATATATTTGATGATCAAGTGGGTTTACATATTCTCATTTACTCATTTTTGTGTTATGTGTCGATAACTTTTATACTAGTTTTCTTGTTTTACCTATTTACGTGTTTTAGGTCCAATAAGCTTATTATAAGTTCTTTAACTTGTTTTAATCCATGTTATACTTATATTATCAGTATCTACACTTTACAAGTTGGGCCTAAATGGGTTAAGCCCAATAATAAGTTTATAAGTGTTTTAGTCTATTTTTGTTGTATTATTAGTCCAATAACGTTAATTTAGTCCGTTAACGTCCGTATGTCCTATAGTTCGGGTCTTATTGGTTTTTACTTGTTATACATGTTTATATATCAGTATATAAGTTTTATAAAGTTTACATTTGACGGGTCCAACCATCTAAGTTTTATTTAACAAAAACGTTAATTTTTACGGTAATAGCCGAAAAAGTCGTAAAAATCATGTTTATAGTTTTATAACTTATAAGTATTATTTCACTATCATTTATATAAGTTATTCATTCATTTACCCTTTTACATACTTATATAAATAAGTTTTATAAGTTAGTGGGTTTTACTTTTACATTTTATACATTATAATTTGAGTGCTTATATAATAGTATTATACTTTAATTTCCAAAATCTGATTTTTATCTTCACTTTCACCAAAACTGCCATATCTAGAGTTCTATATAGAGATAGAAGCTCAAATTTTTATCACATAAACTAAATGATATGTGCTCCATTTAACTCTTCTATAGCTACTGTTGAATCATCCTCTAAGTATTTTCTAAAAATCGTCCCAAACAGTGAACTCAGATTTGTACCTTAAACTTGTTTTGATCATATCTCACTCATTACAATGATTCCATTGCATGGCCAACTCTCACATGTGTACAAGACATATAGCTTACTGTAAATGGATTCTACTTCATCATTTTATCAGTTCATGACCTGTTTCTTTACTGTTTTATACAGCTATCACTTTTAAGCAAGATTTTAGCCTTGTTCTTTATAGTTTTTCACCTTTTTAATCATGTTTATCAACACCAAATCCCCACATAACATTTTTATCATCATATAATCATCATATACATATACAATAGAAAATAAAATACATGTTTACATAATCAAAATAACAAGAAGATGAGGAGGACAATGTTTATACCACCAAGTTGATGTAGGTTATGATTTGGACATGGTTTTTGATGGAGAAACTTGTGAATAACCATGACCATCTTCAAGACCACCATTCTTCATGAATAACTTGTGGAAAACCAGCCCTAAGACACCATGAAAACTCCTCCATGGATGTTATAATCACCACCATTCAAGAGAGCTTCAAGAGGGCATCATCATATGTATGAATAACATAGGATTTTGTGGTTAAATTTGATCAAAATGGAGTGTAGAGTGATGATGGTGGACGGCACAATTGAGAGAGGATGAGAGAAATGTGTTGTTTTGCATGTAGTGTGTGTGTGGTAAATGGTTTTGATTGTTGGTTTTGAGGTAAGCTTGGCTTACTAGCTAAGCTAAGACATGTGTGACTTGTTTTGGTTAAGTTATTGACACCTAAGGTGGTATGTGTTGTTGTGTAGCCGGTTTTGAGTGGGGGTAGGACAAGTATCCCACTTGTCTCATCCCCATTTATTTACGGGTACTCCTCGATTCTAGTTTCCTCGATTTGCGTGCCCTCGGGTCGTTTCACGAAAGACGTTTTTATAAATTATGAATCAACGTCACAAAACGAATCCAATAAAAATTGTCTCATCAAAAACGGAGTTCGAAAACGTAAATAGGTAATCCTAAGGTTTCCGGTTTAGTCGTAAAGGACGTTAAAAAAAATCGTAAGTCCTAATCTCTTCTCGTAAATTTGTGAGTTTGTGAACCAACACAAATTTAAAACTCCAAAATAATATTTACAGATAAATTTATTTTCTGAAATGTCGGACTGTCACCAAAACGGTGTATGTAAACGTAAGCACGTAACGTTGAATCCTCCGGTTTAGACGTAGTCGACGCTACTTCAAGACGTAAATCCAAATTTCTTCCCAAAAATAAGTGAGTTCATATTGTAACATTAAAATAATGTTTTCAAATAAATATTGAGAATAAAATATCAACCATAAATTGACGGATTGTCACACCAAGTGTAACTTGTAAGCTACTAGTATGACACATCATGGTGTTGTGGCTTATTTTAGCCATGGGTTAGTGGGGGTGGGACAAGTGTCCCACTTGTCTCATCTCCACTAATTTACGGGTACTTCTCGATTCTAGTTTCCTCGATTTGCGTGCCCTCGGGTCGTTTTACGAAAAACGTTTTTATAAATTATGAATCAACGGCACAAAACGAATCTAATAAAAATTGTCTCATTAAAAACGGAGTTCGAATACGTAAATACGTAATCCTAAGGTTTCCGGTTTAGTCGTAAAGGACGTTAATTTATAATCGTAAGTCCTAGTCTCTTCTCGTAAATTTGTGAGTTTATGAACCAACACAAATTTAAAATTCCAAAATAATATTCACGGATAAATTTATTTTCTGAAATGTCGGACTGTCACCAAAAACGGTGTATGTAAACGTAAGCACGTAACGTAGAATCCTCCGGTTTAGACGTAGTCGATGCTATTTCAAGACGTAAATACAGATTTCTTCCCAAAAATAAGTGAGTTCATAATATAACATTAAAATAATGTTTTTAAATAATATTTGAGAATAAAATATAAACCATAAATTGACGGATTGTCACATATATCATTCTTTTGTTCTTTGAATCACAGAGAGCCCACCCAAATCGAATGAGGAATGTAACATATATGTTATTTTACTTTTTTATTCGAATATAAAAGAAAGGGTTATTTCCTTTACATAGATTGATGATGAGTTGGTTTTGGGTTATATAGATCTTTAAAGATCTATGGTCATCTTGTAAGACACCCGTCATGTTCTTGTTTGAATCTTGATAGATAATGTTTTTTATGTGGTAATTTTTCTATCAAAACAAGATGGTTGTGGCTGAAACGAGCAACAGTGGCAGTGGCTGAAGATTGTAGTGAATCTTGTTGGAAATACATTTTTTTCGATAGAAGACTTGGTCATTCTAACAATATAGTTACGGACTCGTAGTATAAGTTGTATTACAATATTTAACAAACCCGACCCATGGGTATGTCCATGGGCCGGCGGCCCAAGTCCATTTGTGGACTTGAGTATATAAACCCTTTCCTTCCATGGAAATGGCGTTGCTTGGTTTCATATTTCACATAATAAACAAAAAATTTCTCTCGTTTCTCTCTCTAGAAAACCTAATCACATTCTTGGTTAAGGATTACCAATATTCTACAATTGGTATCAAGAACCATGGGGTGAAATAAAGTTCATGTTTATTCATATTTTTGGTTCGTGAGTTTTATCTATAAAGCCACACGGCATCAAAAAAATTTTTGTGGTTTTTTGTGTTTTGATCATCATTTTATTCATCTACAACATCTTGTGATAGTTGGTTTATCATTGTTTTACACAAAATCACAAATTTTTGTCTTGTTGTCTTTAATTTTTGTTGAAAAAAGATTTCATAAAGTACAAATCTTTATTTCAATTTTTTCATCATAAATTTGAAAAAGTTTGTTTTCTTCAAGTCCCTACGAAGCTAAAAACCTTGGAAGTACAAGTCGTTTCAAAACCCTTGAAAATGTATCGTTTTCGAAGATCCAAAAACTTTCATCATTTTAAAAAAAACTGCATATTCAGAGATCGTGAAACCCTAATTATTTCGAAATCATAAAACCCTATATATTCCGAGATTGTGATTTCTGTATTATTCCGAGATTGTGATTTCTACATTATTCTGAGATTGTGAATTCTGCTTTATTCTGAGATTGTAAGTTTCCATATTTAGAGATCGTGGTTTCATAATTATTTTGAGATCATAGAAGAATAATTATTCTTGTAAAACCTGTAAATTTCAGGTTTTGACTATGTCATCATTGTATACGTCACCTCAGATATATGTATATATATTACCACCTTTGCATGAAATCTTTTGAGCAATCATATGCATCATACATGAGCATACATTATTTTAATCATCAGAACATGGAAACATTTAATCACATAGCATATGATTTTTAAACATTTAATCATAAGGACGCAGCCACATTGGTATGACTACATTATATGAGCATGCAGGATAGTAAACAATCACTTCTTTTGGGACATTTAAGTCAGCTGAACTTATAATCATAAGCATTCATCATATTGGTTCATAAAAATCCAAACTCATGATCACAATTAATAATAATTACTTAAGAATTATTTTTAAAGCTTTAAATATATAGATATATATATTTTCTCACATCATGAATGACATTATGTTACGACATCAACTGTTTTTATTATTAAAAATTTCTTTTAACCATTCTAACTTATTTAAACTAAGTTGTCATACATTTAAATAAAGTAAATTATTTTCTCATCTAAATATGACCATACTTTCACCAAGGATCCCAAACTTAACCAAAATTAACCTAGACTTAAACCTACTCACACAATAGTATACCTATACTCCTAGTAACTATACTTAGACATAAAATTTAAACATAAAAATACCTTAGACACACTATTTAGCCGAATATGTACATATACATAACATTACATACCAAAAACCTTTACCAATTATACTTTTGACTTTCTAGACTTTGTACAACACATCTCATTAAACCATACACTATAGAAACACTTCCTTTTTCCCTTGACTAGCCAATACCGCTGGTTTAGGTTCAAAACCAAGGCACCATGTACCATTTTGGGCATTTAAAGAATGTACTAACTTAGCTATACTTATATGATGTAAATAAGACACCTAGCACTCCCACTTTGACACTAGACGTGTACTAGAACACAACCACATAACCATTTTACTTGTACAACCTTCCCATTCATCATTAACACTATGCAAGTCATACTTGGTACCCTTGGATGTTAAACATGCGACGACAATAAGCATTTTGGGGTCAAGTGTACATCTTGGCTCATTAAATCTTGTACTTACGTGGTACACATCAATATTTGCCATATCTAGCTACACACTCTCTCTTAGACGTGTATAAGCCCCAAACCACACCCCTCAATCTCACATTGAGATATTTATCAAACATTTGAACTCACACATCACTTACTTTCCTCACATTCGGATACACTCTCAACAAAACACCTAGACGAGCTCAAAGCATTTACTCTACCCATTCTTGGTCTTCACAAAGAATTTAGTGCTTATTATCCAAGATCTTTAGCTTTCAAGTCAAGTCCAAGATCATCCTATGTCACTAATAAGAAGAACCCGATGTCTAGAACTCCTAAACCATTGTCATCACCAAGTATTCTTGAAACAAGTAAGTATGAAACCCTCCTAAACTTTTTCCTTACTCATTACAATTGTCATGCATGTATATGTTATAAAAATGGAGTTAGGAGTACATGCATACGTTTAAAACTTGTAAACAAACCCTTAAAAACATATAAGCCCACGGCTTATATGCTGTCTATGGATAATCTTGCTTCAAAACCATAAGATTTGTAAGAATATGCATAAAGAACTTAGTGTAAGCCCTAAAGTAAATTACTATGTCATAAAAGTATGTAAAATGTAATATAAGCCGAAACTTATAAGCATATATAAGCCCATAAGTCATATAAGCCTAGACCTATATACGCTAGTCCTATAAGCCTATTAAACTTATATAAGCCGAGACCTAAAACCTTATATAAGCCATGACATAGAAACCCTAAAACCTAATATAAGCTGAAACCTAAAACTTATATAAGCTAAGCCATGCAAACCCTAAAAATCTATATAAGCCGAGACTTAGATATATATAAGCTAGCTCATTTTAGCCCTAGAAATGTTTAATAACCCGAGTCATATAAGCCCTCTTATAAGCCATAAATAATCCGAATGTAAGTAATCTCATGACTTAATTTTTAAGCTTAGTAATATTTAGAATTAAGCCCAACAAGTAAAATATAGTTACTAGCCCACTTGGTAAATTACTAGTTAATTAAACAAGCCCATTAGGCCCATTTAACCCAAGTCGAGACCCTATTGGGCCAGTCAAGCCCAAATCTTAATTGTGGGAACTTTTCGTGCCATTTTTCCAATTGGTGAAAGTTAAGGTCGGTTTTGTAACTTAATAAAACATGTGCATAGGATTTCGTGACTTTATAGAAGTTCAAGAGCCAAATGTGTCATTTCCAAAAGTTTTGGGTAGGTTTGTTTTAAACCGAGAGTTAAACAAAACCACAAGGACTAATTGTGCAAGTATTAAAACTTAATATAAGCCCTATTTGCCCTTTTTAAATATTTCGAGACCTTAGGGGTCATTAGTGTCACTTTGGGAAACTTGTTACAAGCCCTAGCCTTATTTTTAAATAATCCGAGATTTCAAGAACCAATTGTGTCATTTTGAAAACTTAAAACAAACCCTAACCCTAACCTAATTATTTCCGAGACATAGGGGGGTGTTTGGTCATTTCCCCAAAGTTTTGTAGCCCTAGGGGTGTTTTTGTAAATAAATATAACGGACAAGGACTAACGACGCAATATACTTAACGAACAGAACGTTAAAGGATATTTTTGGTAAATTGTATACTAACAAGGACTCAAGTGTAATTTAAGTTAATTAAAAATATTAATAAATTATTTTATGGTTAAATTAACTTAGCCGTTTGGATGATTAAACAAATTACTAAGTTTATTTGCGAAATCTTATAAATTGACAAATCCCGTTAACTATATATTTGAAGCCTTAAGAAAAGTAAATTGTATTTTATTTTCTTACAATAAATTAAATAATATAAAATCTATTTATTTAATTGATTACCCATTTTACTAAACAATATATATATATATATATATATATATATATATATATATATATATATATATATATATATATATATATATATATATATATATATATATATATATATATATATATATATATATATATATATAGAAACTAAAAATGTATATATTTACAATTCACTATAAGTGTAAACACTTAAACAGTCGTAATAGCTTATTTATTTGTGATCATGCATTTTCATCCACACTTTCATCCTGCATTGTTATTTTGCATTTACTAAGGCACTTAAAATTACTTAGGTAATTTCTCTAGTTCGTGATCATACTGTGACAGTTTATTCAGTGACATCATTCTCACATCACTACCACTAAGGTGATTCATGGCCCCATCTTTTTTACTATTTAATAACTGGGGGAGAAAACATACAAAAACTATATATATTTAAATATGCAAAACATGCACTGATGACAACAACAATTTATTGCCTATTGTGTGCCCCATACCCGTGGACTGTAATAGTTAATAGTGTAGCGCGAAATGTATGAATAGATCTATTCGGGTATTGACAACACCCGGCCTGCGTGACTTGCTATCACGAAACGCTTAGGCCAAGCAACAGGTTTATTTCAATGTCGGACTGAGGGAACCACATCAGGATAGACCCGAATGGGCGTACTGAGCATCTTTTGTCTAGCTTCTATTACAGGGAACTAGGAACTACTATAGTATCGGGCTGTTATTGCCCTACTATGATCGTGGTGTTTGGCATATTAGTAATTTATTTATTTAACTAAACCTATGAATTCACCAACTTCGTGTTGACCCCCACATTTTACTCTATATGTTTTCTCAGGAAAATAAAGCAGGTTCATGCATTGGATTCCAGCATCTTAGGGAGCATCATGTCTACCATTGGGCTGGGATATTTTACTTCAGTTTTATAATAAATGTGGTTTTACAAACAAGATACTAAGTGTGTACAATTAATTCATGTAATATGTTTCAAATGACTATTATGATCATTGCTCTATTTACTGTGTGTTATCGATCCACCCAAGTAACACCCCATGTACTATTCCGCTGCATTTGACCATCAGGGGTGTTACAGAAATGGTATCAGAGCGCATAGTTATAGAGAACCAGATCGATAATAAAAAATTTAAAATATAATAAAAATTTTAAACTAGAATATAACTGAACTTTTAAAATAAATGAAATAAAAAAAAGTTAATTTTTGGGGAACCTTTATAAGTTAGGCATATAGCATATAGAGCATACATATTATGTGAACTAACTTCACACTGATTTATAACCTTCGATTTAATAAATCACCTAAGTATCTACTCATACTTTTAACGAGTGTAGTTAAAAGACATAAACTGCATCGCATATGCATTTTAAAACATTTGAATTGTGTAAGCTAAAAACTTACTCAACTTTGAAATGCTATTTTCAGATATCATAACGCCACCTACTGTTGTGACTACCTTCAAGGAGCTCATGGCTCCTACCACCACACCATTATCGCCGACGTAAGTATTTGCTGGACCCGTATCTGACACCGAGTCCAGAGGTGACCAGCCAGACGGAGTCATCATACTTTCAGATTAACCTACCCCATCACCACCTACTGTATCCCTTACTTCACCACTACTAGTAGTACCTACATTTCCTCCTAGGGATATGGTCCAGGTTGTGCCTTCCTTACCACCTTTGCCACCAACTTCTGCACATCACCCTTACCCCACTAGTGCTCTGCCACCTCGCAAGAGGAGGCGTGATTCTATTCCTGACTCGACCTTCGAGATAGGAGAGGGATCAGGAGCTTGACAGCCCAGTCTTGGCGCCTTACAGGCACAGGTCGACGCACTTGTGGCTCGACAGGCGCAAGATACCGCACTTATTCATGCCCTACTATAGGCGGGCCATCAAGGTCGCGCCTTACTTCAGGAGAGATATAGTTCTCTCTACTGGGCCGTGGCTAGTGAGTCACACACCACTCCGAGTTCTCTGGGTATGACCCAGGGGACCATACATTGGTTGTTGGATGAGGTTGCTTACCTCTGCTACCGGCTAGCTACACTAGAGGGTTACTCGTACGAGACCCAGACTACTTTCCTCACACAGGAGGAGACTTATCAGACTTTCATAGACCTGGCAGATCGTCACCATCAGGGAGTCATTGCTGAGACAGATCATCTACGGAGTCCCGATACTGCACGTCAGCACCAGTTGCTCGAGACCATGAGATTCTCCCGAGAGACCAGGAGAGCGATGATTCACATGCAGGATGATCGTGCACCCACACCACCAGCTGGGCCACCCGCACCTGCAGACATCCATACTAGTGTAGGCTAGATTCCTTTGTACATCATGGCAAGCATTGAGTTGCATCTCAGCTCGCATGATTTAGGTCTTTTGTACTTGTATTTTCATTTCAGTTATACCCGTATCGTAGCACCTAACCTTAGTAGGTAGGTTATCTTTTGTTGTACTTCAAACATATGTACCACTATCTCAGACAGGATGTTGTATCTCTGTCTTAGATTGGTTGTATTTGTATTATATTGATGTTCACCAGTACTGACATATCATCACTTACTTGTTTGTTTGAATTTATATTATTATGAACTCTTGACAGGTTATCCAATTTGTTGTGAATTCTATGCATATCCATTTTCATGCAGCTTAATATAATACTCCTACTAACTAACTAATAAATCTCATCTTTGTGTATGATAGAACAATGGCACAAAGAGTCACTCGACATAACCCGAACGCTGCTCCCTCGGCGACTATTTCAGAAGCACAACTAAGAGTGCTTATCGGTCAAGGCATTGTTGATGCCCTAGCCGCCAGGGAAACACACCCCAGCGGAAACCAGGGCGACAGTCAAAACTCGAATGCCAGAGATCGAACTGCCAGAGGATGTACCTATCCAGACTTCCTGAAATGCAAGCCCAGTTACTTCAAGGGCAAGGAAGGGGTAGTAGGACTCATGCAATGGTTCGAAAGGACCGAGACAGTATTCCGCATCAGTGATTGCACCAGGGAAAACAAGGTGAAATTTGCCACCTGTACCCTCTTGGAACATGATCTCACCTGGTGGAACTCCCTAGTTGCTAACCTCGGGCATGATGAAGCCTATGGGATGACCTGGAATGCATTTAAGGAAAGACTTACCACGAAATACTGTCCTCGGGGTGAAATCAAGAAACTTGAGTTTCACTTGTGGAACCTCAAATGCTTAAATCATGACATCACGGCTTACAACCAGAGATTTCAGGAGCTAACTTTGATGTGTACTCGGATATTCCCTGACGTGAAGGACAAGATAGAAAAGTACGTCAGTGGACTTCCTGATTTTGTTCATGACAGTGTACTCGCATCCCGACCCATTACGGTCGAGGGTGCCATAGAATTTGACACAGAGCTGATGAACAAACGGGGACGTGATCATGTGCTTAGGCAGTCTGAGTACAAGAGAAAAGTTGAGGAGAACTACCGCAGTCATCATCAGGCCCAACCACCAAAGAGACAAAACTTGGGCCAGATCTGTAGTGCTGTTTCCTCAGCACCACCACCATATGCAGGCAACAAGCCGAAGTGCTCCAAGTGTAATTTCCATCATTTCTCTACTGCTGAATGCCGAAGACTCGGATAGGGTAACACCCATGTTTTAGCCATCAGGAACAAATCCAGCACCAACTACAAGCCCCACAATGGCAACAGTCAGAACTTCCGCGGAAATGGACAGCAGGGAAATCGCCAGCACACTGGCAGTGGTAACATGACTCATAGGAAATTCGTTGCTATGGTTGCGGAGAAATCGGCCACATCAAGCCTGATTGCCCAAAGCGAGCAGTTAGGAACGAGAACAGAGGAGGAGCACCGTCTAGAGTCTATGTGATAGGATACGCCAAGACCAACCCAGACTCCAATGTGGTTACCGGTACATTCCTTCTAAACAATTGCTATGCCAATATTTTATTTGATACGGGAGCCGATAGGAGTTTTATATCCACAGAATTTAGTAGATTACTAGACATCACACCTACACTGTCAGATGACTGTTACAGAGTCGAGTTAGTAGATGGTAAAATCATTGAATCTAACACTATTTTAAGAGGTTGTACCTTAAATGTTCTAAATCATCCATTCGACATTCATTTGATACCTGTAATTTTGGGTAGTTTCGACGTCATCATTGGTATGAATTGGTTAGCCAAATATCACGCAACCATTGTGTGCGATAAAAAGCTAGTCCGTATACCATGGGGAAAAGAAAATCTGATTGTTCGAGGAGAAGGAAACTCAGATAGAACTGACACCAGACTGAGTGTTATCTCATGCACTAAAGTCCAGAAGTATGTACTAAAAGGATGCCCTATCTTTTTAGCACATATTTCAAAAACCGACAAAGAAGAGGAACCAGAGAAGAAACAAATCAAGGACGTACCAATTGTCCGCGATTATCCTGAAGTTTTCCCAGACGACTTACCTGGTTTGCCTCTGACTCATCAAGTGGAATTTCAAATCGACTTGATACCAGGAGCTGCACCTGTAGCTAAAGCACCATACCGATTAGCACCAACCGAGATGAAAGAACTCGCTGAACAACTTCAAGAACTGTTAAACAAAGGTTTTATCAGACCCAGTTCCTCACCTTGGGGAGCTCCAGTACTTTTTTTCAAAAAGAAAGACGGATCTTTCCGAATGTGTATCGATTACAGAGAACTAAATAAGTTAACTATGAAAAATCGTTACCCACTACCACGAATCGACGACCTATTTGATCAGTTACAAGGATCAAGTGTATACTCCAAGATCGACCTACGATCGGGGTATCACCAGTTGAGGGTCAAAGAAGAGGACATCTCGAAAACAGCTTTCAGAACTCGTTATGGTCATTATGAATTTCAAGTCATGCCATTTGGCCTGACCAACGCTCCAGCCATATTCATGGACCTCATGAATCGAGTGTACAGACCCTATCTGGATAAGTTCGTGATTGTGTTTATCGACGACATACTCATCTATTCCAAGAATGAGCAAGAGCACGGAGAACATCTTGCTCAAGTGCTAAAATTACTTAAGGAAGAGAAGTTGTACGCAAAATTCTCGAAGTGTGATTTTTGGATTCCTAAGGTGCATTTCCTCGGTCATGTGATCGATGACAAGGGAATTAAAGTGGATCCCGCGAAAGTCAAATCCGTGAAGGATTGGGCATCACCCACTTCACCAAAGGAGATTCACCAATTCTTAGGTCTTGCCGGTTACTACCAGAGATTCATAGAAGGATTTTCTAAGATAGCTAAATCTATGAGGAAGCTTACTTATAGAGGCATAAAATTCGATTGGGGAGAAAAAGAAGAGGCCGCATTTCAAACCATTAAGATGAAATTGTGTAGTGCACCCATTTTAGCCCTACCAGAAGGCAACGAAGACTTCTTTGTCTACTGTGACGCCTCACACAAAGGCTTAGGAGCTGTATTGATGCAGAGACAGAAAGTGATTGCCTATGCTTCAAGACAATTGAAGAAACACGAGCATAATTACTCTACTCATGATCTAGAGCTTGGATCTGTAGTTTTTTCTTTGAAAATTTGGAGACACTACCTGTGTGGAACAAAGTGCACAGTGCATACTGATCACAAGAGTTTGCAACGTATCCTAGACTAGAAGGAGCTAAACATGAGGAAACGTTGTTGGATAGAATTGCTCAGTGACTACGACTGCGACATTAAATACCACCCAGGTAAAGCCAACGTAGTTGCAGATGCTCTAAGTCGAAAAGGAATTGATCCTCCAATGGGAGTTCGAGCCCTAGTCATGACCATTAGCTTGGACCTACCCCAAGAAGATATTAGAGGCTCAACTCCAAGCACATAAGCCTGAAAACATCGGAAAAGAAGACATAGGAGGAATGCTTTGGACCGACCTAAGCAAGGATAAGTTGGAAGCTAGAGCAAACGAAACGTTATGTTTACACGGAAGAAGTTGGTTACCATGTTACAAAGACTTGAGAAGCGTGATCATGCACGAATCTCATAAATCCAAGTACTCCATACATCCCAGATCTAAAAAGATGTATCAAGACGTGAAGAAATTATATTGGTGGCCGAACATGAAAGCAGACATTGCCATATACGTGAAGAAGTGTCTGACTTGTTCCAGAGTAAAGACAGAACATTAGAGGCCATCTGGTTTGTTAGTCCAACCTGAAATACCAAAATGGAAATGGGACAACATCACCATGGACTTCATTACCAAACTCCCTACTTCATCTCACGGTTATGATACAATTTGGGTAATCGTTGATCGAGTCACAAAATATGCTCATTTCCTGCCCATCATAGAAAATGACTCTCTGAACAAGTTAGCCAAGTTGTACCTGAAGGAAATAGTGACTAGACACGGTATACCAGTATCAAGCATTTGTGACCGAGATGGTAGGTTTACGTCAAACTTTTGGAAATCCTTTCAACGAAGCTTAGGAACAAACTTGGACATGAGTAACGCATATCATCCGCAGACTGGCGGTCAGAGTGAACGAACAATCCAAACCCTAGAAGACATGCTAAGAGCATGCGTGATCAACTTTGGGAAAGGATGGGTTGAACATATACCATTAGTTGAATTCTCCTACAACAACAGCTACCATGCCAGTATTAACGCAGCACCATTTGAGGCCCTCTATGGCCGCAAGTGTAGATCACGCGTATGCTGGGCAGAGGTGGGGGAATTCCAACTGACTGGACCCGAACTAATCCAAGAGACGACTGAGAAGATCACTCTCATCAAGCAGCGAATTCAGGCTGCCTAGGATAGACAGAAGAGCTATACAGACAGGAAACGGAAGCCTATGGAGTTTGTAGTAGGTGACCATGTTATGCTAAAGGTATCACCTTGGAAGGGCGTCGTACGATTTGGAAAACAGGGGAAACTAAATCCACGTTAGTAGGACCTTTCAAGGTGATTGCCAGAATTGGTGAAGTCACTTATCGTTTAGAGTTGCCCCAGCAGTTGAGCCGGGTACACACTACATTCCATGTCTCAAACCTGAAGAAATGCTACGCGGATGAGCCGCTAGCCATGCCATTGGAGGGAGTCCACTTTGATGACAAACTTCAGTTCATAGAAGAACCGGTGGAAGTCATGGAGAGAGTAGTCAAGAAGCTAAAGCGAAGCCAAATCCCGTTAGTTAAGATACGATGGAACTCCAGGAAAGGTCCTGATTTCACATGGGAACGCGAAGACTCATTTAGAGCTAAGTACCCACATCTGTTCACTTGAGCAGTAACGTCATCTTAAGCTTTGAGGACAAAGCTAAAATAACGGGTTAATGTTGTAAATCCTGTAAATTTTAGGTTTTGACTATTTCATCATTGTATACGTCGCCTCATGATATCTGTATATATATTACCACCTTTAGGTGAAATCTTTTGAGCAATCATATGCATCATACATGAGCATACATTATTTTAATCATCAAAACATAGAAACATTTAATCACATAGCATACATTATGATTTTTAAACATTTAATCATAAGGACGCAGTCACATTGGTATGACTACATTATATGAGCATGCGAGACAGTAAACAATCACTTCTTTTGGTACATTTAGGTCACCTGAACTTATAATCATAAGCATTCATCATATTGGTTCATAAAAATCCAAACTCATGATCACAATTAATAATAATTACTTAAGAATTATTTTTAAAGCTTTAAATATATAGATATATATATATTCTCAAATCATGAATGACATTATGTTACGACATCAACTGTTTTTATTATTAAACATTTCCTTTAACCATTCTAACTTATTTAAACTAAGTTGTCATACATTTTAATAAAGTAAATTATTTTCTCATCTAAATATGACCATACTTTCACCAAGGATCCCAAACTTAACCAAAATTAACCTAGACTTAAACCTACTCACACAATACTATACCTATACTCCTAGTAACTATACTTAGACATAAAATTTAAACATAAAAATACCTTAGACACACTATTTAGCCGAATGTATACATATACATAACATTACATACCAAAAACTTTTACCAATTACACTTTTGGCTTTCTAGACTTTGTACAACACATCTCATTAAACCATACAATATAGAAACACTTCTTTTTTCCCTTGACTAGGCAATACCGTCGGTTTACGTTCAAAACCAAGGCACCATGTACCATTTTGGACATTTAAAGAATGTACTAACTTAGCTATACTTATATGATGTAAATAAGACACCTAGCACTCCCACTTTGACACTAAACATGTGCTAGAACACAACCACACAACCATTTTAGTTGTACAACCTTCCAATTTAACATTAGCACTATGCAAGTCATACTTGGTCCCCTTGGATGTTAAACATGCGACAGCAATAAGCATTTTGTGGTCAAGTGTACATCTTGGCTCATTAAATCTTGTACTTACATGGTACACACAAATATTTGCCATATCTAGCTACACACTCTCTCTTAGATGTGTATAAGCCCCAAACCACACCCCTTAATCTCACATTAAGATATTTATCAAACATTTGAACTCACACATCACTTACTTTCCTCACATTCGGATACACTCTCAACAAAACACCTAGACGATCTTAAAGCATTTACTCTACCCATTCTTGGTCTTCACCAAGCATTTAGTGCTTGTTATCCAAGATCTTTAGCATTCAAGTCAAGTCCAAGATCATCCTAGGTCACTTATAAGAAGAACCCGATGTCTAGAACTCCTAAACCATTGTCATCACCAAGTTTTCTTAAAACAAGTAAGTATGAAACCCTCCTAAACTTTTTCCATACTCATTATACTTTTCATGCATGTATATGTTATAAAAATGGAGTTAGGAGTACATGCATACGTTTAAAACTTGTAAACAAACCCTTAACAACATATAAGCCCACAACTTATATGGTGTCTATGGATAATCTTGCTTCAAAACCATAAGATTTGTAATAATATGCATAAAGAACTTAGTGTAAGCCCTAAAGTAAATTACTATGTCATAAAAGTATGTAAAATGTAATATAAGCCGAAACTTTAAAGCATATATAAGCCCATAAGTCATATAAGCCTAGACCTATATAAGCTAGTCCTATAAGCCTATAAAACTTATATAAGCCGAGACCTAAAACCTTATATAAGCCATGACATAGAAACCCTAAAACCTAATATAAGCCGAAACCTATACTTATATAAGCTAAGCCATGCGAACCCTAAAAATCTATATAGGTCGAGACTTAGAAATATATAAGCTAGCTCATTTAAGCCCTAGAAATGTTAAATAAGCCGAGTCATATAAGCCCTCTTATAAGCCATAAATAAGCCGAATGTAAGTAAGCCCATGAATTATTTTTAAGCTTAGTAATATTTAGAATTAAGCCCAATAAGTAAAATATAGTTACTAGCCCACTTGGTAAATTACTAGTTAATTAAACAAGCCTATTAGGCCCATTTAACACAAGCCGAGACCCTATTGGGCCAGTCAAGCCCAAATCTTAATTGTGGGAACTTTTTGTGCCATTATTTCCAATTGGTGAAAGTTAAGGTCGGTTTTGAAACTTAATAAAACATGTGTATATGATTTCGTGACTTTATAAAAGTTCAAGGGCTAAATGTGTCATTTCCAAAAGTTTAGGGTGCGTTTGTTTTAAACCGATAGTTAAACAAAACCACAAGGACTAATTGTGCAAGTATTAAAACTTAATATAAGCCCTACTTGCCCTTTTTAAATATTTCGAGACCTTAGGGTCATTAGTGTCACTTTGGGAAACTTGTTACAAGCCCTAGCCTTATTTTTAAATAATCCGAGACTTCAAGGACCAATTTAAAACAAACCCTAACGCTAACCTAATTATTTCTGAGACATAGGGGGTGTTTGGTCATTTCCCCAAAGTTTTGTAAGCCCTAGGGGTGTTTTTGTAAATAAATATAACGGACAAGGACTAACGACGCAATATACTTAACGAACAAAACCTTAAAGGATATTTTTAGTAAATTGTATACTAACAAGGACTCAAGTGTAATTTAAGTTAATTAAAAATATTAATAAATTATTTTATTGATAAATTAACTTAGCCGTTTGGATGATTAAACAAATTACTAAGTTTATTCACGAAACCTTATAAATTGACAAATCCCGTTAACTATATTTTTGAAGCCTTAAGAAAAGTAAATTGTATTTTATTTTCTTACAATAAATTAAATAATATAAAATCTATTTATTTAATTGATTACCCCTTTTACTAAACAATTTATATATATATTTTTAGAAACTAAAAATATATATATTTACAATTCACTATAAGTGTAAACACTTAAACAGTCGTAATAGCTTATTTATTTGTGATCATGCATTTTCATCCACACATTCATCCTGTATTGTTATTTTGCATTTACTAAGGCACTTAAAATTACTTAGGTAATTTCTCCAGTTCGTGATCATACTGTGCCAGTTTATTCAGTGACATCATTCTCACATCACTACCACTAAGGTGAGTTCATGGTCCCATCTTTACTATTTTATAACTGGGGGAGAAAACATACAAAAACTGTATATATTTAAATATGTAAAACATGCACTGATGACAACAACAATTTATTGCCTATTGTTTGCCCCATACCCGTGGACTGTAATAGTTAATAGTGTAGCGCGAAATGTATGAATAGATCTATTCGGGTATTGACAACACCCGACCTGCGTGACTTGCTATCACGAAACGCTTAGGCCAAGCAACAGGTTTATTTCATTGTCGGACTGAGGGAACCACATCAGGATAGACCCAAATGGGCGTACTGAGCATCTTTTGTCTAGCTTCTATTACAGGGCAGTAGGAACTACTATAGTATCGGGCTGTGATTGCCCTACTATGATCGTGGTGTTTGGCATATTAGTAATTTATTTATTTAACTAAACCTATGAATTCACCAACTTCGTGTTGACCCCCACATTTTACTCTATATGTTTTCTCAGGAAAATAAAGCAGGTTCATGCATTGGATTCTAGCATCTTAGGGATCATCATGTCTACCATTAGGCTGGGATATTTTACTTCAGTTTTATAATAAATGTGGTTTTACAAACAAGATACTAAGTGTTTACAATTAATTCATGTAATATGTTTCAAATGACTATTATGATCATTGCTGTATACTGTGTGCTATCGATCCACCCAAGTAACACCCCATGTACTATTCCGCTGCATTTGACCATCAGGGGGTGTTACAATTCTGAGATCATAAAAGCTTAACTATTCCGATATCATTAAAGGGCTATTATTCCGAGATCATAAAAGATTAATTATTCCGAGATCGTCACTCTAGTTATATTCTAAAATCGTGATTTTGCCTTTATTCCGAGATCGTGATTTCGTCAATATTCTGATATCGTATCTTAGAGGTTTATTCCGAGATTGTGCACTTTGTGTATTTTTCAAGATCGAATACTTAGTAATCTTAGGGAACTTTAATAACCTTTAATCATCAACAAAACAAGAACTCAATATTTTTTATGGTTTAATTGGTGGTTTGTAAAATCCCGCGAATTTATATTTCGGCTCCTCCACGATTTGTAAAACTTCATATTGTTCTTCCAACAACAAACACAACAATTTTATTTCATTGCTCGATCAACAAAGTTAATATTTCGTTAGAGTGATACAAGATGAATCCGCAGTCACTTTCAGATTTTTCGACCATATTGGGTACCGATACCCGTCCTCCTATGCTAATTAAAGAACTCTTCGAGTCATGGCAGAGCCGTATGATGTTATATATATTGGGTAAACCAAATGGGAGGCTTATGCTCAAGTCATCGGAACAAGGATCACTTGATTGGGGCACCATTACTAAGGACGGTGTGACTCCACCAAGGGAATTTTTTGACTAGACCCCAACAAACTAAATTATCGCCGATATTAACACTAAGGCTACCAACACAATTCTTCAAGCTCTTCCACCCGATATTCATAAGCTCGTGAGTCGTCATGAGAAAGCAAAGGAACTATGAGAACGACTTAGTGTGTTGATGAATGGTACTTAGTTGACCAAACAAGAACGTATGTGTCAACTATATGACCTATTTGCTAGGTTTACCTACACCCAACGGAAAACACTTCATGACTTTTATTGGAGATTTGATACATTGCTTAATGAATTGAATATTCACAACATGAGGATTGAGCAATTTCAAATCAACACCAAGTTCTTGAATACTTTACCCCCAGAATGGAGTCGTTTTGTCACTGATGTCAAGTTGGTAAAGGATTTGCTTTCAACTAACATGGATCAACTTAATGCTTATTTGCAACAACACGAAAAGCATGTGCAACTTTCTCGTATGTCATAATCAGGTTATCATGAATCATTGGCTTTAGTTGCAAATCAACAAGTGTCTCCCTAGAGCAATTCACCTTACTCAACTGGGCATAAATCATATCAAAAGTCATTGTATCAAAATCCAAGCTACCCACAGTATTCTCTTCTACCACAACTAACTCATCAACAATATATGTATCAAGCATCACCATCACACATGAATCCATATCCATCAACTCATGTTCATCAGTCACATCTTACTCATCAAGACCCCCATCTCAAGCTGTTACCTATCAGCCTAATGAAGTTATTCACCCAATCTATTCACAACAAGTAAGCACTCCTCCAAGTGCATTTTCACCTACATATGCAGTTCATCAAACGCAAGCGTTTTATGGTGATGAATTCTCTGAGGTTCTGATTCTTGATTTCAAACAAGGTGATAATCCCACTGAAGTATTAGCTGTGATGTCTTCCTACATAACTCAAACATTGAACAAGCGAGCATTTAGAGGAACTCCTGCGACTAACAATCATTTGAGAACCTCTTCAAACTCTCGTCAGCAAGCGACAATTCAAGAAGGCGGGGACGCAGGGTCATGGTTCAACAAATTCAGGTGAGACCGAGTTCGTCTAACACGGGAGCAAGAACTTACAACACCACTTCAAAAGGAAACACTACTGGAAAGCTGAAAATGATTAGTTGTTACAACTTCAAGGGTTGCTTCATGGTTCAATGAAAAGATGTTATTGGTAAATGCTCAGGCACACGGTCGTGAGTTAGATGAGGAGGAGTTAACATTTCTTGTTGATCCAGGAGTCGCGGATAATAATGGAATTCAAACAACTCTCACTCATAATGTAGCATATGAGACAGATGATCTCGATGCACACGATTCAAACTATGACAATTTCAACACCGCCAAAGCAGATCTCAAGGCAAATCTTTCGGTCTATGGTTCAAATAAAGTATCTGAGGTACCAATTATTACCAATGATACTAGTATTGTACCACATCAAGTTGGGCAAGAGCCTAGGTATCCGGAAGAGAATCTGGTGGCGAGTAACTCAAACGAGGAGACGAACAATGATAACAATATTAGTGTAAGTCCCCAGACCTTGAGTGAAATACAACCAAAAGCTCTTTCGTATATGGACCATTATGCTCAACGAGATTTGGTATGCTTCTTTGCTTGGCCAAATGAATATTGCTCTCCTAGACACCCTAAGTGTTAATCACACACTTTCTGCTGAGCGTGCTTTGTACAAGGAAAAAGTTCAAATTTTGGGATTGACTCCTAATACAACAACACTAAACAACCCAGAATTTGATGAATTTCGAAAGGTACAAATGGGTCATTTAAATGAGATAGAAATTTTAAGGGAAACTTTTCTAAAGAATTTAAAGAGAAAGAGTCTGTGGTCCATAATTTTCAAAAACATAAAACAGATTTCGAAATACTCGAGTCTAAAAAGGTTGAAGCAGAAATTAATGCGACTAATAAGCTCAAAGAGATAGATCATTTGCTCTTAAAACAATATACGGCCATTCACACGATACATTTGTTAACGTCATCTTTTAAAGAATGTGATTTAAAACGTCAACAAGACCTATCACCTAACCCGGGTTATGCAAGGCTAGCTCTTCTAGAAAATCCTAGACTTTATGATGCCACCAAACTTGGAAAGGTGTTAGATCCTCTGGATGTTCGGTGATGATGCTGAGACAATATCACTTATGGAAGAGAGTCTGTCGAAAATGCTTTCCAAAAATCTTAAACCTTTTGATTATGAAAAGCATATTAGACTTCAACTTGATTTTAAAACACGCTTTAAAACACAAAAGGAATAATTATGAACCAGCTAAAGTGTCTTCAAGTTCTTTGACCAATGAGACCCCTAGCACTTCTCCTACACTTGTTGAAACGGAATTACCCAAGGAAATCCCAAAGGTGATTCCACTGGTAAGTATGGTGTTTACTGGCTTGCAAGAGCTACGACAACATTTTTCCAACTTTGACAAGGTCATTAAGGAACGTATAAATCCAACGGCTCAAACCAAAGGAGAATGGGCTTTCGAACACACCAAAGCTGCCTTTCATGATGAGATCATTTCGTTTGTGCAAAATCTTAAAGCGGAATTTAAATCTCTTGATCAAAACTTAACATCCGAAATTAAAGAAGTTCAAAGAGTTTTCTATGAAATTGACGCTTGTAAGCAAAATTTAATTGAGAAAGAAAAAGTTTTGAAACAAAATGACCGATTCTTGGAAATAGTGATGTCCCATGATATTGTGAAACTGTTTGTGAATAATAGTGATGAGGTGAACGTTTCCCCTGTGAATATTGATGATATTGTCAATGCTATGGTAGATAATCACCCTTGTCACAAATCTGATGCTGATTTTTTAAAGCTTCAAGATTCTTTTAACTCACTTACAAAACGTTTTGATGAACTCCATTATCATTGTATTTCTCTTGAAATAGAATAACAAATTAAACTTGAGATTCTTCTACTAAAGAATGATTATGAAAATAAAGATCTTCCCACCTTTGAAAAAGCTCTTGGTTTAAATAAATTACATAAGGGTCAGAACCTTGACAAGGTGATTCAGTCATTAGAGGAAGAGATTATGAGACTTAAGAGAGAGAGTCACTGAATGAATATGTGAAATTGGAACTAGAGTTCGCAGATATAAAACACCATGCCTTGGAAAATAGAATCATTTATCTTCTAGGGGAGTTTGAACGAGCCAAACAAGGATGTACGCAACTTTATGATTTAATAGAGCAAAGATTCGCTTCTAATGAAGCACAACAAAAGTCACTTGTTGACCAACTGAATCAAACGTCTGCAGAAATCTCTGAGTTAAACGTTCTACTCAATGACAAAAACATGGTTCTCGCTGAGTTAAAGGAAACACTTCAACTCAAAGGAAAAGAAGTTGTAGATAAAACAACTTCAATCTCTACACCATCCTCTAGTGCCCCAAACCCAACCCACTTGTGCTATATCAAAACCCACTGTTTTAGAATAATCCAGCTTGATTTGCCGACTCCATGCAAAATTCCTTAGACCATGCTGATCTTGATAGGGAATTTATTGATGAGTTTCGTGATAGATCCCTTAAATAGTGACCTTTACGAGCTCTACGTTTACGTCAATCGCGTTCAAGACTCCTTGGCTTATTTGGACTATATCGGTACACCGGGTTCTAAATCTCCCAAAAACCCCACACCAATTGTCGTTACTCCATTTAACCCTACCAAAGTGCCAAAACCATCTCAAACACTAGGTTTAAACAATAAGGCAAAATCAAAATCTGACACTAATGTTCCCCTACTGCCTTCTACAGGAGTAAACATATCTACTAGGGCTAAAGGATTAAAAGTCAAGAAAGATAGGATCAAGCCTTCCACTAGTAGCAATATGAAGAAGAAAGTAGAAGTTCACCCTAATAATGTTATTTCTGATTTGAATAAAACGAATCATTTAGCTAAAACTAAAGGCCCTGCGGTTGTGTAGTAGCCTAAGCGTAAAATGAGTTCTGATTTGAGATGTTGGAATTGTAATGAATGCATGTTTTCTCAGCGTCATGATTTGTGCCTTGTTGACCATGTGAATGAAATGTATGCCCTTAAGCACAACCTATAATGGAATTCAATTGGGAAAACCTTTACTCAAGTTGGTTGGGAATGGCGTCCCACAGGTAGGACCTTCACTATAGTTGGAAATCAGTGGCCTTTAACTAGGTACTTCCATAATAGTCAGAACCACCGACACTAAAGTAAAGAAAAAACGTCCTTTAACTTGGCATGCCCCTACTATAGTGCCGACTAGTGCAAAAATACCTTAGGATCTTAGACCACTAAAATCTAAGCCTACATCTAGGAAGAAAATTTAAAAATCTAGGAAACCTAATGTGATCAAATCTAAGATAATTTTATCTGTACCTGCTAACGACAAGGAACAACTAGATTCTGATACATCGTCTTTGTTTGTTGATATCTTCAGGTAGTTCAAATCATCCTCTGGTATTTGGACTCCGGTTACTCCAAGCATATGACCGAAGATCGCTCGATGCTCAAAATATTTGTCAGCAAGTTTCTAGGAACGATTAAATTTTGTAACGATCACATTGTAAAGATCACGGATTACGGTGAATATCAATTGGGAATGTTACGGTTTCTCGCGTGTATTATGTGGAAGGACTTGATCATATCTATTCTCCGTGGGATAATTTTTTAATTCACACCTTGAGGTTGCTTTTTGACAACACACTTGCTTCATCTGTAATTTGGAAGGAAAAGATTTGTTAAAAGGTTCTCGAGTGGATAATCTCTACACATTATCTTTAAGTGATATGATGGTCGCCTCTCCCGTATGTCTTCCCTCCAAAGCATCTAAGACTAAGTCATGTTTGTGGCATCAAAGTTTATCTCATCTTAACTTTGATACTATTAATCACTTGGCTAAAAATGGACTCTTACGTGGTCTTCCAAAACTCAAGTTTAATAAAGATCACCTATGGTATGCATGTTCTATGGGGAAAAGCACCAAGAAATCATATAAACCCAAAGACGAAGACACCAACCAACTGTATATTATGCACATAGATCTTTGTCGGCCAATGCGTACTGAAAATGTAAGTGATAGAAAATACATTCTCGTTATTGTGGATGATTTTCCAAGGTTTACATGGGTAAAAATTTTACGCACCAAGGATGAGGCACCAAATTACATTGTCAAGTTTCTCAAAATGATTCAAGTGCATCTAAATGCTACTATCCGCCGTATTCGTACCGATAATGGAAGCGAGTTTGTTAATCAGACTCTGTGTAACTATTATGAAGAAGTTGGCATTTCTCATGAAACATCCGTTGCTCGCACTCTAAAACAGAACGGTGTCGTTAAAAGGCGTAATCGTACTCTCATGGAAGCTGCTAGGACTATGTTAATTTATGCGAATACTCAATTATATCTCTGGGCAGAAGCAGTGGCAACATCATGTTATACCCAAAACCGCTCTATCGTTCGCAAGCGCCATGTAAAAACACCATATGAGATTCTTCATATACGAAAACCCGGTTTATCATTCTTTCATGTGTTTGGTGCATTACGTTACCCGACCATCAACAGTAAGAACTTGGATAAACATCAACCGGAAGCTGATATTGAATTTTCATTGGTTACTCACCCGCAAAAAAAGCATACCGTATTTACAACGGTCGTACTCGTATGATTATAGAAACGATGAATGTCGATTTTGATGAGCTGACAGGATGGCTTCTGAGAAACGCAGATCTGAACTCGCGCTTCATATAATGGGACCCGGTACTATTAGTTCCGGAATGGCTCCCAAGAATCCAACTTCCTCATCATATATACCACCTACAAGGCCTGAGTGGTATAAGTTATTTCAACCGATGTTTGATGATGTTATTGATCCCCGAAGTGATGATGCTCCAGCACCTGCAGTGATGGCTCCGAGTCCAGAAGTTGTTGCTCAAGAAGCTCAATCTGATGCATCTACGATCACTAATGAGCCGGATGCACCATCCCCCAGCAGTTCACAAACAACACCCGAATCTTCACCCCCACTCGTTCCTAATGACGTTGAAGAGGATAACAATGATCACGACTTGGAATTCGCTCATATACATGAGCTCTCAATCTTTGGTGTGCCAATTCCCTAAAACCCTAACGGGCCGTCCACCTCAGAGGAAGCTCATGCAACCGTTTACTCCAGACGAAGGATTGAAGACCATAACACCAAGTGGACATAGGATCATCCAATCGATAATATCATTTGTGCTATTGATTGACCAGTTTCTACTCGAAACCAATTACAAGAGTATGCATTATTTTGTTACTTTGATGCCTTTCTCACCGAAGTTGAACCTAAAACATGGCAAGCGGCTATGACACAATAGTGCTGGATCGAAGCCCTGCAAGAGGAACTCAATTAATTTCAAAGACTCGAAGTATGGAAACTCGTTCCTCTACCTAACAAAGTATAAGTTCTTACTTTGTTATGGGTGTATAAAATTAAATTCGATGAGATGGGTGGCATATTAAAGAACAAAGCAAGATTGGTTGCTCATGATTATAAATAAGCACTGGGTATCGACTTTGAGAACTCCTTTACCCCTGTTTCAAGATTGGAAGCGATTAGACTATTCCTCGCTTATGTCGCTCACATGAATATGATCGTCTATCACATGGATGTTAAGATGGCATTTCTACACGGTTAATTAAGAGAAGAAGTCTATGTATGCTAGTCGAATGGATTTGTGAACTTGGAGTACCCAAATCATGTGTACAAGCTTAAGAAGGCTCTCTGGATGAAACAAGCTCCACGCGCGTGGTACGATCTCCTTTCATCATACCTCATCTCGGAGGGCTTCTCCAAAGGAAAAGTGGATCCGACATTTTTCATTCTCAAGGATGGAACGACATGATACTAGTACAAATTTATGTTGACGATATAATATTTGCTGCCACGACCCAAAAATTGTCTGATGTTTTTAAGAAAATCATGTCCACACGTTTTAAGATGTCAATGATGGGAAAAATCTAATTTTTATTAGGGTTACAAATTTCTCAAAATCCCAGAGGAATATTTATTAATCAATCCAAATATGCTCTCGAATATTTGAAAATATACCACTCTGAATCTTGTGACCCCGTAGGTACTCCTATGGTGGAGAGATCAAAGTTAGATGAGGATAGAGATGGGATTTCTATCGATCCTAAACTTTACCGTGGAATGATTGATACCCCTCTCTATCTATGTGCTAGTGAAATTGTGTATAATGCAGTTCGTTTTTCTCAGTTCTTGCTAATTGAAAGTCCTAACAATATCGGGTTTTTAACTGTTTTTGGTTGTTATATATATTTTTTTGGATATTCTATTTGCTAATTCAAACAAGCCTTGCAAAACTGAAAAATATTATCTACTTATATGTAAAACATCGTGCAAATACCAAGTTTTTATTCAAGTAAATTCAAAATGTAAATTTTAAAACTAAAAGAACTGAAATTGTAAATTCTATGAAAATTAAATGCTTAAAATGTAAAGTCTAACAAGTATAAGGACTAAAAATGTAAAACAGTTAACCAAAAGGATCAAAAATGTAAACTATGTAACAAACTAACCAAATTGTAACAAATTCCAAAACTACTAACTGAAATTAAACAATTATCAAACTTAAAGGACTTGTTTTCTGAAAACCCTAAAAATGTGCAAGTTTAGCCAGGTTTGAAACCATCTTAATACACTAGGGACTGGAATGCAATATTGAAAACTTTTTAAGCCAAAACGGGTTTATGGAACAAATAAGCTCGTGTGAGCTTATTTCTCAACCAAAACTAACCAAACCAATTGCAAAATGCTTAGAATTCAAAATAAGCTAGACCTGTAAGAGGATTTTGGCTAAAAGTGTCTAATAAGCAAATAAGCACTTCCCAATAAGCACTTAATAAGCCCTACAAGAATCTAGACATGCACAATTAGCTTCTTGTACTGAAACTGATTAAAGAGCTCAAAACAAGAAGGGGAAATCAAGTCTTATCAAAATTCATCAAGAAATAAGCCTGGAAATTGAAATAAGCTGAAAATGGCTTATGTTGACCAAGCGTTGACCAAGATTTTTTCAAAAAAACTGAAATTCTCAAAAAGCAACCACCAACTACTACTTAGTGATATTGTGAAATAAAATCGACAAGTTTGTGAATAGAATCAAGAGATATGAAAATTCAGTTTTCATTTACAGAAACTTGCCTTTCCTCAAGTGTTCAGATTTTTGCTTATTTCTCTTTGCTTAATGGAAACTGTACAAAAAGCTTATAGACTTTGAAACTTCATAATGTGACCTACAAATGAGAACTAGTTTGGCAAGATTTCATCAACAAAAAAACAAATGCCAGCCTAATGAAATTGATAACTTTTTTTAGCAAATCTGACTGATAATGAACCCAAACTTTTATCTTGCCAATTGCCTTTTTGACCTTATACTTGACTTGAAAAGGACTCAAAACACTTAGTTATGACTATGTGACTGGAATTGAACATTTATTTGCCAAAAACTAACACTTGAAAATCAAAAACCAGTTAAAGCCAAACACTCATTAACTGAACTTTAAGGAAATTTGTTAAGACTTTTTAAGCACAAGTCACAACTGAGTAAAAACTTATAGCAGACCAAACTTAATGATCAAAATGAAATGTTTAAAAGCTATAAACAAGCAATGAAGGCAACTAGAACTCAATTAAGGTAACAAGGCTAAAAATGATTGTATTAAGCTACAAACTAGAATACAATCCAAATCAATAAGCAGATAAGCAAGACTTAGACCATAAACTACTAGAATCAAGTAAGATCAATCTAAACAAGTTTTATCATGCATTCACAACAAGATTAACTAGGAATTGAGCATGCATTTGCAATTTGAGTGGAACCAAAAATCAAAAACTATAACACCTTGTGAAGGAACCTTTGAGTAGTAGAGGAGTGCTGTACTCTCTATTCTAGTGCTAACCACCACCTTAGCACTAGATTTAACAATCTACAATCAACAAATCAGCTACAAATCAACAAGAATCATCTCAATTGCATGAACTCATCACACATGCTATGGACTTGAACTGAAATCACTCAAACAGCTACTATCTTCCTTCAAAGTCAGTTATGATCAATGAATGATCATAACAAACTCAATGCAGCAACAAAAGTATCAATGGAAAGCAGGAATGAACAGTAAGGATGATGATAAGTATTGGCGGGAAAAGTAGAATTTGAATTTTATTGATAGAAATTTGTTACAAAGCTGTTGAAAAGGTAACTAACTGCCTAACTAACTCAAGAGTGTGTCAAACTCTTGAGTAGTTTAGCTAAAAAGGGAAAAGGTTGAAAGGAAAAGGTAAATGTGTGTTTTTTCACACTTACAACTACACACTAGAAATGAAAACCTAGCAGGCTATTTATAGACTTGAGAAGGAGATTTGTTGGGGTTGGTGACGTGTTGGGACCAATCCCAGGTCTCCACGTGTCCAAATTCTGCTTAACTGAATTTCCAGCTATGAACATGAATTGGGGTTTCTTTGCTGAGTTGATTTGATGTTAATTGATTATGACCAATGGATTCGTCTCTCAAAAATAAGCAATTTTGATGTTTATAACTCTTCATGAAATCCACTCTAGCTCCAAAACGATCCTGGCAATTTTTAGTTATTTGAAGATGACACGTGTCAAGCTTTGAATGGTTGAAATGGAAGCACACGGATCACACTGTTGTGATTCGTTAATAAATGAAGACGGCGCCTAGTGGATATTAAATGCTGTTATGTGGCAATCCGTGTGCTTGTATCTTTGGCTTCTCATTGGTCTAAAATTCATCACATGTATTGCACTTGTATTAATTTCCAGGATTGGCAGAAATAGTCCCTAGACTTTGGCAGATTGCATTTTTGAGCTTGTAACTTCATTTCTTTGGCACTTTTAGTCCTTCAAACTTCATCCTTGAGCAAAAATGATCCTTTGACTGAGTTGACTTGATAGTTGACCTTGTTTGACAATGATCTTGACTTTTTACAATATTTACACTTTGGTCCTTCATCTTTGGTAGTTTGTCAAGATAGGTCCTTGTACTTCAAAGTCTTGTCACTTTTGATCCTTCTTTGTCTTTTTCATCAAATTAAGCTTGATTATTCCTTGTTTGCTTGAAAATGCATCCTTTTACCTACACAAGTGTACACAAACACAAACATACCACATAACACTGTTTTTGCAAGATAAATTGGTATTTTGCTTCATGTTTTAGGGTTATTTGTTGATAAATTGATATGAGTTTTAGCTCATATCAAATCCCCTACACTTGAACATTGTCATGTCCTCATGCAATTCTATATTTTTTAAAGCACAAATTTACATTCTCCTCATAATTAATCCACCTTGGCCATATGGAATGCATCTACACTACTCTAAACTACATGATGCATGATTTTGACTTTCAACAATGCAATGAACAAAATTCAATTCTATCTATATCTTTTTGGTTTTTCTTGAAATGGTTTTGATGGAAATAACTCATAAAGAATTCAATGGCTTTGATTAGGGCTTGGGTACCATGGATATTTATCACCCTCAAGTTTCACTTTCCCCATACCAAGCTTAAAAATGGGATCATTGCATTCACAAGTAAAAAGTGCATCAACTTATTCATGACAATTAAATGTGGAACCGGTTATTATTTGAGCAAATTGCTTGTGGGCAAATTTGTCATTTATTCAAGTGTGAAGTATAAGAAGTGTAAAATCTAAAAATAAGGAAGCACGGTTTTAATCCTAAGTAATCCTCTCATCCATTACTTGAAAAACCGCTCACAATTAATACAATTCCGTTTCAAGAATAATAAGTCATTCGCCTTATGTGTAAGATCCTCATGTCATGCTTTCATAAGTAGCTACACACTCGCTAAGGAAAGAAAAATAGAACTCTCGCAATAATTTACATCCGCCATCTTTTTGAGACTTTGGATCTTCAACCCCGCAACCCGTCAAGGTAATATTGGATTGGAGCAATCTATTGAATCCCCGCAACCCATCAAGGTAATATTGGAACTCAATAGTCACTATAATTAACACCACACTGCCCCTCTTGGGAGTCTTGTATAATTATTTTTTTTTCTTTTTTTTTTCTAGCCACTCATTTTTTTTGTAAGCCGCTCTTATTTTTCTTTATTCCTCACAAAGAAAGTAGAAAAGAATAAAAGGAAAAACACCCGCTAAATATTGAGCATGACATAAGTCTTGTACACATAAAACGTTCTAACTTAGAATCTTAAGACGTACTTATATCAACCATGAATGATTAGACAAAAATGCATAAGAGATTACAAATCAATTAAAACCGTTCTTGATTATTTATTAACAATTATACATGCGAAGAAAATAGAGGCAAAGAAGAGAAGAGTTTAGCCACAAGTAATTATCATGAAGTTTATCTAGCCCTTTTATTCTTGCTTCAACTCTATCATTTCCCATTCTCCACAAATTAAAAATCTCAAATAATGAAATTGGTGGATGCTTAGCCTAATAGACCAATGAAGGACTACATGGTTAAGGATACTAGCTAGAGAATGCTAAGATAAGCAAACTCGGGTTGAGTCAAAATGTCCATGGCGGGCCTAATATGTCAAAGAAGTCTAAACTTGTTAAACCATGTTTTATTATATTTTTTTCCTTTTATATATTTTTGATGAAAAATAAAAGAAGAAATATATACAATGCAAATGTGTTATGCAAATGAAAAATGATTAATGCAAAAATTATGAATGCATATTTTTTGTTGGCCAAAGTAGATCAAAAATTTGAAAAATGTTGAAAATCCAATTTTCCATGTTATCATGAAAGACAATGACAAGTTCTAGGTAAGGTCACTTCGATAGAAGACCCCCCTACACTTAAGCTAAACATTGTCCTCAATGTTTAAGAGCATGGAAGTATAAAACTTCCCCTACACTTATAACAATGAATAGACTTTGCTTAACCCAAGTTAAGGAAAGGACAACTATTAGTGAAATCATGTTTAAGCACAAGGTGTCAATGAAAAATCACTATAGTAACGAAGTGAACCGGATACAAGGGCCTCCTCCATAAGCTCCAAAGCATGAAATGAGTGAGCAACCCTACAAACAATCATGAAGACAAAAGAAGGTCTCCCCTACACTTATCTCCAAGTCTCTACCTTTATTTCTAACCTACAACACTCTAAACCTAGTTAAACAATGCTTGAGTTAATGAGTCTCTAGCTCGACTCGTCCCACACTTAAAAGTGTCTAAAACCTATCATGGAGAATAAAAGTTTTGCCCTTTTTAAGAAAAGTCTCCATGATGAGGTAAAACAAGTGTTCATATATCAAAACTCCATAAATATCCCTAGGATCAAATACATAATTACCATCCCACTTATAATACAATTCAACAACTAGCTTCCCAAGAAATGGTGAAAAGAATGAGGTGTAGTTTTCCAAAATGGTTTCCCATATGTTCTTCCCAAGGTGATAGTGTAAAGCTCTCAAATCTTTCACAAAGTTTCCTTTTGTTGCATCAGGCGGATACTAAGATGGTTTAGCAAGCTCTATGCCAGGATCAAAAATCCGTTCCTTGATGGGAAAACAATAAGTGTTGGCTGCCTTAGAAGATTCTCCTTTGTAAATCACATTGTGAGAGAAAGGTTGTGAAGGCATGGGTAACAACAAGCTCTTGGAAGGAACCATCATAACGTGTTTTCCTTTATCACTTTGAAAGGTTGAGATGGGCAAGGAAAAAGGTAAAGGATCTTCATTCAATAGAGATTCTAAATAGAGTATGTCCCCCTCCTCATCAAGATAACCAAGAGTGTACTCAAAAGGTATATCCACCTCTAAAAACTCATCAATCTCATCAATGATAGAATCCTCCTCATCACCATAAACATCATAAATTGGACTATCAAAAATTGGTGATCCCTCAAAACCAAAGGAAGTATGATCATCAACAAATGGAGAGTCACAAGTAGAAAGCTCATCATCACTATAGTCATCATATGTTGGTGAATCACAAAGAAAAAATTCTCCATCACTAAAGTCCTCATGAATATGATTATCATTGTGGAAAAATGGAGTGTCATATGGGATTTCTTGATGTTCATGAAAATCCAAAAATGAAGTAATGGAAGCAATGGTCTCAATATGCGGTAAATCATAATCTCCACTTCAGCAAGCTTCATAAAAGTACTCATCACAAACTTCATCAAGAAGATCATCTTGTGTTTCCTCCTCATGCACAACATCAATATGTTTTACCGCTTCGGGCTCATTAGACTTTTTAGACAACTTCCCCATGTTAAACACAACTCTCTCATCCCCTACCCGCATTGTAAGTTCTCCTTCCGCCACATCGATTAAAGTACGACCCGTTCTCAAAAATGGCCTACCAACAATCAAAGGCACTCTAGGATCCATATCATAATCAACCACCACAAAATCCACGGGAAATGTAAATCTATCAACCCACACAAAAACATCCTCCGCAATTCCCACCGGATAAGCTATAGTACGGTTGGCCAACTCAAGAGTCATCTTAGTAGGAGTGAGCTCGGAAAGTGAAAGTTTCTTCCAAACTGATAATGGCATGAGGTTTATGCTTGCTCCTAAATCCGCTAAAGCCATACAATTTTCCACCCCCGGGAAATTGCAAGGAATCAAAAACCTCCCCGGATCTCCAAGCTTAGTAGGCAACTTCTTAAGCAAAACCGCGGCGCAATTTTCATTCAAGGAAGCATTAGGCAAATCCACCAATATTTCCTTGTTAGAAAGCAAGTCCTTAATCATCTTAGCAAACTTAGGCATATTGGCTAAGGCTTCCGCAAAGGAGATATTGATGTTAAGTTGCTTGAACATCCTCAAAAAATTAGAAACTTGGATATCATCCTTGTTCTTAAGCTTTTCTTTTCTCAATCTTGAGGGATAAGGAAGACTTGGTTTTGGTTGTGGTTGAGTGGTTGATGAAGGATTTTCCTTATTGAGTGCTTCATGAGTAGGTGTTGAAGTTGGAGAAATGGGAGCATTTTGAGGAGGTGAAGTAGAGGTAGAAGGCTTGTCACAAGTAGGAGCATAAGTGGGTTGAACAATAGTAGGTTTAGGAGGTGAAGGATCCTTTGTTGACTTTCCACTCCTTGTTGTAATAGCATTGACATTTGCTCTTGGATTAGTTTGTGTGTTGGAAGGTAAAGCCCCTTGTGGTCTTTGATTATAGATAATTTGGTTTTGAAGAAGAGCAAATTTCTTGTTATTCTCCTCTTGATTATCTTTCAATTGTTTCTCAAAAGAAGTAAACTTTTGAAGCACCAAATCCATAGGGTTAAATTGCACATTTCCTTGATAAAAACCTTGTTGTGGAAAAGATGGAGGTGGTGCATTAAATCCTTGGTTTGGTGGATAAAAGTTATTTCCTTGAGGTTGAAAATGATTGGGTGCCTTGTAGTTATTTCCTTGGTAAGGTGGTCTTTGCCCTTGATTCCTTTGTAAAAGTTGAGGAGAATTTTGTTGAATTTGGGTGGGTGGTTGGGGTGGGAAGCCCGGTGGAGTAAGGTAGTTTTGGGATTTGTAAGAAAGGTTATTTGGATTGATATTTGGCTTGAAGTGTTCACGATGTTCCTCTTGGTAAGCATAGCATTCCCCTTGATAAACTTGCACCTTATCACATTGTTCATAAGAATGGGGACCTCCACAAGTTACACAAGAAAGAGTAATGGAATTCACATTATTTGAAGAGTTGTTCAATGAAGCGGTCTTAAGGGCTTGAACTATCTCTTGAGTCATTTCTTGTTGACCTTGTTTAACTTGTTGAAGGATCTCTTGGTGATATTTAAGGAATTGGTTATCACAAGGTGTTTGAGAGGTGTTTTGGATAACATGAACCCTTTCTTCAAATTGATTGTTGGTTTGAACCATTGCTTTAGTCTCAATGATGTCCAAGGCCTCTTGCATGGATTTAAGAAGAATTTTCCCTCCCGCGGAAGCATTGAGTGAATCTTGGTGATGAGGTTTAAGGCCATCATAGAAGGTATTGATTTGGTGAACGTCATCCAATCCATGGTTAGGGCATCGCCTCAGTAACTCACTATACTCTTCCCAAGCATCACTAAAGGATTGACTAGGTTTTTGTTGAAAGCCTATAATTAAGTTCCTCAAGGCCATGGTCTTAGATGGAGGAAAGAACTTGTTCAAAAACTTAGTGGTGAAACCATCCCATGTGGTGATACTATCGGGTGGTTGGGTGTCTAACCAATGCTTAGCTTGTCCCTCAAGTGAAAATGACACTAACATTAACTTAATAGTATCATGTGGAACTCCATTGTGCTTAATGGTATTGCAAAGAGAAAGGAATCTCTTAAGGTGAGCATGAGGATCATCATTCTTGTTACCATAGAAAGGTGATTGTCAAACCATAGTAATCATAGACGTTTTTAGCTCAAATGTATTTGCGGGAATGTCGGGAATCCTAATAGCACTAGCATATTCATGAACATTGGTTTGCATACGTTCCATCAAAGAACGATTATCAACAGCCATGGCTTCTTGTGGTGGAGGAGTCAAAGCACGATTCTCGTGATCGGCTTGATGAACGGTGGTAGTCTTACTCTTTCTCTTTTTCTTCCTTTTCGGAGGAAGAGGTTGTACACCAATCGATATTTGTGCACGCCCGCGAGTGAGCATGCAACTCAATACGAGGAATGAGAGAGAAGCTCTCGTGTGACTTTGAAGAGAAAAGGATTATCCTCTTCGAGTTTCAATATTAAATATCCACAAGAAAATAACAATATATGTATGTACTACTTGGGTGCGAGACCCCCAATGAAGCCTTCCTTCTTAGAATACTCACAAGTGAACGGGGGGTTAGGTGGCGCGAAGCACTTAAGTACCTATTGACCCTTAGATGGCATTTTATAGCACATCGCCTTTCTATCACTTAAATGTTCGTATTCTTCGAATTGTTGCTTATTGAGAGTATTTATCTATTCTTGCTTTATTTTGTTTGATCGATACACGTGTCAAGGACCGGAACGCCCCTCAACACGGTGTATTGCCTTGGCAATACTTATGGAGAATATGTATATTGGTTGTTCTTATACGTATACGTATTTACTTATAATAATATATGGAAAATATTTTTGTATTTATGAGTTTTTTAAAAGAAAATACTATATGTACATAAAAACCGAGAGAATCCAATAATATATATTTTTGGGTGCAATCTCTTAGGAAAAAGATTGCTTTTTGGATTTTTTTAATTTGTTTGGTCAATTCTTTAGGAAAAGAATTATTTTGTTAATTTTTTAGTTTTTATATATTTTTATATTTTTGATTTTTTATTTGTTTTTGATTTATGATACGTAAAAATAACGTTCACAAGGTGAACGGATCCCAAAAGCCAATGAAAACCGTCAATCGATAGTCTCTCGTAAAGTCAAAGAACCGGCAGCGGCGCCATTTGAAATTGTGTATAATGCAGTTCGTTTTTCTCAGTTCTTGCTAATTGAAAGTCCTAACAATATCGGGTTTTTAACTGTTTTTGGATGTTATATATATTTTTTTGGATATTCTATTTGCTAATTCAAACAAGCCTTGCAAAACTGAAAAATATTATCTACTTATATGTAAAACATCGTGCAAATACCAAGTTTTTATTCAAGTAAATTCAAAATGTAAATTTTAAAACTAAAAGGACTGAAATTGTAAATTCTATGAAAATTAAATGCTTAAAATGTAAAGTCTAACAAGTATAAGGACTGAAAATGTAAAACAGTTAACCAAAAGGATCAAAAATGTAAACTATGTAACAAACTAACCAAATTGTAACAAATTCCAAAACTACTAACTGAAATTAAACAATTATCAAACTTAAAGGACTTGTTTTCTGAAAACCCTAAAAATGTGCAAGTTTAGCCAGGTTTGAAACCATCTTAATACACTAGGGACTGGAATGCAATATTGAAAACTTTTTAAGCCAAAACGGGTTTATGGAACAAATAAGCTCGTGTGAGCTTATTTCTCAACCAAAACTAACCAAACCAATTGCAAAATGCTTAGAATTCAAAATAAGCTAGACCTGTAAGAGGATTTTGGCTAAAAGTGTCTAATAAGCAAATAAGCACTTCCCAATAAGCACTTAATAAGCCCTACAAGAATCTAGACATGCACAATTAGCTTCTTGTACTGAAACTGATTAAAGAGCTCAAAACAAGAATGGGAAAACAAGTCTTATCAAAATTCATCAAGAAATAAGCCTGGAAATTGAAATAAGCTGAAAATGGCTTATGTTGACCAAGCGTTGACCAAGATTTTTTCCAAAAAACTGAAATTCTCAAAAATCAACCACCAACTACTACTTAGTGATATTGTGAAATAAAATCGCCAGGTTTGTGAATAGAATCAAGAGATATGAAAATTCAGTTTTCATTTACAAAAACTTGCCTTTCCTCAAGTGTTCAGATTTTTGCTTATTTCTCTTTGCTTAATGGAAACTGTACAAAAAGCTTATAGACTTTGAAACTTCATAATGTGACCTACAAATGAGAACTGGTTTGGCAAGATTTCATCAACAAACAAACAAATGCCAGCCTAATGAATTTGATAACTTTTTTTTAGCAAATCTGACTGATAATGAACCCAAACTTTTATCTTGCCAATTGCCTTTTTGACCTTATACTTGACTTGAAAAGGACTCAAAACACTTAGTTATGACTATGTGACTGGAATTGAACATTTATTTGCCAAAAACTAACACTTGAAAATCAAAAACCAGTTAAAGCCAAACACTCATTAACTGAACTTTAAGGAAATTTTTTAAGACTTTTTAAGCACAAGTCACAACTGAGTAAAAACTTATAGCAGACCAAACTTAATGATCAAAATGAAATGTATAAAAGCTATAAACAAGCAATGAAGGAAACTAGAACTCAATTAAGGTAACAAGGCTAAAACTGACTTTATTAAGCTACAAACTAGAATACAATCCAAATCAATAAGCAGTTAAGCAACACTTAGACCACAAACTACTAGAATCAAGTAAGATCAATCTAAACAAGTTTTATCATGCATTCACAACAAGATTAACTAGGAATTGAGCATACATTTTCAATTTGAGTGGAACCAAAAATTAGAAACTATAACACCTTGTGAAGGAACCTTTGAGCAGTAGAGGAGTGTTGTACTCTATTCTAGTGCTAACCACCACCTTAGCACTAGATTCAACAATCTACAATCAACAAATCAGCTACAAATCAACAAGAATCATCTCAATGGCATGAACTCATCACACATGCTATGGACTTGAACTGAAATCACTCAAACAGCTACTATCTTCCTTCAAAGTCAGTTATGATCAATGAATGATCATAACAAACTCAATGCAGCAACAAAAGTATCAATGGAAAGCAGGAATGAACAGTAAGGATGATGAGAGTATTGGCGGGAAAAGTAGAATTTGAATTTTATTGATAGAAATTTGTTACAAAGCTGTTGAAAAGGTAACTAACTGCCTAACTAACTCAAGAGTGTGTCAAACTCTAGAGTAGTTTAGCTAAAAAGGGAAAAGGTGGAAAGGAAAAGGTAAATGTGTGTTTTTTCACACTTACAACTACACACTAGAAATGAAAACCTAGCAGGCTATTTCTAGACTTGAGAAGGAGATTTGTTGGGGTTGGTGACGTGTTGGGACCAATCCCAGGTCTCCACGTGTCCAAATTCTGCTTAACTGAATTTCCAGGTATGAACATGAATTGGGGTTTCTTTGCTGAGTTGATTTGATGTTAATTGATTATGACCAATGGATTCGTCTCTCAAAAATAAGCAATTTTATTGTTTATAACTCTTCATGAAATCCACTCTAGCTCCAAAACGATCCTGGCAGTTTTTGGTTATATGAAGATGACACATGTCAAGCTTTGAATGGTTGAAATGGAAGCACACGGATCACACTGTTGTGATTCGTTAATAAATGAAGACGGCGCCTAGTGGATATTAAATGCTGTTATGTGGCAATCCGTGTGCTTGTATCTTTGGCTTCTCATTGGTCTAAAATTCATCACATGGATTGCACTTGTATTAATTTCTAGGATTGGCAGAAATAGTCCCTAGACTTTGGCAGATTGCATTTTTGAGCTTGTAACTTCATTTCTTTGGCACTTTTAGTCCTTCAAACTTCATCCTTGAGCAAAAATGATCCTTTGACTGAGTTGACTTGAGAGTTGACCTTGTTTGACAATGATCTTGACTTTTTACAATATTTACACTTTGGTCCTTCATCTTTGGCAGCTTGTCAAGATAGGTCCTTGTACTTTAAAGTCTTGTCACTTTTGATCCTTCTTTGTCTTTTTCATCAAATTAAGCTTGATTATTCCTTGTTTGCTTGAAAATGCATCCTTTTACCTACACAAGTGTACACAAACACAAACATACCACATAACACTGTTTTTGCAAGATAAATTGGTATTTTGCTTCATGTTTTAGGGTTATTTGTTGATAAATTGATATGAGTTTTAGCTCATATCAGATAGCAGGCCTGATTTACAATTTGTTATATGCATGTGTGCCCGATATCAAGCTCGGCCTACCGAAAAGCACTTACAGGTTGTGAAAAGGATCTTTCAGTACCTTAAAGGAACCATTAACCGGGGACTTTGGTATCCGAAATACTCATCATTTGCACTAACATCATTTCCAGATGCGGATCATGTTGGGTGTCAAGATACACGACGTGCCACTTCTGGAAGTTTGCAACTACTTGGAGATCGTCTGATTAGTTGGGCATCAAAAAGGTATAAAAGTGTTGCGATATCAAGTACGGAGGCGGAATACATAGCCATGTCCAGTTTTCGTGCTCAAATCCTTCGGATGAGTTCACAAATAACGACTACAGTCATGGTTTCAACAAGATACCAATGTACTGCGACAACAAAAGTTCCATTGCCCTTTGTTGCAACAATGTTCAACACTCCCGGTCGAAGCATATTGACATACGCTACCATTTCATCAAAGAGCAAGTGGAAAATGGAGTAATCGAGCTATATTTTGTCAACACGGAGTGTCAGTTGGCGAATCTTTTCACTAAGGCTTTAGATCGAGCTCGCATTAAGTTTCTGACCGACAAGCTGGGCATGAAATCATTTTCCCCTTAAACTCTCAAGGAGTTGGCAGATGAAGCTGCAGAATAGTGGTGGTAAAATATTCTCGAGTATCCTTTTGTGATCATGTATATATTGTATATGTTTAAACACCAAAAAGAAAAATATAAAAATATAAAACCATAAAAAACCATAAAAAATATAAAACAAACAAAAATCCATAAAAATAGAAAAATCAAGAAAAACCAAAAATATTTTTCGTTTCCAAAAAGGCTTGTCTTTTAGTACGATAATATTTTCGGCGCCATAAATAAAGTTCGTATAAAAGTTCCAAATATTTTAGGACATGCCTATATGGCTTGTAGTTATTTCAGACTGCAACCTGCTTTTCATATTCAAGTCACGCTTTTATTCAGAAAACATTGGCTCAACAATGAGAATTGGGCATGGTTTACTTTAAAACCATGTAAGAGATCAAGTTTACTTTATAACTTGGTCCAACACAAATTCTCCTACACTTCAGTGCAGTTATTTGTAAAATTAAGAGAAATCTTATTGTTATAATACTCGTATCTTCAAAACATTAATCGGAAAAAATTCTTCTTGGATATTTGACCCTTTAAACAAAGACTACATCTTTTTAATTAGAAACGGGTCTGTATTTAAGGGGGAGAGAATACCAAACCGTCTTCAAAGCTAAAAGCGGATCCTCAAAAAGTTTCTTTAGAAAAAGGCATAAAAAATTCTCATAGTAACACGATAAGAGTTCTAGGGTAATTAAGTTTTTCGTATGTGCTCTATGTGCTATGTGATTTCGTGCCTTAGGACAAATTTCTGGTGTTGCGTGATTGGTTGATATTTGCTTTCGTCGAGATTAAGGGAAAAATGGGCATGAGTGTTTAAACCATACATTTTTTCATAAGAAAACAAGTTACAATAAATTTGAAACTTGAGGGATCAAACTGCAAAATGGAAAATTTTTAATTTAAGTTAAACAAACACCCCGTGTTTTTGGTCAAACGTTTAAAACAAGAAGAAAATCAAACACCCCCATTTTTTCTTGCCGCCATTAACAACAACACCAAACATTCGATCTAATATTTCTTAGCAAGATTCACGTAAAAGGGAACAAACGAAAAATGTGCATCTCGTCATTCCGAGTACATCCCACCTTATTAATTGATTTTTCTTGATCTAAGGTTCTAATAAACCCTGAAAATCCAATTTAGGGTTTCGAAATTTTTTATCCACGAATCAATCAATTGATAAGGGCGTTTTGCTTGGGATAAATATCTAAACATTGGCCTTGCTCAGTTTTAAGTATTTTGTTTACATATGTTTAGAATTCGATGATTTGTATGTTGGTTTCGATGAGTTGTTCTATGTTTTCTTAAATTTCTTAGTGTTTTTCGTCCTTGCTAGTACGCTCATGATTCCTCTAGGATTGAAACAATGCCCTTAGGAAAGTTTTTTGGAATAAATCCCCAATAGATTGAATTATTCCAAAATGATAAAAACAATCATTCTGGGATGATGTGTCTTAATTATTCCAAAATGATGATTGCTTGTGTGGTTTAGATATTCCGAAATGGTGATGTATTAGATTATTCCGAAATGATGTTTCATGAATTATTCCAAAATGGTAATTTTGACATTCCGAGATGGTGAAACAAAATATTCCGAAATGGTGTGTTTTTTAGACATTCCGAGATGGTGAAACAAGATATTCCAAAATGGTGAAATAATGGTTATTCCGAACTGGTGACTAATCAATTATTTCAAGATGTTGATGTCTTGATATTCCGAAATGGTGATATCTTGATATT
The DNA here is from genome assembly GCA_025667525.1 of Glebionis coronaria. Taxonomy (NCBI): domain Eukaryota; kingdom Viridiplantae; phylum Streptophyta; class Magnoliopsida; order Asterales; family Asteraceae; genus Glebionis; species Glebionis coronaria. The sequence continues at coordinate 372,491,894 of CM046875.1, forward strand.
TCGAAATGGTGAATTCTTGATATTTCGCAATGGTGAATGTTGGTGATTCTGAAATGGTGCCTGTTTAAATGTTCTGAAATAGTTATGTGTTTAATGTCATATTTAGAAATGGTGTAACTTAAATACATTAAAATCGGAATCTATAACACATAAAACGTCTCATGCAACTCAAATACGGCTAAGGAGTAAAAATGGGAAATAAAATATCATAAAAATTGTGTCCCTAAACTAATAAAACCAAGTCAAAGGGTTAGTTAGTTTCTCTCATAAGAATACTTGAAAGGTTTCTTATTGATACTTCTTAATTTATTAAGATGTTATTTTTGTAAACAAAAGGGATAATTACTTACCCAATATCTTGTGTTTTAATTCAGGCCATGGACGACACTGAAGTTGTGGTATTTACCAAAGCCACAGAAATCTTGGTTGAGATCCCTGAGGTTATGGTGTTCCCTAAGAATCCAGAAGCTTCTGTCTTAGTAAAACCAGTGTTCAAGTCCACCGAGGTTTTGGTTGACATTAATCGCCACACATCCACTATTTCTCCCATAGAAGTGTTGGTTTTGGTGAACAGTTCTCACAACAAAGTCTCGGGAACTCTAAAATGAGTCGTATAACTATTATGGGATGTATTTGGAATAAAATGTAACACCCCCATTTTACCTTTATGCAGCAGAACATTGATCTGGGGTATTACTTCATAGAACACAAGTCATAATAATAGAAAACAACTCAAAAGAGTGATGAAATCAACTTTCTTTATATTTTATTGAAAAATCAGAGTTTTACAATATGAGGTTCCCAAAATCTAGAATAATATCAGTCTTGTGCCTCTTAATGCCATCCTTGTGTTGCTCCATGCTATCAGTCACCGTTTATCTAAATTATATACTTAAAGTCAACACAAAGGTTGAGTGAATTCATAGGTTTAAAAATCAGTTTGAATACATGATCCTTTTTCCTAAGCTACGTTGTTATTTGCTCGTAAGTTTGAATAAAATGATGATTCAATTGCACTAAGCTCGTGATACCGCGACTAGACATAGGAACCAACAATTTGCCCTTATGAGGAAGTCTGCCAAACTATCCTGAATTAGCAACATAATGTATGCATGTTTGACCACTGAGGTGCTAGCAAGTGCGACTTGCCCAGACAGGAGATTTCAGTCTCCAATAGTACTATTTACGATATTAGCGCTCATTCCGAGAAATGATTAGCGGTTCATAATTAAAAAGGGACTTTCATAGGAAGCTGTAAACATAGTGTCAATGAATCATATCTGGAAAGCATACCAAAAACACCTGTATTTTATTTTTAGCATATATCCCCCTCACGGGTTTTCAAATCATTTAGAAAGCATTTAAAAGTGAGGCTATGAACTCACCTTATTTACATAGAATCCAAGATATAATCATATATATTTCATTCACAGATAAACAGCTTGATCATACAAACCACAGCTTGGTCTCATAAATAACAGCTTGATCTCACACAAACCTCGATTAATACATTGTGTATAGTATCAAGTCTTTATTCTTTTGTTAAATATTGTTAAGTGTTGGTAATATATTATTTTATTAATATTTGGTTGTAATTCTAGCACCATTGTTCGGGCCATCATACTTAGAAGTCATTCTGTAAACGTTTGAGGAGCGAGGGCACTTTAAATCGTAAACCCAACCACTTAGTCAAAACGTAATATGGAGATGGAACATATTTGTACAAAGCTCCCTACTAACATGACACTTTAATTACCTCCTCATATTCATGATTAATCTTCTTTAGTTTCAAAGTTGGCAAAAATAGTCCTTTTGGTTACAGTTTGGCATAATTACACTTTTAACCCCTAAAGTATATAGTTTTATAAATTGCAATTTAAACCTTCAATATTTAACCTTAGGACCTAAAACTTTCCAACATTTATTCTTATAGATTTTACTTTCATAAAATGACACTTTTGTCCCAAAATGTTAAATAGTTATAAAAATGACAGTTTTAGTCCCTATACTTGTAAAAATCACATAACAACCTCAAAAATGGACCAAATGATCTAGGATTTAAAACAAAGTTTCAAAACATGTTTATAATCATAATAAAACTATTTCTTCAGAATTATATCTTTTGAAATGGGTTTTTGCTTATTATTTTATATAAATTACAAAACTAGTGTTTTAAGACATCTTTAACTTATAACTTTGATATGAGTGTAATTACTCATATTATTTATATCACAATATGGACTTAAAATGCTTATTTAATATGAATATTGCATTGTATATGTGTGTTTTGTTGTTTCGTGTGTGTAGGTACCAAGATTACAAAAGTCGACATGATTTTGAAGATTTTATCAAGAGCCAAAATACAAGTCGTTTTTATTCGAGGTCAATTTTATTGGGCCTTTGTGGGACCCACATATGCTTAATGGGCTTTAAAGCCTATATATAGAATAATGAAGTTATCGGCCCAAGTCAAAGCCCATTTACAAATGACAAACGGATGAAAGTATTTTATATATTTTGGGTCCAAGTTTGGTTAAAGCCCAAACACCAAAATTAAGAGACGTTTGAAGATTATATTTTGTAACAAAGCCCAAAAAAGCAATAGAAGTATAGACGTACGGAATGGACCATCAAAAGCCCAACAACAGATTTATTGACGGTGGAAGTTATATACTTGTGAGGTCAAGTATTCGGTCGAACTCACAAAACAAAAGAAAATAAAACAAAGAAAATAAAGATAGTCGAGAGAAAGAATAAATTGGGGAAGAACACATGAACCCTAGAAATTAGGGGTTTTCATTCCAGCTAGCAATTGAAGACACGCGCCTCTGATTCAGATAATAAAGGGCAAGATAGAGCGTGTGAAGCACGAATATTCCAAGGACCAAGTGCCAGAGTGGCACTTGGTTGCATCACAACCTCCCTATGATTGGCTAATACACCTGCGTTCCTGACAAAAGCCAATCACACCTTGCCAAGTCAGCAGCAAAGAAGCACAAATTTGTACACTGTGGCAATCCATGTGAGGATGACTGATCCTCATCCCTTGGATCAAAATAGAGAAGAAAGAGAGTATAGAGATGCTACTTGAACGGTCCAAGATCGATTCCTCAACAACCCCAATACCTCTCGTCCAGCTATAAATACCCCCTCAAAAATCATGTAATCCATCCCTTTTTCTCTTATTCTTATAATGTCAAATTGTAGTTAGATTTGTAATTTTTCTTTTATAAAAGTATTGTAATGATTGATTTTGTTAAATAAAATTAGTATTTCAGTTTAATCTAATTTAAATCTTTCGTTTTATTTACCTTTGTTGAAATAGTTGCAATCTAAAATTATAAATTGATGTTATGATCGATGTATCGTTCATTTAAGCTTATTCTATAGCTATTGTGAATGACTAAGAGTGAAATAGGGAATATGTTTATCCACTGATAAACATTTAAAAAATGAATCTGCTAGTTCTTGATTTTGATTGTGGTTCGAGATATATTGGTGGTTTATGGTTCAAGGTTCGAAGTTGTTAAGGTGGTTTTAGTTCTAAGTTGGCTCAACGCCATACTTCTTCTCAGCGGATTTCTTCAAATAAAGCTTAAGCTCATTTTCTATTTTTCTGAATTAATTGGTTAAATCTGCTAATGTTTAACAGTTGTTGTTTGATTGTATTATGTTAGTTGTGTGAATGTTATTATTTGAAACTTATAATTGTAGTTTACGTTGAGTATAGGTCTATGTTAGATATTGTTGTTAATGGCTACTAGTTTGTTATAATAATACCACATATGTTTTATTTGGATAGGTAAGCTGACTTGAGTTGTTATTTTGGATGTATGGATCTGTTATTGCAGCTTAGGCCAAGAGTGACAAGGTCAACAAGGTTATGCATGATGATACCACTATGGATGAGACCTTTACCCCACCATTACCATGTGCTTTACATGATTATGGATTTGGATGGGGGGAAGACACCTTGTTATCTATTCCTTTCTCTCCCGAGGACGAGGTATTCGATCTTGGAATCATTGATTTAGGGAAATCTCGGCCTTTCACCGATGCAATAATTGAAAGATTTTTCGATCATCTTGGTGCGAGTTTATCTCGGGGAGCATACCATATCCATTTCATGATTTGTGACATTGACCACCATCTTCTTCTGGAGATTTATGTTGGAGTTGTATCCTCTCGTTTGTCATCCGACAACGAGGATGTGATCTTTGACCCCGGCATCGTGCTTTATGATGGATTTTTTTCCAATATGCCGGTTTTCACCATTTTCCCTAAGGACCAATGAATGCGGGGATTGAGTCGAGCTCATAACTCGGTTAACAAAAATGAGGTACCTTGTGGGGAATCCCATACATTCTATCTTCTTTCTATTTTCTAACACTGATAAAGGCTTAATCTTTTCAAGCTCGTGCTCGTGTTTTGTTGTGATGTGAATCTTAGGTCCACTCGAGCTTCCATACTTCGATTGTCTAATGGGGAACTCTCTATCCTTTGATTTTTATCGACTAACGTTTTATCTTAACGCATAATTAATAAACGGCTTATAGATTTGCGTGCTCTTACCATGTTAGGACTTTTGCATTAGACTCTTCGTGTTCTAGCAAAGGGGCGTTACTCTTGAGCTAGGAAACATTGAGGACAATGTTTGGTTTTAGCATAGGGGAGTGAATCGATATAATCGCTTGCACTTGCTTTTGTCGTGTTCAAACGTAATCGTTTTCTCATTTTTCATAAAAAAATTAAATTTTTAGTGCAATTTGTGTTTTATAATAAAGAAAATAAGTGTTTTTGACACAAATGTAGGCTTTCCGTTGGTGAAAATAAGAACAGTTTTTTACTCGATCGGTTTTTACCTTAGCTCATTCCTTAACATGCTTAAATCAAGTTTTGCTAGACTTTTATATAGGGAACTTTAAAATGCAAAAGTCTTAACTCGAAAGGGTTTAAGAGCAAGAAATTTTCACAAGTTCCTATAATTGATCCTAGAAAGTCATTTATCAAGGGAACTTTAAAACACAAATTCTAAACTTGAAAAAGTCCAAGAAGATGCAAGATCCTATAGATGATTTGAAAACCCAAAACTTTGATTTAATAGGCTAAGTATCCATTAGTCTCACATCTTAGAGATTTTACAATATGGAGAACAAGACATGATAGAGTTGATCATAAGTTTTGAGGTTAAGTCTTCCTTATATAAGTTTTTTTGTATATGGCTCTTTCTCCTCGTATTTATTTTTCACGCTTGAATATTTAATTCTTTAATAAATGAAGTTTTTAGCGGTTTGGGTTCAATATCTTAACTCTTAACTCCTTCTTTTTCTTCCCTTGTAATTAAAGTAAGAACACACTGAGGGTGTCAGCGTCATGGACTTTTTGATCATAGGATTGCGGAATTTGGCTTACTATATATATATCATAAATAAAGAAGAATAAATAAAAACATGTTCTCTATGAGCCTTCGGGTGGGAGTCATGTAGCACTGGTCTTGTTATTATAGCCTTAGGGTGTATGGCATGGTGAAGTGTTTAATAAAAATTGCTTCACCATTATGAGCCTTAGGGTGGATGGTGAATGTCAATTCCCTTGTTTATGTCCAAGGAGCCTTAGGGTGTGGATCATAGATAAGGAGCACTTTTACATCTTAAAGAGCCTCAAGGTGTATGATGTGAATGTTGCTAACTTTATTAATAAAGTCAATTCGACTTTGGAGGAATTACTGTTGCTTTAAGTAGTCCTATTAGCCAAATTTCGGATCCAAGAATTTATTCCTAAAATCTTGTTAAGTTATCCTTGATGTAGGCTTTCTTTAGTCACAACGGTTTTTGAGGATGAGGTTAGGTTTTGAGTGTTGGGTTTACACCGTTTTTGCCTTCATTTTTGGACTAATAAATATTAAATAAGTCAAATAAGCCTTTGGGTGAATGACAAAATTTAAAATCTTGAGATACAATTAGGAATAAAGGAGATTGAGTTTAACACAAATTACTTGTATAAGTGGTTTTAACATTGGGACTTATGATTGGCAATGATCTTGTTTCTAACTTGGCATGGAAAGAGTGAAAAGTCAAGGACGATGAACCTATTCGAGTTTTATGATCCTAAAAGTTATTTTTTAATAATGAAAGCAATACATTATGTCTTTTATATAATAAAGTGTCAAAAGTTGAATAAAAGTGTAGTTAGTAGCTTTATTTTATCATTGCGTGAGGACACGGCAATTGCTTAGCAAGGAGGAGTTTGATATGAGTGTAATTACTCATATCATTTTTATCACAATATGGACTTAAAATGCTTATTTAATATGAATATTGCATTGTATATGTGTGTTTTGTTGTCTCGTGTGTGTAGGTACCAAGATCACAAAAACCAGCAAAAATCGACATGAGTTTGAAGATTTTATCAAGATCCAAAAGACAGGTCGTTTTTATTCGAGGATTCAATTATATTGGGCCTTTGTGGGACCCACATATGCTTAATGGGTCTTAAAGCCCATATATGGAATTATGAAGTTATCTATTTAGAAAGGCCCAAGTCAAAACCCATTTACAAATGATAAACGGATGAAAGTATTTTATATATTTTGGGTCCAAGTTTGGTTAAAGCCCAAACACCAAAATTAAGAGACGTTTGAAGATTATATTTTGTAACAAAGCCCAAAAAAGCAATAAAAGTATAGACGTATGGAATGGACCATCAAAAGCCCAACAACAAATTTATAGACGGTGGAAGTTATATACTTGTGAGGTCAAGTATTCGGTCGAACTCACAAAACAAAAGAAAATAAAACAAAGAAAATATAGAGAGTCGAGAGAAATAATAAATTGGGGAAGAACACATGAACCCTAGAAATTAGGGGTTTTTATTCCAGCTACCAATTGAAGAGACATACCTCTGATTCAGATAATAAAGGGAAAGATGGAGCGTGTGAAGCACGAATATTCCAACTACCAAGTGCCAGAATGGCACTTGGTTGCGTCACAGCCTCCCTCTGATTGGCTAATAAGCCAATCACACCTTGCCAAGTCAGCAGCAAAGAAGCACAAATCCGTACACGGTGGCAATCTTGTGAGGATGATTGATCCTCGGCCCTTGGATCAAAACAGAGAAGAGAGAGAGTATAGAGATGTTACTTGAACGGTCCAAGATCGATTCCTCCACAACCCCAATACCTCTCGTCCAGCTATAAATACCCCCTCAAAAATCATGTAATCCATCCCTTTTTTCTCTTATTGTTATAATGTCAAATTGTAGTTAGATTTTTAACTTTTCTTTAATAAAAGTATTGTAATGATTGATTTTGTTAAATAAAATTAGTATTTCAGTTTAATCTACTTTAAATCTTTCGTTTTATTTACTTTTGTTGAAATAGTTGCAATCTGAAAGTATAAATTGATGTTATGATCGATGTATCATTCATTTAAGCTTATTCTATAGCTATTGTGAATGACTAAGAGTGAAATAGGGAATATGTTTATCCACTGATAAACATTTAAAAAATGAATCTGTTGGTTTTTGATTATGATTGTGGTTCGAGATATATTGGTGGTTTATGGTTCGAGGTTCAAAGGTGTTAAGGTGGTTTTAGTTCTAAGTTGGCTCAGCGCCATACTTCTTCTCAATGGATTTCTTCAAATAAAGGTTAAGCTCATTTTCTATTTTTCTGAATTTATGGTTAAATCTACTAATGTTTAAAAGATGTTGTTTGATTGTATTCTGTTAGTTGTGTGAATGTTATTATTCAAAACTGATAATTGTAGTTTACTTTGAGTATAGTTCTGTGTTAGATATTGTTTTTAATGGCTGCTAGTTTGTTATAATAAAACCACAAATGTTTATTTGGATAGTACTATTTGGTTTTGGCCAAGTATGAAAATTTGTTCGTCTCGATTCAATTCGAATTGATCTTCGGTTAAAAGTGTGACTCAGTCGTCTTTGGTGAATAAAAAGAAAAGTTTGGTTATCTATTTCTACTTAAAAAGTAAAATCAAATAGTAATAAAAATAAGCTAAAAACAATTAACTAATAATAACGAAACAATAAAAATAATAAAACATAAATTAAAGCAAAAGAATTTATAAAAATAAAACTAAAAGAAAATTAACTATCCACTCGAAAATAAAGTTTACTTAATGAAAAATGGGAGAATAAAACTAAGATGGTACTTTAAGGTTAAACGAGGCAAAACCTAAAGCAGGTACTGAATAAAAGATAAAACTTGAACTTTACGAAAAATATTAATTTTAAAATTCGACGAAAAATAACTAAAAATACGTGACTTTCAGAATTAAAATCGAAACAACTTTCAGATTAAACTAAACAATTACGGAACAAAATAATAAATAAAGAAGCTAGCAGGCAGCTAGCTCAAGCGAGCAACCTACTAGCTCAAAATGGCGCCAAAATGGATAAGCAACTAAGCTAGCATGCTGGTCAAATCCATCGGAATATAGAACAATTACTTGCATCGGAATGTTTAAAAAGTATCGTAATATTGTGATAAAAACTGAGCCAAAACAAAGTAATTATTTTTATGAACTATCGTAATATGTATGTTTCTATCGGAATGTTTTAAAAGAAAATTCTATCGTAATGTTGAACAAAAACTGTCGGAATATCAAACAAAAATTCTATCGGAATGTCTAAAAAATAAAAATTGTCGGAATAACAAAGTGCAAAATCTATCGGAATGTGGCTGTCAAAATTTGGGCAGCACTTCGTCGCAATATGCCTTATACCCGATCGCAAAGTACGATGCCAGGGGCAATCGCAACCTACGATCGGAATAAGTGATCGGAAAAACTATCACAATCAGCTGTCACAATGTAGAAACCCTATTGTGATGGAAAAATCACAATATTCGGATGGATGAGCATAAGCTAATAAACCAATAAGCACTTCTAAAAAGAACAATTAACAAAAACTTTACCAACTCAATAAGCACAAATTTGAAAACTTTTGAAATACTAAATATGCAAACTTTATAAAACAAACTTTAAAAAGACTAAACTTTTTAAGAAAACTAAAAAGTAAATAAGCTAAACACAAAATTAAGCCAATAAGCATGTCAAGCTCAAAGCTCAATTCGTATTAAAACTTATAGATGAATAAAAAGATAAACTTTTTAATCAATCAAACATCAATATTAAACAAAATCAAAGATTATTTCGAATCAAACATAATTAAAAAGATCAAGAAAGGTAGAAGAAGATGATTGTAAAAAGCTTGAAATAAGATTAAGATTAAAGATTCAAAAGTACAAGATTAAAGATTAAAGATTAAGAAAACTTGAAAGAAAAACTTAAGAACATGAAATAAATCTAGAGAGAGAAAGTATTCTACTCCTACTCCTAATCTAAACTAACTAACCCCCTCCTAATGACACATTAGAGGGTATTTATAGGAGGAGTAAAATGTTGGTGCTTTCTTCCTTCTTTCTTCTTGTCTCGACTCGATTTAAATTCTTTGTCTTTCTCGACGTCGTCTCGGGATTTGTCGATATAATTTGAACTCGTCTTATAATTTCCTTCTTTAATTAGACTTGGTTCTTTGACTTCATTAAACTTTCGTCTTTAGACTTTTTCTTCGATAAATCTCCAGAATAGGCCTTGGACTTCCGTTCTTTTTGCACTCTTGATCTTTTGACTTCGTCTTTTCTCGTTTTCTTCGATAAAAGCCCGTGAAAGCCGGTGTTTTCTTCCTTTTTCACATTTTGGTCCTAAATCACAACAATAACACAAACCACGCATAATTCCGACAATTACGACATAAAATACACGTTTTGGCTTGGTTATTATTATATTAAAGTGGTAAAAGGATGGGTGTTTTCACACCTATCAAATCCCCTACACTTGACCATTGCAATGCCCTCATGCAATGCATTAATTACAAAGCATATTTTACATTTTTCATCATAATTAATCCACCTTGGCCTTTATTAAACATAATTAAAGGAAGAAAAACAAATATAGAGATTAAAGACTTACATTGAGGCTTTGGATTGTCATGAATGTTTATCACCTTCAAGTTTCATGTTCCCCAAACCAGGCTTAAAAACGAGATCATTGTTATTATAAGTTAGCAAACTAACACAAACTCATGTGGCCCAATTATTCACTTAGACTCCCTTATTCCGAGGTGTATCTCTTATATTTTATTGTTGTCTTGAATGATCACGAGGATGCATTGTTGACTTATTTCGATAGTTATTTAGGCTAAAAATAAAGTAGGACGATTTAATAAATAGTTAGCTAAAGGTCAAAATCTTTTAAAACTGCTTCTCGGGACCTCATAAAGTTCATATCTTGGCATAACTCGCTTCACGATTTGAGACCTTTCTTAGATCGATATTTGGCATTGACTTCATACTTCAAATATTGAGAGACGTTCATGAAATAATGGTCTTCTCTTCATAATAGGAATTTCTTCACTTGAACTTTTTGAGAGATTCTTCATATTTAGACCACGACTTCTTCATTTTTCTCCAATCTTTATTTGGGACTTTGATATACAACGATCCGCCTCCTTTTAGGACTTGGATATATTTATCCCATACCTTGTTAAGGCCTTTTTGGATAGACTTCTCCATGATCTTTAGGGGAGTATTTGCTTTTCGTCGTGTGTCTCGATCCTTCATATTGATTTTTGATAAATGATTCTTCACATCACTTGGGATCTTTAGCAACAAAATGTAGCCCTCGTGCGTTGTTAGGACCTTTTTGGACTCACCAATCTTCGCATCCCGCTTCAATAAGTTATGCCTTGGCTATGAACTCTAATTAATACCGAGCAACTTTTAAACGATCTTGGGCTAGAAGCTAAGTAACTTTTCAAATCGTACGACCTTATTTATTGCAATTAAATTTGTTAACAAGCGATGGGAGAAAAAGCTCATAATCAACTCACATAAATTCATGAAAGAATAACAAACTTATAATTGACTCTATCATCTCTCGTTCTCCACAATTTAAAATCTCAAAGAATGAGACCCGTGGATGCTTAGCCAATTAAATCAAAGTTTTGGGTTTTCAAGTCATCTATAGGATCTTGCAACTTCTTAAACTTTTCAAGTTTAGAATTCGCATTTTAACGTTCCCTTGATAAACGACTTTCTAGGATCAATTATAGGAACTTGCGAAAAGTTCTTGTTCTTAACCCGTAAGAGTTAAGACTTCCACGTTTTAGAGTTCCCTATATAAAAGCCTAGCAAAACTTGACTTAAACACGTTAAGGATACTAGCTAGAGTAAACTTAGATAAGTAAACTCGGCTTGAGTCAAAAGATTCACAACATTGAAATATTAAAACCACTTTATTAAAATTTATTCTAGCGAAGAAAGAAAATAACTATACAAAGGTAAAAACAACTAGACCAAAATAGATCCAATTTTTTTAAAAAATGTCGAAAAATCGATTTTTCGGTAAAAATGAGGACAAATACAAGGAAAAGCCCACTTAACTTCGATAGAAGTCCCCCTACACTTAATATAAACATTGTCCTCAATGTTTAATCATGTGGGAGTAAACTCCCCTACACTTAGGACATTGTGCACGTTGTTTAAATCTTGCTAAGGAAAGGACAACTAAAGTGATTCCTATTTTAATATTGAAGAATATAAAATAGAGAATCAAAAGAGTTTAGAATAGAACCGGGAAGACGGGAACACAGAATCACGGGTCGTCAAAAGTCATCAAGAATGGATCTTTGAAAGCTCGAATCCCTGCACATGATAAGAAAGAAAACAACAAACACATACTAGGGTCTCCCCCTACACTTAATAGAAAAACAGAATAAAAGGATAGATAATTGGGTTGCCTCCCAAAAAGCGCTTGTTTTTGTTCACCGAGTCACGAGCCTGACTCGTCCCCGAATTAAATAGTCCATGGGGAAGCCTCAAATGTAATACCGGGATCAAAGACCTTGTCCTCGTTCCCGGAGGAAAAGACAATAGGAGAGGCCAGAGGATAAGTCTTGAAGGGTAGAAAAGTCCTCTCAACATAAGAAAAGTATGTGAAATCATGATTCACGGGAGGTGGGGTGGGTAAAGGAATCAAAATGTCATCCCCAAAAGACATATGATTATCACTGAGCGGCAAAGCCGTAAAGGTGTCAATCATGGAATGGTCAATGTCACCCCCCCCCCCCGGGTCAAAGCACTCATCCTCCATAATGGTGTCTAAAGGTTGGGATAAAAGGTGCTCGGGAGGGGGAATTGGGGCAATATCTTCATGCAACAAATTATCAAAAAGAATATCCCCCTCCGTGTCATCATCATCAATACGCGGAGGTATTAAGAGAATGTCGATTTCCTCCATAGCTGTATCATTATTCTCAACTGAAATAATAGACGGAGGTAAAGACTCAGAAATAGGAGCAGAATTCAACGCTTCAATTTTAGCAATAAGAAGATGAACTTTTAGTAATTTGTCGCGAAGAATAACGTCTTCCACCTCATCTACAAGACCAAGTTCAGTGGTGAACTTCTCGTATGTCGGAGAGAATAAATCAACATCGCCTTCATCGCCCGGAGGAGAAGGAGAAATTTCAAAGGTGAAATTCTCATAGCATGGAGAAAAATCATCATCATTAAGAGAGACTTCGTCCGTAAGCTCAGCAAAATTAGGGACATCACAAACCTCATCAAAGAATTTATCAAGATCCAAATCACTAATCTCACTCGATGTATCACTATCCTTAGACGCATTAGGGATATCAAGAGTAGGAGTAGTAATCTCAGAAGATGGATTGAGATTATAGATATCATCCTCGTCATCATCATAATAGTAGTATGGACGCACAAGAGAAGGAGTATAATCACTAAGATTTGATACTTGCTCTTGTTGTTGTCGCTTTTCCTCCTCCCTTGCTTCGCGTATGCTAGCTAATTCTTGTTGAACGTATTAAAGTGTATTCAAAAAAATGGCTCGTTCTTCTTCACTCATTCCAACAGAAGGTTGATGATCAAGGGTGTATTGTGGGGGCTCAAAATTGTGAAAACCAGAATTATAGCACGGATGTGGTCCATCATAAATCATTGGTTGAAAAGAAGTATAACACGGGTTTGGCTCATAATAATTCATCGACTGACAATAAGAAGTATCGTGAGGGCCCCCACAATTGTTGCAATACGGGTATTGAGGAAAACCATGTGCTTCTTGTAGATAGCTATTACCATTGTCATAATTGTAACCCAGTTCTTGCTCGCCATGAAGCGGGTATCGAATTGGACACGAAACATGCCAATGAGAATCGCTTCCACAATATATGCAAGGGGGAGAGTAGGTGGATTAGTAGAAAAGGATGAATTAGTCGAATTGCACGATGGACAAAATCCAAAATGGGAAAATTGTGAGTCGGAAACGGTTGGAAGATCTTTTCCGCATTGCTCGCAATAACACCATTCACATGATTCGAAACCATATAATCGTCTTCCACACCCTGCAGCACAAGCAACATACGAATTCATTAAGAACAATAGATAAGCAAGAAGAATATTTTTGGTGCAAAACTTTCGAAAAAGAAATGCTTTTTATGATTTTTTAAATGTTCTTTGGATTTTTGAAAATTTTTATTCTTTTTTTGGATTTTTGAAAATTTTTGACACGAAAAATAACGTTCACGAGTGAACGGATCCCAAAATCCAACGCGTCTCTCACAGAAAACCGTTAATCTTCACGAAAAGAGCCGCCAGCGGCGCCATTTAATATTTGGTTTTGGCCAAGTATGAAAATTTGTTCGTCTCGATTCAATTCGAATTGATCTCCGGTTAAAAGTGTGACTCAGTCGTCTTTGGTGAATAAAAATAAAAGTTTGGTTATCTATGTCTACTTAAAAAGTAAATGCAAATAGTAATAAAAATAAGCTAAAAACAATTAACAATAATAACGAAACAATAAAAATAATAAAACATAAATTAAAGCAAAAGAATTTATAAAAATAAAACTAAAAGAAAATTAACTATCCACTCGAAAATAAAGTTTACTTAATGAAAAATGAGAGAATAAAACTAAGATGGTACTTTAAGGTTAAACGAGGCAAAACCTAAAGCAGGTACTGAATAAAAGATAAAACTTGAACTTTACGAAAAATATTAATTTTAAAATTCGACGAAAAATATAACTAAAAATACGTGACTTTCAGAATTAAAATCGAAACAACTTTCAGATTAAACTAAACAATTACGGAACAAAATAATAAATAAAGAAGCTAGCAGGAAGCTAGCTCAAGCTAGCAACCTACTAGCTCAAAATGGCGCCAAAATGGATAAGCAACCAAGCTAGCATGTTGGTCAAATCCATCGGAATATAGAACAATTACTTGCATCGGAATGTTTAAAAAGTATCGTAATATTGTGATAAAAACTCAGCCAAAACAAAGTAATTATTTTTATGAACTATCGTAATATGTATGTTTCTATCGGAATGTTTTAAAAGAAAATTCTATCGTAATGTTGAACAAAAACTGTCGGAATATCAAACAAAATTCTATCGGAATGTCTAAAAAATAAACACTGTCGGAATAACCAAGTGCCAAAATATATCGGAATGTGGCTGTCAAAATTTGGGCAGCAATATGCCTTATACCCGATCGCAAAGTACGATGCCAGGGGCAATCACAACCTACAATCGGAATAAGTGATCGGAAAAACTATCACAATGTAAAAACCCTATTGTGATGGAAAAATCACAATATTCGGATGGATGAGCATAAGCTAATAAACCAATAAGCACTTCTAAAAAGAACAATTAACAAAAACTTTACCAACTCAATAAGCACAAATTTGAAAACTTTTAAAATACTAGATATGCAAACTTTATAAAACAAACTTTAAAAAGACTAAACTTTTTAGGAAAACTAAAAATTAAATAAGTTAAACACAAAATAAAGCCAATAAGCATGTCAAGCTCAAAGCTCAATTCGTATTAAAACTTATAGATGAATAAAAAGATAAACTTTTTAATCAATCAAACATCAAGATTAAACAAAATCAAAGATTATTTCGAATCAAACATAATTAAAAAGATCAAGAAAGGTAGAAGAAGATGATTGTAAAAAGCTTGAAATAAGATTAAGATTAAAGATTCAAAAGTACAAGATTAAAGATTAAAGATTAAGAAAACTTAAAAGAAAAACTTAAGAACATGAAATAAATCTAGAGAGAGAAAGTATTCTAATCCTACTCCTAATCTAAACTAAATAACCCCCTCCTAATGACACATTAGGAGGGTATTTATAGGAGGAGTAAAATGTTGGTGCTTTCTTCCTTCTTTCTTCTTGTCTCGACTCGATTTAAATTCTTTGTCTTTCTCGACGTCGTCTCGGGATTTGTCGATGTAATTTGAACTCGTCTTATAATTTTCTTCTTTAATTAGACTTGGTTCTTCGACTTCATTAAACTTTCGTCTTTAGACTTTTTCATCGATAAATCTTCAGAATAGGCCTTGGACTTCCGTTCTTTTTGCGCTCTTGATCTTTTGACTTCGTCTTTTCTCGTTTTCTTCGATAAAAACCCGTGAAAGCCCGCGTTTTCTTCCTTTTTCACATTTTGGTCCTAAATCATAACAAAAACACAAACCACGCATAATTCTGATATTTACGACATAAAATACACGTGTTGGCTTGGTTATTATTATAATTAAGTGGTAAAAGGATGGGTGTTTTCGTACCTATCAGATAGGTAAACTGATTTGAGTTGTTATTTTGGATGTATGGATCTGTTATTGCATCTATGTAAGTTTAATAATATGCTTTTGAATTGATAAATTTTACGAATCTGAGTTTTATTTGAAACATGAATCTGTTAAATTGATGTTTTATCTGTTATAAATTTTTAATATCACCCTATTCTGCTATTGTTGCTGAGATTTCGCTTCTATATTACTGAATGATTATTGTAGCTTTATGAGTCTTGATGGTTTACTTGCTTGCTTAATTATTTTGCTGTTGGTCTTATTTAAATTGAGTGGTCTTTTTGGTATTGATCCAATAGTTGTTGCTGCATGTTTAAGATACCGGATTGTTACCTTTTTGTTGGTTTAGCTGCTCTTGTTTAATCTGATTAAATTAATAGGGCAATTTGGTAATTGAATCTGCTAAGTTTCTTCGTCCTGCTTATTCACTAGTTATTTAGCTTATTTCTTGCTGATTATTTGGTATTTTAATAGCTGCGATAGATGATTTGACTAGTTGTGTTAGTGTCGTTTCGATTTCTGCTGATTGAATGAATGCATTGTGAGTTTGTACGGTTGTCCTTGATATTAGGGCTGTTTGGATTTTGTCTACTGATTTTGTTAGTTTTCTTTAGTACATTATTGATTGCTAAATTAGTTTGTTAATTACTGCTAAACTATTTGTTTGATACTGTTATACTTGACCATCAGTTTCGACTGGGGTGTTTGAATTTTAACTCTGAATTCCAAAAAAAATAATTAATATCAAAAATTTGTCCACTGCATGTCTCGAACTCGAGACCTGCCCTTCACATACCCAACGTGCTAACCAACTGCGCTAGCCTCACGTTTTTGTAAACTTCTACTTTATGTATTTAATATACTATTAGTAATTTGAACTGTCATTTAAGTATAAACGTTTTTTTTACATTGTTAGTTTTAAAAATTATATAAATAAAAAGTATAATAACTTTTAACTAAATAGTTTATTTAGTTTTGCTAAATTTCATTAGTTTAAATAAATAATTAAAAAAATTAATTAAAAATAATGTTTAAAAAAATAAATATTTAATTACTTTTAAAATTAATATTGTTGAAATTGTTTTGTTACAATAAAAAGTAAAAATAACAGAGTTTAATAATATGTCTTTTAGATTTATTTTGGGTACGGTTCATGCACTTTTAATTAAAACGTAGGATTTTAGATAAAACCCAAAACCAATTCAAATCGATTGTCCAAATTAAAACGAAAGTCTCAAATTCACAATTTCTTCGTGTACAACAAAATGTGATCACTCTCGTGTTTAATTCATCCGTCTTTAGCGAATTTTAAACTATTACTTTTTCCTAAAGGTAATTTTCTTAATTTGCTCTATAACGTATTACATTAAAATACACCGACACTTTTCCCACACATCAAACTTCCATTTAAATTTATGAAATGACTTAATTTCTTTTAGATTATCTTTTTAACATCTTATTAACAGTATAACAACTCTAAGAAAGTATTTTAACAAGATCAAAGCATAGTTGACAAAATGATTACCTAGGATGCTCCAAAATGGCTCCTAATGAGGTATATGGACTATATCTTCCTCATAACTCTTCAAGAACTCCTATAACTTCTTCCACGGCTTTCTACTGATCTTAGGGACTTCTCAGAGCTTCAATGGTGGTGTGAGAACAGAATGTATATGTGTTTAGGTAAGAAATGGAAGGATGATTCTAAAATGAAGCTAAAGGCTCCTATTTATACTATTTTCAAGCCTTAGCCTCCAAGGAGTGCTATGAAACGTGTAATAACCAGGGATTAGTGACTAAAGGAATCCTAGGAAATATCTATGCAAGTCTAGGAGTGAGTCATTAGGTCTAGGATAAAAAATATCTATGTGTGTGGTTAGAAATGGTCACCACAAGATATAGATAGAATCAATGATGTGTAGCACACAAGGAGGTGCATCACCTACTTAAAAATATCCCAAAATATATATTAGTACTGATCCTAAGTTTAAAAATAGGAGGGAAAGTGTTTGAATGTATTTTTGGAGGGAAAAACCTAGGCGGATTCCAAACTAGGGCTTGTAACTTGTAACTTTGTAATTTTGGTGATTAAGGGCTTAGAAATTTGATTAGTGATGGATTAGGGTTTAATTATGGTATAGAAATTCTATTTAAAATGCTTGGGTCCTTGGTTTGTAGTTTAACAAAAGTTTTTTGAAAATGGGAAGTATACTTATGTAGATTAGGGTTTTCTAATGATCTATGGTTTAATCTTAGTAAATGTGATTATCCTTCAACTATCTACTGATGTACACTCAATTTATACATCTTACATTGTCCTCAATGTGTTTATGAAGTCCTTAAATTAGTTTTATTAATTTATTATAAGTAAACATGTCTAAAGGGTGAAAATACTCATTTTGACCTAATTTACAAGCCATGCATTGAAATCTTGTACCTTGTGAATTAGGTTTAACACCCCCAAATTTACACGCAGCGGAATACATCTTTGGGTGCTAAACAATGATACAACAACACATAATTTATAAAGAACGACTCGAAAAGAGACGTTTTAGATTTATCGTTCCTAAAACATTTGTCAGAGTAGCGTAGTCCCAAGTAATCGTTACCAAAAGATAAGTTAAAACAACATATTTGTTTGTTTTAAAAAAAATGGAACGATAAATAAATCAAAGAGTTTGAACAACAAAAGCAGTGCACAACTTCATTCCCCGTGACCTCCAAGCTTCCACTTCTTGATTACCTGAAATACATGTGAGTAAAACAATCAGCAAAAATGCCGAGTGAATCTATAGGTTTATGAAATCAATTTGAACACAATCAAAGATTATAAGTTTGTGGCATGCTTATAAGCATCAAATAATAATTTGCATCAACAATGATAATTGTATATAGCATAAATTGCAATAAGCTCATGGAACCGAGCCCTTAGACACTCCCATATCAGTCTAATAAGACGAGAGATTTATTAATTGTCGGTTACCTCCAGATTATTGGTACATTGCCATATACCTGACTTCTCAATACAATATGTTCAAACAGTGAGGAGGTCGGGCCTAAGCTTTATGACAAGTCCACAAAAACTGAACCGGGGCGGCTTCCCCCATAGATCTATTAATTGTACTAGCGGTTAACCCATCATAGGTTAATTAACGGTCCATAATTGAGGTTTTAACAAAGGCAATCACTTAATGCAATTTAAAGGCAACCACGGGTCCATTCATAGAGGGACAAAGCATACCATAAAAATCTTGTGTTCTAAGTTTATAAAACATGTATTCCCCCTCGCGGGTTTAAAATCATTTAATAACTAGTATAAAGCGAGGCTATAGACTCACGTTGATAATGAAAGGCGGATTATCGGCTACGGGCGTGCTTCGGTCACGGAAACCTATATAAATAATAATCGGTCTTAGACTCTTGTCTAATGACTTTTATCAAAATAAAAATATACATATGATGATTTTGTACATATGATGATGATCAAGTGGGTTTATATATCCTTGTTTACTCATTTTAGTGTTTACGTATTGGTAACTTTTTACTAGTTTACTAGTTTTACCTATTTACCTATTTTGAGTCCAATAAGCTTAGTATAAGTTCTTTAACTTGTTTTAATCCATTTTATACCTATATTATTAGTATCTATACTTTCCATGTTGGGCCCAAATGGGTTAAGCCCAATAAGTTCTTTTTATAAGTGTTTATCTTATTTAGTCCAATTATTAGTCCAATATGCTTAGTTAGCTCGTTAATGTTCGTATGTCCTATAGTCCGGGTTTTATCGGTTTTTACTTGTATTAGTTACTTATGTATCATTATATGACTTTTTTTAAAAACTTTACATTAGACGGGTTTGATCGTCTAAGTTTTAATTGGCGAAAAACGTTAATTTTACGGTAATAGCCGAAAAAGTCGTAAAAATCAAGTTTATAGTTTTTATTACTTATAAGTATTATTCCACTACCATTTATATAATTTATCCATTTATTTAACCTTTTACATATTTATATAAATAAGTTTCTTAAGTTAGTGGGTTTTTATTTTACATTTTATACAATAAAATTTTGAGTGCTTATATAATAATAATAAACATTAATTCTCAAAATCTGATTTTTATTTTCATGTTCACCATTTTTATCATATCTAGAATTCTACAATGATATAGAAGCTCATTTTTGGGTGGCATGATCTTCATATTATGTGCTGCATTTAACTCAGTTATAGTTACTGCTCATTTTAAGTTTATCTAGCCTTAACAGTCCCTACAAAACAGCTTATTCAGATTAGCACTCTCATCTTGTTTTGATCATATCTCACTCATTATAATGATTCCATTGCATGGCCAACTCTCACATGTGTATAACATCTTGTACTTACTGTAAATGAATCATACCATGCAATTTTATCAGTTCAAGTTTTAGTTATATACTGTTTTTATACAGCCAACTAAATAAGCATGATTTTAGCCTCATTTCTTATAGTTATTAACCTTTTTAAGCATATTTATCAACACTTGATCCCCACACAACATTTATATCATCATATATACATCATATACATATACAATAATAAAGAAAATACATATGTTCTTTACAAAAATAACAAGAGAAAATGGAGAGGATGATCTTCTTTACCAACCAAGTGTATTTCTTGTTTTTGGAAGACAAGAACTTGATGAACACCAAAAATAACTCCAAGATCATCAAACACCAAGAACAATAGTTGAGAAATCAGCCCTAGGACACAAGCAAATCACCTCCAATGTTGTTAATATGGCCACCAAATGATCAAGGCTTCAAGATAACTCCACGATAGAGCTAGATAACAAGTATTTTGTGGTTAGAAAGATCAAGAAGGGGTGTTTTGTTCATCAAAGTGGACGGCAAGGTGGTGGTGTTGAGAGAGTTTTGAGGTTGTTTGCATGAGTGTAAAATGGTATGTGTGAGTAGCTAGTGGTTTTGTTGGTTTGAGTGGAAGGAGTAAGCTTAAGTGTTAAGCTAATGCTTACACTTGTAGCTAGTTAGTTAACATGATGCCACATCCTTAGATGTGGTGTCATGTGTGCCATCCCATGTTAGCTAGTGGGGTGGGATAATATATTTTGTCCCACCTCACTAATTTACGGGTATTCCTTGATTCTAGTTTTCTTGATTTGCGTGCCCTCGGGTCGTTTTACGAAAAACATTTTTATAAATTATGAATCAACGACACAAAACGAATCCAATAAAAATTGTCTCATCAAAAACGGAGTTCAAAAACGTAAATACGTAATCCTAAGGTTTCCGGTTTAGTCGTAATGGACGCTAAATTATGCACGTAAGCCCAAATTTAAATCCGTAAATTGTGAGTTCGTCAACCAACACAAAAATAAGTTTCAAAATATTATACGAGAAAATATTTCACTACCTGAAAATGTTAGATTGTACTTTATAAAAGTTTAAACGCACACGAAAAATAATAATATAACGACTCGATAGGTAATTGAAACGATATCGTCGAAAGTATTAAATATCGAAACTTCGATAATAAAATATAAAATTTTTGGCATCCGTCGGTATCGCGATCACTAGTAGTCCTCGTTGCTCGTCAAAATATTAAAATATAATATTTAATATCGGTTTCAACTTAAACCGTTAAACATAATAATATTTAACGTTATAAAATACTTCAAAATAATTGAAAATAGAATTAAATTATGACCTTATTTTTACGGGTTTTACATCCTCACCACCTTAAGGGAGCGACGTCCCGGCGCTCGACTCGCCTCACTTTCGCCAACGCGCATTAAAGTCTCAATAAACATCGTCGTTGAAAGTCAAGAAGATATTACATAATATGTGTTCTACATGATCGGACGTCATTGGATGATGCCGTCTCAAGTTCTCACAACTTACGATCATTTGACTAGATCACATACCACATAAGTACATAAAAATAAAAGGTCGAACAATAACATCAAGTATAGATTTCCATCGTTAATCATCGAGAAAACCTTGAACGAACCCTTGATAATAACCACTTGATCACAAGAGTCTTTCCACTTGCGGTGTCGGCTTCAACATGCTCCTCGAGGTTGTAACGAATTTATTAACTCCATTCATTAAGAGATTCGGTCCTCAATCATTCTAATAGTACACGCATAAATCCTGGTGATACTTATCGTTTCTTCTTATACACTGCTTCCCGAGATTTATTTTAAACTCAAAATAAAATAGTGATCTTCAGTACGAGGAACAGAACGAGATAAAAATAAATTCAATAAACGCATAAACGGACAAGATGTGGTAAAATGATTTAAAGTTGATGATCGACGAGGGATCTCGACTTACGTAACCATAAAACATAATAATTCGCAATACTAGAAAAATGAGAGCGAAGAATGAATTAAATATTAACAATAAAGTAACATTTGTCACAATTATCCGTCCCGGATGTGCATTACCTTAAAACTTAGTTGAGGTACCTTCTTGATAAAGATGATATATTAAAAATAGAAGTTAAATAGCTTCATAATTTATTTTGGTTGTCTTAAGAAACTTTGAAAGAATAACACGAATTTATTAATTAAACTCGTATTGATGGTTACAATTTAGAAAATATAATTTTCAAATTAAATCATTGTTAGGAATATAAATTAAACCGGTAATTTTCATTACATTAAAAGTAAAGTATGATAAGTCAATTAGTTCAAAAGATAGAGCATAATTTCATTTTAAACATTAGTTTTAGTTATACAAAATATGATGTATAAATTTGACCTTTTTCTTATGGTAGTTATTTCGATATTTGAAAATCATTGGAAAATGTATAAAAGTTCCATAAAATTTTATAATACGTAGTAGAAATACATAAAGGTGTTTATTATTTCAAAATAAATATGGGATATATTCGGGTTTCGAAAGGTGACAAGATAACAACGAATACGAATGGAAATAATAGTCAACAATTAGTACGAAATCAACGGTACAAAAGAGAACGAAGCAAATGTCGTATGAATTCTTAAAGAGAATAATAAAATAAAGGCGTCGATGGTATTACGATAAGAAATAATAGATTAAACAAGTTGTCAATTTTGTAAGTGCGGTCGATGGTTCACCAATATCAGTTCGTTAACTTAGCGGTGGTCGTTACACGATCGGAAATAAGATCCATACAAAAATTTTAATCAAAGAAAATTCTTAATAATCACTTGTAATTAAAACAAATCAAATGAACGATGTTAGTGTTTAAAGAGAGGAGTCAAAGCACGGTTCACAAGAGTGGATTTCGAGACAAACGAGAGTGACGGACGTCATCCCGGATATACGGAAATCACTTAAGTGATAATTCATTATTCACGTGCGGAGACATTCCAAAGATCTACCCAGTCGCATAAGAAAGATTGGACGAGACGGAAGGATAAAATATCGAGACTTTTAGGTCATTTATAAACAGTCCATAATTAGACGAACGGTCAAAAGAAATCAGTTACAAGACAAAATGAGGTAACAAGTGAAAAAACGATTGTCGAGTAAAAACGTATTCGTAAGCGCGTAATTCGTTCAAGAAAAGGTAAGAAAACATATGTGGATGCATAGAAATTGCGCTACTTGCATAAATTATGAAGGTTTTTAAAACTACTTTTCATTTTATTTCATTTTGTTTATCTTTATCATTAATACAAGTAAAAAGTTCTTTATTATCAAGATTTTTAAGTTGACTACTATTCAGCCTAGCATGGCTCCTTCTAAATTAGACATAGGTGATCAGGCCATGTATAATTTAGGGCTAGCAATGCAGTGCTCCGTTTCGTCGAAAAGTATTACGTTTCTTATCTTTATATAAACCATGCCATTTGTAAAATGGAATTTAGAAATAGTTTATAAATTTATAGGATACAAGTAATTTGTGAGATACTTAATAAGCAACTTTTAATCTTACGAAAAGTATTTTATAAGACCAAAGTAAAAACAATTGGTGAAAATAATCGTAAAACAATATCAGATTTATTTATAATATGACATTATGACAACGTATAAAGTAGTCAAAGTTTTGCAAAAAGTGGCAAATAGTAGCTCATAAAACAACCAATGAAATGGTTACAAGTTGTTATGTTTTCAAAGGGTTATAAGGTTTAGACGAAAACGTCATGAGATACGCGATAAGAATGTCAACGAAGAATGTGAAGGCAAAACTTCAAAACTCAACTCAATCAGTGGAAGGTTAGAAGAAAATGAAAATAAAATAACATCGAATGACAAATGAGTCATATATATGAAAATAATAAAACAATCCACATGTGTATTCTTTGTAAGATACTCGACACAACATGCTTTTAAGAAAGTATGTTGTTCGTTTTTAAATTACACCATTAATCCGGTAATTGCTAATCCTGTATTGTTTCTATTTTTAAATATTTTCACATGCAACTAGTATTCGTTAGTTGTAAAATAATATTTGTTAAAATTTTACGATCTCAAATGAAATCAAAACAGCTTAGAAACATTTAAAACTCATGTTCTGAATTTTCTATCAGATTTAACTTTTAAATATGAGCAAACGACATCTCCAAGACTCAGAGTCTAAAGCATTTTGATGCAAAACGACGTTTTAGACGACTTTCTAGTTTTACCTGAGACCTGAAAACCAATGTAAAATGACCAAAATACCCCTGCAAGTTCTGTGCAGGTTTGACTATTTTATTTTAAAAACGGAGGTTTTACTTTTAAGTTTTGACCTGTTTATACTGCCCCTACAGTTTCTGCATAGAGTGTATTTTTCGACACTTCTTAACGGCTCAAAATATATACATATAGACACACATGTCTTGTGGATTTTATAACAACGAAAAATAAATCTCGTAATGAGCATCAAATAAAATATAGCATGATGAATGACAGAAAATGCTTCAAGGTATTCAACACGAAATTTAGGAAGCAAAACGGTGAAAGACGTTCGTAATTTAGATTTCAAAATGCAATGTAGGCAAATCTCCTTGGTGCCACGATTGTCAAAAACACAAAAACATAACGAGAAAAGAATGGAACATTCATAGGTTGCGTTCCGAGAGCAAGAAAGTTAATGAAAAACAAATGATACAATTTTATAGAAGTAAAATCGTATTCCAATCTAGCGCCATAATCTAGACGATGATTTATAAAATGACGATGACGTTACCGAGATATAAGTGAACAATACACTTCGGAGTCGATACATATAAATGTCAACGAATTAAATCTTCGCATGTCGTGTGAAACGATGATAAAAATCAACAAAATATTATGAAAAACCATGGTATTATTCAACACTATTTTAAGAAATGTTTCAAAATGTATGACTCACACGATAGCGGTTAGTCTATTCCAAGGACACATTGAGTTACACAATGGTCTGGAGATTACGTTAAAAGACGTCCAAGCACAAATAGCCGGAAGACGATTTGAATATCTATATAGATATCTCAAAGGGTTAAACAATGAAAGTAACGCGCGTAGATGAAGTTATGTAAGGTCATAATATAAAAATTTTGCAATAAAAGCAATTTAAATAGTTCAAAAATAAATACAGAAAGATCTTGAAAATTCATTGTATTTATTTAAGTTAATCATTAATAAATGATAAACTTTTATCGAAAAGTTTAACGACATAAATATATATCGATAAAGGATTATAGTATTTATTTAGAAATACTTAGCAATAAGGCATACATAATAATGTATACTAAAGTTGTAATCCCAGAAGTAGCTTGAACCTGAAGACACGCGAAATCATGTGCACCGACTCTTTGAAAAAAAATAAAACCGACAGTTATAGTTTAGGTTTTTAGAAAAAGACCTAGTTCTTTATAACTCATGGCTCTGGTACCAATCTTTAACACCCCCAAATTTACACGCAGCGGAATACATCTTTGGGTGCTAAACAATGATACAACAACACATCATTTATAAAGAACGACTCGAAAAGAGACGTTTTAGATTTATCGTTCCTAAAACATTTGTCAGAGTAGCGTAGTCCCAAGTAATCGTTACCAAAAGATAAGTTAAAACAACATATTGGTTTGTTTTAAAAAAAATGGAACGATAAATAAATCGAAGAGTTTGAACAACAAAAGCAGTGCACAACTTCATTCCCCGTGACCTCCAAGCTTCCATTTCTTGATTACCTGAAATACATGTGAGTAAAAAAATCAGCAAAAATGCCGAGTGAATCTATAGGTTTATGAAATCAATTTGAACACAAGCAAAGATTATAAGTTTGTGGCATGCTTATAAGCATCAAATAATAATTTGCATCAACAATGATAATTGTATATAACATAAATTGCAATAAGCTCATGGAACCGAGCCCTTAGACACTCCCATATCATCCTAATAAGACGAGAGATTTATTAATTGTCGGTTACCTCCAGATTATTGGTACATTGCCGTATACCTGACTTCTCAATACAATATGTTCAAACAGTGAGGAGGTCGGGCCTAAGCTTCTATGACAAGTCCACAAAAACTGAACTGGGGCGGCTTCTCCCATAGATCTATTAATTGTACTAGCGGTTAACCCAACATAGGTTAATTAACGGTCCATAATTGAGGTTTTAACAAAGGCAATCACTTAATGCAATTTAAAGGCAACCACGGGTCCATTCATAGAGGGACAAAGCATACCATAAAAATCTTGTGTTCTAAGTTTATAAAACATGTAATCCCCCTCGCGGGTTTAAAATCATTTAATAACTAGTATAAAGAGAGGCTATAGAATCACGTTGATAATGAAAGGCGGATTATCGGCTACGGGCGTACTTCGGTCACGGAAACCTATATAAATAATAATCGGTCTTAGACTCTTGTCTAATGACTTTTATCAAAATAACAATATACATATGATGATTTTGTACATATGATGATGATCAAGTGGGTTTATATATCCTTGTTTACTCATTTTAGTGTTTACGTATTGGTAACTTTTTACTAGTTTTACCTATTTACCTATTTTGAGTCCAATAAGCTTAGTATAAGTTCTTTAACTTGTTTTAATCCATTTTATACCTATATTATTAGTATCTATACTTTCCATGTTGGGCCCAAATGGGTTAAGCCCAATAAGTTCTTTTTATAAGTGTTTATCTTATTTAGTCCAATTATTAGTCCAATATGCTTAGTTAGCTCATTAATGTCTGTATGTCCTATAGTTCGGGTTTTATCGGTTTTTACTTGTATTAGTTACTTATATATCAGTATATGACTTTTTTAAAAAACTTTACATTAGACGGGTTTGATCGTCTAAGTTTTAATTGGCGAAAAACGTTAATTTTACGGTAATAGCCGAAAAAGTCGTAAAAATCAAGTTTATAGTTTTTATTACTTATAAGTATTATTCCACTACCATTTATATAATTTATCCATTTATTTAACCTTTTAAATATTTATATAAATAAGTTTCTTAAGTTAGTGGGTTTTTATTTTACATTTTAAACAATAAAATTTTGAGTGCTTATATAATAATAATAAACATTAATTCTTAAAATCTGATTTTTATTTTCATGTTCACCATTTTTATCATATCTAGAGTTCTACAATGAATTAGAAGCTCATTTTTGGGTGGAATGATCTTAATATTATGTGCTACATTTAACTCAGTTATAGCTACTGCTCATTTTAAGTTTATCTAGCCTTAACAGTCCCTACAAAATAGCTTATTCAGATTAGCACTCTCATCTTGTTTTGATCATATCTCACTCATTATAATGATTCCATTGCATGGCCAACTCTCACATGTGTATAACATCTTGTACTTAATGTAAATGGATAATACCATGCAATTTTATCAGTTCAAGTTTTAGTTATATACTGTTTTTATACAGCCAACTAAATAAGCATGATTTTAGCCTCATTTCTTATAGTTATTAACCTTTTTAAGCATATTTATCAACACTTGATCCCCACACAACATTTATATCATCATATATACATCATATACATATAGAATAATAAAGAAAATACATTTGTTCTTTACAAAAATAACAAGAGAAAATAGAGAGGATGATCTTCTTTACCAACCAAGTGTATTTCTTGTTTTTGGAAGACAAGAACTTGATGAACACCAAAAGTAACTCCAAGATCATCAAACACCAAGAACAATAGTTGAGAAATCAGCCCTAGGACACAAGAAAATCACCTCCAATGTTGTTAATATGGCCACCAAATGATCAAGGCTTCAAGATAACTCCATGATAGAGCTAGATAACAAGTATTTTGTGGCTAGAAAGATCAAGAAGGGGTGTTTTGTTCATCAAAGTGGACGGCGAGGTGGTGGTGTTGAGAGAGTTTTGAGGTTGTTTGCATGAGTGTAAAATGGTATGTGTGAGTAGCTAGTGGTTTTGTTGGTTTGAGTGGAAGGACTAAGCTTAAGTGTTAAGCTAATGCTTACACTTGTAGCTAGTTAGTTAACATGATGCCACATCCTTAGATGTGGTGTCATGTGTGCCATCCCATGTTATCTAGTGGGGTGGGATAATGTATTTTGTCCCACCTCACTAATTTACGGGTATTCCTCGATTCTAGTTTTCTCGATTTGCGTGCCCTCGTGTCGTTTTACGAAAAACATTTTTATAAATTATGAATCAACGACACAAAACGTATCCAATAAAAATTGTCTCATAAAAAACGGAGTTCAAAAACGTAAATACGTAATCCTAAGGTTTCCGGTTTAGTCGTAAGGGACGCTAAATTATGCACGTAAGCCCAAATTTAAATCCGTAAATTGTGAGTTCATCAACCAACACAAAAATAAGTTTCAAAATATTATACGAGAAAATATTTCACTACCTGAAAATGTTAGATTGTACTTTTTAAAAGTTTAAACGCACACGAAAAATAATAATATAACGACTCGATACGTAATTAAAACGATATCGTCGAAAGTATTAAATATCGAAACTACCGATAATAAAATATAAAAATTTTGGCATCCGTCGGTATCGCGATCACTAGTAGTCCTCGTTGCTCGTCAAAATATTAAAATATAATATTTAATATCGGTTTCAACTTAAACCGTTAAACATAATAATATTTAACGTTATAAAATACTTCAAAATAATTGAAAATAGAATTAAATTATGACCTTATTTTTACGGGTTTTACATTAGGGTACTTGTACATTGTCTTAACATAATCTAATAACCTTGATGAAGTCCTATAAATATGTATTGACTTGTCCAAAAAGAACTAAGTAGTGATTCTATGTAGATTTCTTAATATTAGGGGTTTTAGGTCATTAATCCTAACGACTTTCTATCTTGGGTAATTAGTGTTTGTACCTTTATGAACACTTATTCTAGGGCTTATATAGTATGTTTATGACTTCTAGCGATTCTACATTTTTAGTTTAAGGGTTTTTATAGGTTGATCATATTCTAGGGACAATTATGGGAGCTTAAGATCCTACGCTTTGATAACTTGTACTTTATGCTTTACCAACTTGTAACTTGACTTGAAATGAATGTATAATCTTAATATGATACTTAGTTGAGTTTTATAATCTATGGAAAAATACTAGACTCTAATTCAATGTATAGTAAATTTTATATGCTAATCTTGGTTACTAGGTCTTAACTTGTAATTAGCTTTGGATTAGTGAATATTAGTATTTTGTGATCAAATAACTTTCCTTTATATGTCAGATTATAATGAGCATGTTGTTTTTGATACTTTTGCATAGATGTTATGTAATTACATTGCTTGAAATATTCTTTACCAAGGATTTCTAGGTGGTGATCTTGACTATTATGTACATTTACTTGTACTTAGCTTTGTATGGTTTATTCTTGCCATTCTTAGGTATTATTATGTCTTCAAAGTATAGTTTACAAGTTGTTTATAATCCATAATGATTTATTCATATGTATTCTTCATTCATTGTTTACCATTCTTGAGTTTACAACTCATTTATAGGGATTCTAGGGTTACTAAGGGAATTTAGGGCATCATAGTTATATTTGAGATGTTCTTATTAATATTTGAACTTGTGTGATCACTTTTAGATCTTAGACTTAATATATACATTGTATTGACAACATATAGGAATATGTTAAAGTGGCATTTCAGGTTGCGAGAAGCAGTCCATCTTACCAAGTAAGGTACAAAAAGCAAAAAATTTCTAGCCAAATTTTCATATTGAGATAGTTATAGCTTATAACACATAAGTGAAATTTGAGGATTGTCACAGTCTCTCCCCCTTAATGAAATCTCGTCCCGAGATTATAAGGGTAACATAGCTTTTAGGTGCTCAAATTCTATCTCATAATTTTATTCACATATCAATAAAACAACTTTATAGTTGGTATTTTAGTTTCAAATTAATCATTTAATCACATAATTCTTTCTTAGATTTTGAAATATGAAAAGGATTGTGATTATTACTGAGTTCTTTGGGAAACCTTAATTCAATATGTCACTGCTCAATTCAAAATCTTGAATTGATTATCGCATTTTTCAAAATCAATTTAGGTAATTGATAGAGAAAAGATCCTTCTCACATAGATACTGTTTAATATGGTGTAGTTTCTCATCTGTAGTGAGAGATTTCCATCAAAATAATCTCTTGGATTATCTTAAATCACCATTTTAATTCAGCAGTTTCTTAACATAATTCAACGTTCTACGAGGCTCCATTATAATATAGCAGTTTCATGAACTATTTTGGGTCTCATAAGTTGAAAATCTCCAGCTTAAGCCCAGCATATACATAAATGGCACTTCTTTTGATAAAGTGCTTCAAATAGTATTGCTTTAGTTCTAGCACGAAAACTATTGTTACACGCGAAAAGTTTTCCAATGGTAAGTGTCCTTTCCAAAACATATAACACATACATGGAGTATATCGTTTAGTATTTGGATAGTTCTTCCACTTAACACATTAGTATAGCTATTTAAGTATAACACACAAATTTTGAGTATACTTTTAGGATCAAGATGTGAAACACTCGTCACGATCTTAGATTATAGATATTGATTCCCTATGTCGACAGATTATTTCTTGTATAATCTCGTCAGAGTTTCCATATTATCAATTTTCTAGATAGGAATAAATCCTGTAGCCTTAGTAAAACAATCGACAATGATCCGGATGGCATCACGTCTTACTTGAAGTAACAAAATTCTCATTGTTTTTTCCTATTTCCATGGAGGAATTTAGGTTGAACTAGTAAGTCGGATGACTTTTAATATTCTGCTTTAAGAGCATAATATAAGGAATTCAAAGTTTCTTCGAGTTGAATGGAATACTTCAGCTTCCAAGTATTTACAAATTCTAAATCTAAGACGAACATTAACGTACTTTTCTAGTATAGTAATACACGTAATTTTCACTTAGAATTCTAACGTTTTATTAAGTCTACACTTGTCTTATATCGAATCTCTTTCAGTCCATTTATAAATTCTTACTAACATAAAGATGCATCCAACTTTATGCAAGGAAGAAATTATAAATTTGGTGATTTAGATTTATTCATTTGACTGAAGAAGCGTCCTAATTCAATCAAATAAACATAATGTAAATCATTAACTTAGAAATTTCTGACATAACACGAATATAAACAAATATTCTACCCTTAAGTTTCTTTTTTATGTTGGCGTGTGTAAGACGTTTTGAATATGGTATCTAGGAATACGATTTTCTAAAGACGAACGATGTTAAAATAGAAGATGGTATTTTATTACGTATAAAATATTGAATAATACTACCAAACATATGATTTATAAGGCCACTTGCGCTTACAAATCCATGTCCAATGATCTACTATGTTGAAAATCTGACACCGGGTGGTGTAAATTTATGTGTGATGCAGAGTGCATTTCTTACACAGAAGAAAATTTCCATCATATTTACTGTAGATTGGATTCTAGTTTACTTGAATTTTAGAGATGTTCTTTCACTGCTGAATTTATGCTTAAGATTTGTTTCCTATTTTTGCACATGATTGTGCTTAATTACCTTGTCCATTAACTCTTTGGGTAGAGGTAAATGAATTTTTTGAATATATTGGGATTTTGGAAGTGGTAATCTTTCTTCAAGATCTTTGATAAAATTCCTTAATAAACTTTTCTAACAAAATCTTTTGATGGGGTCTTTTTAACATAATTTCAGATGAAATTCCATGACATAATTCCGTGATAAAATCTTCTGATGAAGGCTTTTATCATTCTACAGAATAGGATTTGACTCTACTTAACTCTTGAAATTTCCTCGTGTATGTCTCGAGGTTAATTCCTTTTATCTTTAGATAGAGAAGTTCTTCTTTCATCTTCTCGATAAGAAATATTTGAAATTTAATCAAGCGATCTTATGTATTTCTTTTATCTCAATGGGTTGAGTATAAAGAATTTACCAAGATAACTGATGAAGTGCTATCTTCTTATAGCATGCTTCACTTTATAATTTCAAATACGATAAGAAACTGAATTGGCTCTTTCAATCCAACGGGTGATAGCATCTTTTCTTCCTTGGATATCAAAAACTAACTAGTCATCGAGTCTTCTTTCGGGTAATACTTTTTATTAACAATTTGTAATTGCAGGATTGCAGCCACATTGTCGTCAATTCTTCGTTAAATACTTTTTAGAGTTTAGAATGAGGGGAAAGAATAGAAATAATTCAAAATCCAAGGTATACTCATATCAGAAAACATTCGTCACATGTGTATATGGATACATATAAATGCTTATCAAACACGGGGTATATCTTCTAGGTTTATAGGAAACTCACTATGTTGATTATCATTCATATCTAAGGATAATAAATCCAACTATGAAATAGAATTTCAAAGTTTTCCTCGGATTTATAAAGATAGACTCATGCAGAATCGTAACATAATTTTTCCATGATATGGAATGGAAGATAATATCGGAAAATGTAAAAACTCGTCTTATAGAACAAGCTTCTCTTTTACATATCCTGTAGAATAATATTTTGATGGACAAAAGTCGAGAATAGAATATTTCGAGAAAACTTGGAAAATTTCCTTTCTCTTTCTTCAAACTTGCGGGTTATGTTCAACTTGATAATTATCATTATCATAGAAGATAACAGAAATTGTAAAGAATATATACTTTATCAAGTATATGCTTTTCTTAGAATTAATGCAATTTCATTCATAATCATTCGTGAGAAAATCAAGAAACAGGGGTTTCTTAATTCTCATAAATAAATATGAAACGACAAGATAAGAAAACACAAGTTTTATTTATTAACAACTTGCCTTGTTTAAACTTACAGGACAAGCTTCTCTGTTAACATAAAAGTGAAGACATAAAGTTGAAAGTATTTACAACTTAATAGTCTAATGTTTTCATCTATCCCTCTTAAGTTCTTTGATGGCCTCATAAAGACTTCGTATGTTGGCTCGATGTCTAATTTGAATGTCCTCAATGACTAACTTAAGAGTAGAAATCTTCAGTCGAGCTTGAACAATCTCTTCATCGTGTATCATCTGTCTTCTCCACAACTTAGCCTTGATTTCTTCAAAATCTCATTCTAACTTCTCAAAATCTCGTTGTATAATTCTTCGGCCTTTCCTAAGCCCTTCAACTTTATCTTCAAGATTTTCAATACGCTCGTGAGGAACTTCTTTCATATATGGTAGGACATCTATAAGTTGTTGTTCATAGGTATTTTTAGGTAAGGTTTCAGATATAGGTGATGTTATATTAATAGGGTAAGGTGATGGAAAATTTTGGTGTCGAGGTGTAAAATCTACCTCTTCATTAAATGCTCGTATAACTTTCATATAGGGGTTGTCATCAAAGGATAAAACGGATTTTGGGATTTTCTGGTCTTTGGGTGTATTTTCTGAAATATCTAATAATCCATATGATACTCCGGGAAATTATCAGGAATACTTGCAGAACGCTCATCTTGAGAATCTGATAAGATGATAATAGGAGGGAGATAGTGATACCTATTTCTAGAGACATCGATAAATCTTAACCTATTTACAGTAGATTACATACACATAATGTCATTTATTTCTAAACATGAAATCTCTTATCA
This sequence comes from Glebionis coronaria, assembly GCA_025667525.1. Taxonomy (NCBI): domain Eukaryota; kingdom Viridiplantae; phylum Streptophyta; class Magnoliopsida; order Asterales; family Asteraceae; genus Glebionis; species Glebionis coronaria. The sequence continues at coordinate 372,525,613 of CM046875.1, forward strand.
AATAAGCTTACACTTAAACATGGTATTGTTTACACATTGTTCTACAGGGTAGCAGTACTAGTATTAGCATAATATTACCTCATTCTTGTAGCAGCACTGGCTTCGGCACACGAGGACATTCTTGAAATTATTTTTAAAAGTAGTTATAGTCAAAATTTTAATTCTTGTTCTCTATAACCATGGCTCTGAGTACCAATCTGTAACACCCCTATTTTACCTTTATGCAGCGGATCATTGATCTGGGGTATTACTTCATAGAACACAAGTCATAATAATATAAAACAACTCCAAAGAGTGATGAAATCAACTTTCTTTATATTTTATTGAAAAATCAGAGTTTTATAATATGAGGTTCCCAAAATCTAGAATAATTTCAGTCTTGTGCCTCTTCATGCCATCCATGTGCTGCTCCATACTATCAGTCACCATTTATCTGAAATATATGCTTAAAGTCAACACAAAGGTTGAGTGAATTCATAGGTTTAAAAATCAGTTTGAATACAAGATCCTTTTTCCTGAGCTACGTTGTTATTTTCCCGTAAGTTTGAATAAAATGATGATTCAATTACGCCAAGCTCATGATACCGCGACTAGACATAGGAACCAACAATTTGCCCTTATGAGAAAGTCTGCCAAACTATCCTGAATTAGCAACATAAAGTATGCATGTTTGACCACTGAGGTGCTAGCAAGTGCGACTTGCCCAGACAGGAGATGTCAGCCTCCAATAGTACTATTTACGATATTAGCGCTCATTCTGAGAAATGATTAGCGGTTTAAAATTACAAAGGGACTTTCATATGTAGCTGTAAACATAGTGTCAATGAATCATATCTAGAAAGCATACCAAAAACACTTGTATTCCATTTTTAGCATATATCCCTGAAAGTAGAGATTTTGTATGTAAAAATTATCGTCACAGTCTAATCGAATTGATTACTGGTTTAAGTGCGTCTCAGTCGTTTTTTTGGTGAAAAAGAATATTTTTGGTTGTTGTAAAATAGATTGCAAAACTTTTAAAGTAAATGACGGTTAATTAAATCTAAAACTAATTAAAAAGTAAATGGCGCAATATTAAAAACTTTAAAAGGTAATTTAACTAAATGACAAAAATTAATGATTCACGAAAGTTAAATTTGACAAAGTAATAAAAATGTAAACTTAAAAATAAAACAAACTTAAAAATGAAACAAAACCCCAATCCATCGGAATCCCATCGGAATGCTGTCACCATAGGCCATCGGAATGCTAGATCGGAATGTGGGTATCAGAATATGTTCCTATCGGAATGTGATCGGAATCCCCTATCGGAATAACTGAAACCAAGTCCTATCGGAATAACACTCACCTATCGCAATGTTGAACTAACCTGTCGGAATCTCAGATCAGAATGTGGCTAGTGAAATTTTGGCAGCACTTCGTCTTAATAAAGCCTTAAGAGCCGTCGCAATATACGATCGAAATGAGCGATCGCAATCACGATCGGAATAAGGGGGAGTTACTAGATCGCAATCCTCTGTCGGAATACAAAACCCTAAGCCGATTGTCACGATCGAAATGAGGGATAGCTGTAGGAATGTAGGACCTCTCTTTCCGATGGAAGCTGAAACGTAATAAGCAAAGAAAATAAGCTAAGACTAATAAGCAATAACAAAAACTTGATTAAACAAGAATAAGATGAACAAAATAAGCACACATTTAAAAACTTTCAAGACACAAAATACTAAAACTTTATAAAATGGACTTTAAAAAGATAAAACCTTTAAGGAAACTTAAAAACAAATAAGCTAAACACAAAATAAGCCAATAAGATTGTCAAACTTATAGCTTAATTCGTATAAAAGCTTAGATGGAAATGAAAAGACAAACTTTTTAATCAAATAAGCAAAAAGATTAAACAAATTAATGCTTAATCCGAATTAATAATCAAAATCAAAAGCAAGAAAAGTAGAATAAGATGGATAATAAAAAGCTTGATTAAAGGAAATTAAAGATTCGACAACAAAATGAACTTACTTGGAATTAAAAGGCAAGAAATTTAAGACATGAAATTAAAATGACATGAAAATAGAAATGGTGCAAGTAATTAAAATGGTGGAAAGACTAATTTGTCAAATTAGCTAACAAAATGAAATGAAGTGAAATGGGTTCTATTTATAGGGAGAATGGAAGCATGTGTTGCTCCTTTCTTTCTTTCTTTCTTCTTTCTCGTCTTTTCGTCTTCTTAATTCTTCGAATTTTTTCGACTTTGTCTCGGGATTAATTAAACTTGTCTTATAATTTCTTCATTAATTAGACTTGAGTTCTTCGGCTTTATTAAACTTCCGTCTTTGGATTTTTTCTTCGATAAATCTTCAGAATTGGCCTTAGACTCCCATTCTTTTTGCACTCTTTTGACTTCGTCTTTTGTCTTTTTCTTCGATAAAAGCCCGTGTTTTCTTCCCTTTTCACATTTTGGTCCTAAAACACAACAAAAACACAAACCACCCGTAATTCCGACATTACGACATAAAATACACGTTTTTGCTTGGTTTTTATTATAATTAAGTGGTAAAAGGATGGGTGTTTTCACACCTATCAAATCCCCTACACTTGACCATTGCAATGTCCTCATGCAATGCATTAGTTACAAAGCAAGTTTTACATTTTCCATCATAATCAGTCCACCTTGGCCTTTATTAAAGAGATAGAAAATTACAAAATATTCAAAGGAAGAAAATAAGTGAAAAGATCAAAGACTTACCTTTGGGTTTTGAAAATGTCATGAATGATTATCATCCTCAAGTTTCACGTTCCCCAAACTAAGCTTAAAAACGAGATCATTGTGATTATAAGTTAGCAAACTAACACGAACTCACGTGGGCCAATTATTTACTTAGACTCCCTTATTCCTAGGTGTATCTCTTATATTTTATTATTATCTTGAATGATCACGAGGATGCATTGTTGACTTATTTCGATAGTTTATTAAGGCTGAAAATAAAGTGGGACGATTTAAGCAATAGTTAGCTAAAGGACAAAATCTTTTAAAACTGCTTCTCGGGACCTCTTAAAGTTCATATCTTGGCATAACTTGCTTCACGATTTGAGACCTTTCTCGGACCGATATTTGGCAGTGACTTCATGCTTCAAATCTTGAGAGACGTTCATGAAATAATGGTCTTCTCTTCATAATAGGAATTTCTTCACTTGAACTTTTTGAGAGATTCTTCATATTTGGACCACGACTTCTTCATTTTTCTCCTATCTTTATTTGAGATTTTGATATACAACGATCCGCCTCCTTTTAGGACTTGGATCTATTTATCCTCATACCTTTTTAGGGTCTTTTTGGATAGACTTCTCCATGATCTTTACGGGATTGTTTGCTTTTCGTCATGTGTCTCGATTCTTCATATTGATTTTTGATAAATGATTCTTCACATCACTTGGGATCTTTAGCAACAAAATGTAGCCCTCATGTCTTGTTAGGACCTTTTCGGACTCGCCAATCTTCGCATCCCGCTTCAATAAGTTATGCCTTGGCTATGAACTCTAATTAATACCGAGCAACTTTTAAACGATCTTGGGCTATAAGCTAAGTAACTTTTCAAATCCTACAACCTTACTTATTGCAAATATATTTATTAACAAGCGATGGGAGAAAAAGCTCATAATTAACTCACATAAATTCATGAAAGAATACCAAACTTATAATTGACTCTATCATCTCTCGTTCTCCACAATTTAAAATCTCAAGGAATGAGACTCGTGGATGCTTAGCCTATTAAATCAAAGTTTTGGGTTTTCGAGTCATCTATAGGATCTTGCAACTTCTTAGACTTTTTCAAGTTTAGAGATCGCATTTTAAAGTTCCCTTGATAAACGACTCTCTAGGATCAATTATAGGAACTTGCGAAAAGTTCTTGTTCTTAACCCGTGAGAGTTAAGACTTTCGTGTTTTAAAGTTCCATATATAAAAGCCTATCAAAACTTGACTTAAACACGTTAAGGATACTAGCTAGAGTAAACTTAGATAAGTAAACTCGGGTTGAGTCAAAATATTCACGACTTTGAAAAATTTAAAACGACTTTATTAAACTTTTATTTTAGCAAGGAAGGCAAATAGCGATAACAAAGGAAAATACTACTATACTACTAGGCCAAAATAGATTAAAAATTTTGAAAAATGTCGAAAAATTGATTTTACGGTTAAAATGAGGACAAATGTAAGGAAAAGCCCACTTAACTTCGATAGAAGTCCCCCTACACTTAATATAAACATTGTCCTCAATGTTTAAGCATGTGGAAGTAACCTCCCCTACACTTAGGACATTGTGCACGTTGTTTAAATCTTGCTGAGGAAGAGACAACTACAGTGATTCCTATTTTAATATTGAAAAATATAAAATAGTGAATCAAAAGAGTTTAGGATAGATCCGGGAAGACGGGTACACGGAATCACGGGTCGTCAAAAGTCATCAAGAATGGATCTTTGAAATATCGAACCCCTGCACATGATAAGAAAGAAAACAACAAACACATACTAGGGTCTCCCCCTACACTTGTTAGAAAAACGGAATAAAAGTATAGATAATCGGGTTGCCTCCCGAGAAGCGCTTGTTTTTGTTAACCGAGTCACGAGCCTGACTCGTCCCCGAATTAAATGGTCCATGGGGAAGCCTCGAATGTAATACCGGGATCAAAGACCTTGTCCTCGTTCCCGGAGGACATTAATAAAGGAGAGGCAAGAGGATAAGTCTTGAATGGGAGAAAAGTCCGCTCAACATACGAGAAGTATGTGAGGTTATGATCCATAGGAGGTGGGGTGGGTAAAGTAAGCAAATTGTCATCCCCCAAAGTCAATTGATGCTCAGACAGCGGCAAAGCCGTAAGGTTATCAATCATATAACAATCAATGTCACCTCCCGGGTCAAAGCACTCATCCTCCGTAATGGTGTCTAAAGGAGTGGATGAAAGGTGCTCGGGAGGGGGACTTGGTATAATGTCTTCAAGTAGCAAATTATCAAAAAGGATATCCCCCTCCGTGTCATCATCATCAATACTCGGAGGTATTGAGTGAATGTCAATTTCTTCCAGCAATGGGTCATTATACTCAACGGGTGTAATAGACGGAGGTAAAGATTCTTTAATAGGAGGAGAATTCAACGCTTCAATTTGAGATATAAGAAGATGAACTTTCAACAATCTGTCGCGAAGAATAACGTCTTCCACCTCATCTACAAGAGCAAGTTCAGTGGTGAACTTCTCGTATGTCGGAGAGAATAAATCAACATCGCTCTCATTGCCCGGAGGAGATTGAGAAATTTCAAAGGTGAAATTCTCATAGCATGGAAAAAAATCATCATTAAGAGCGACCTCGTCCGTAAGCTCCATAAAATTCGGTATGTCACAAACCTCATCATCAAAGAACTTGTCGAGACCAAAATTACTAATCTCACTCGATGAATCACTATTGTTAGACGCATTAGGAATATCGAGAGTAGGAGTAGTAACTTCAGAAGATGGGTTGAGATTGTAGACGTCATCCTTATCATCATCATCATAATAGACTGGACCATTCCAGTTAGGAGTGATATAATCGACAAACTCCTCCTTGATAACCTCCACATCTTTAAGAAGCTCATGAAGCAACTTTTGTTGATCATCTCCTCGAGTATGTTCAATTAAACTTATTCTATCCTACGCTTTAATTAAACATTTTGGTGTAGAAAAGAAGGGAAAACGACCAAATTGGCTCAAAAAGGTGTAGGTGGATTTCAAGATTTGGTCACCATCAAGCAAAGGTTGACTTTCCTGATGCAAGTCATCTCGGAGTTGAGCTAAGCATTCTAGAACGTCATTCAAAGTAGTGAGTTGTTGGTCAAGACTAATTCCCTGAGAGGATTGATGATTGAGGGTGTGATGTGGGGGCTCAAAGTTATACAAACCGAAATCATAGCACGGAATTGGCTCAAAGATATTCATCGGTTGACAAGAAGAAGCATCGTGAGGGCCCCCACAAATATTTCACCACGGGTATGGAGAAAAACCCGGTGCACTTTGAGGATAAGGATCATCATATACGGGAGAAGGTGAGAAAGTATTGTAAGAGGAGAAGTACGAATTTGTTGAATTGCAAAATGGACAAAATCCAAATTGTGTATTGTCGATATCAGAACCGCACCACTCACAAGTACACCATTGACATGTTTGATAACCATGCCATGGTCTCCCACACCGTACGCAAGACGAATTCATGAAAAAAAAATAAGAAGGGAAGAGAAAAGAATTAAACACAATAGAGGATAAAGAGGAATATTTTTGGTTGCAAAACTTAGAAAAGAAATGCATTTTATGGTTTTTTTAAAATGTTTTTAAGATTTTGAAATTTTTGATTTTTTTTTTTTTTGGATTTTTGAAAATTTTTGGCAAGAAAAATAACGTTCAAAAGTGAACAGATCCCAAAATCAAACGCGTCTCTCACAAAAAACCGTTAATCTTCACGAAAAGAGTCGGCAGCGGCGCCATTTGAAAGTAGAGATTTTGTATGTAAAAATTATCGTCACAGTCTAATCGAATTGATTACTGGTTTAAGTGCGACTCAGTCGTTTTTTTGGTGAAAAAGAATATTTTTGGTTGTTGTAAAATAAATTGCAAAACTTTTAAAGTAAATGACGGTTAATTAAATCTAAAACTAATTAAAAAGTAAATGGTGCGATATTAAAAACTTTAAAAGGTAATTTAACTAAATGACAAAAATTAATGATTCACGAAAGTTAAATTTGACAAAGTAATAAAAATGTAAACTTAAAAATAAAACAAACTTAAAAATGAAACAAAACCCCAATCCATCGGAATCCCATCGGAATGCTGTCACCATAGGCCATCAGAATGCTAGATCGGAATGTAGGTATCGGAATGTGTTCCTATTGGAATGTGATCGGAATATGTTCTTATCGAAATGTGATCGGAGTCCCCTATCGGAATAACTGAAACCAAGCCCTATCGGAATAACACTCACCTATCGCAATGTTGAACAAACCTGTCGGAATCTCAGATCGGAATGTGGCTAGTGAAATTTTGGCAGCACTTCGTCTCAATAAAACCTTAAGAGTCGTCGCAATATACGATCGCAATGAGCGATCACAATCACGATCGGAATAAGGGGGAGTTACTAGATCGCAATCCTCTGTAGGAATACAAAACCGTAAGACGATTGTCACGATCGGAATGAGGGATAGCTGTCGGAATGTAGGACCTCTCTTTCCGATGGAAGCAGAAACGTAATAAGCAAAGCAAATAAGCTAAGACTAATAAGCAATAACGAAAACTTGATTAAACAAGAATAAGATGAACAAAATAAGCACAAATTTAAAAACTTTCAAGAAACAAAATACTAAAACTTTATAAAATGGACTTTAAAAGATAAAACTTTTAAGGAAACTTAAAAACAAATAAGCTAAACACAAAATAAGCCAATAAGATTGTCAAACTTATAGCTTAATTCGTATAAAAGCTTAGATGGAAATGAAAAGACAAACTTTTTAATCAAATAAGCAAAAATATTAAACAAATTAATGCTTGATCCGAATTAATAATCAAAATCAAAAGCAAGAAAAGTAGAATAAGATGGATAATAAAATGCTTGATTAAAGTAAATTAAAGATTCAACAACAAAATGAACTTACTTGGAATTAAAAGGCAAGAAATTTAAGACATGAAATTAAAATGACATGAAAATAGAAATGGTGCAAGTAATTAAAATGGTGGAAAGACTAATTTGTAAAATTAGCTAACAAAATGAAATGAAGTGAAATGGGTTTTATTTATAGGGAGAAGGGAAGCATGTGTTGCTCCTTTCTTTCTTTCTTTCTTTCTTCTTTCTCGTCTTTTCGTCTTCTTAATTCTTCGACTTTTTTCGACTTTGTCTCGGGATTAATTAATCTTGTCTTATAATTTCTTCATTAATGAGACTTGAGTTCTTCGGCTTTATTAAACTTCCGTCTTTGGATTTTTTCTTCGATAAATCTTCAGAATTGGCCTTGGACTTCCATTCTTTTTGCACTCTTGATCTTTTGACTTCGTCTTTTGTCTTTTTCTTCGATAAAAGCCCGTGTTTTCTTCCCTTTTCACATTTTGGTCCTAAAACACAACAAAAACACAAACCACGCATAATTCTGACATTACGACATAAAATTCACGTTTTTGCTTGGTTTTTATTATAATTAAGTGGTAAAAGGATGGGTGTTTTCATACCTATCAATCCCCTCACGGGTTTTCAAATCATTTAGAAAGCATTTAAAAGTGAGGCTATGAACTCACCTTATGTACAAAGAATCCAAGCTATAATCAGATATATTTCATTCACATATAAACAGCTTGATCATACAAACCACAGCTTGGTCTCATAAACAACAGCTTGATCTCACACAAACCTGGATTAATACATTGTGTATAGTATCAAGTCTTTATTATTTTGTTAAATATTGTTAAGTGTTGGTGATATATTCTTTTATTAATATTTGGTTGTAATTCAAGCACCATTGTTCGGGCCATCATACTTAGAAGCCATTCTATAAACGTTTGAGGAGCGAGGGCACTTTAAATCGTAACCCCAACCACTCAGTCAGAACGTAATATCGAGATGGAACATCTTTGTACAAATCTCCCTAATAACATCATAATTACCTACTAATATTCATGATTAATCTTCTTTAGTTTCAAAGTTGGCAAAAATAGTCCTTTTGGTTACACTTTGGCATAATTACACTTTTAACCCCTAAAGTATATAGTTTTATAAATTGCAATTTAAACCTTCAGTATTTAACCTTAGGACCTCAAACTTTCCAACATTTATTCTTATAGCTTTTGATTTCATAAAATGACACTTTTGGCCAAAAATGTTAAATAGTTTCAAAAATGACAGTTTTAGTCCCTATACTTGTAAAAATCACATAACAACCTCAAAAATGAACCAAATGATCTAGGATTTTAAAAAAAAGTTTCAAAACATGTTTATAATCATAATAAAAACATTTATTTAGATTTATAGATTTTGAAATGGGTTTATGCTTATTATTGTATGTAAATTCCAAAACTAGGGTTTTAAGACATCTTTAACTTATAACTTCCATTTAAATTGATGAAATGACTTAGTTTCTTTTAGATTATATTTATAACATCTTATTAAAAGTATCACAACTCTAAGAAAGTATTATAACAAGATCATAGCTTAGTTAACAAAATGATTACCTAGGATGCTCCAAAATGGCTCCTAATAACGTATATGGACTATATCTTTCTCATAACTCTTCAAGAACTCCTAGAGCTTCTTCAAAAGCTTGCTAAGGATCTTAGAGACTTCATAGTGCTTCAATGTTGGTGTGAGAACAGAATGTATGTGTTTTTAGGTAAGAAATGGAAGGATGATTCTAATATAAAGCTAAAGGCTCCTATTTATACTATTTTCAAGCCTTAGCCTAAAATTATTGCTATGAAACGTGTAAGAACCAGGTATTAGTTACTAAGGAAGCCTAGGAAAGATCTATACAAGTATAGGAGTGAGTCATGAGGTCTAGGATCAAAAATATCTATGTATGTGGTTAGAAATGGTCACGACAAGATATAGATAGAATCAATGATGTGTAGCACACAAGGAGGTGCATCACCTACTTAAAAATATCCCAAAATATCTATTAGTACTGATACTAAGTTTAAAAATAGGAGGGCAAGTGTTTGAATGTATTTTTGGAGGGAAAAACCTAGGCGGATTCAAAACTAGGGCTTGTAACTTGTAACTTTGTAATTTTGGTGATTAAGGGCTTAGAAATGTTATTTGTGATGGATTAGGATTTAATTAGGGTATAGATATTATATTTATAAGGTTTGGGTCCTTGGTTTGAAGTTTAACAAAGGTTTGATGTGAAAATAGGAAGTATAGTTATGTAGATTAGGGTTTTCTAATGATCTAGGGTTTAATCTTATAGACATTGATGTAAACTCATTTATACATCCTACATTGTCCTCAGTGTGTTCATGAAGTCCTTAAATTGGTTTATTAAGTTATTCTAAGTAAACATGTCTAAAGGGTGAAAATACTCACTTTGACCTAATTTACAAGCCATGCATTAAAATCTTGTACCTTGTGCATTAGGGTACTTGTACATTGTCTTAACATAATATTATAACCTTAATGAAGTCCTATAAATATTTATTGACTTGTCCAAAAAGAACTAGGTAGTGATTCTATGTAGATTTCTTAATATTAGGGTTTTTAGGTCATTAATCCTAAAGACTTTCTATCTTGGGTAATTAGTGTTTGTACCTTTATAAACACTTATTCTAGGGATTATATAGTATGTTTATGACTTCTAGGGGTTCTACATTTTTAGTTTAATTGTTTGTATAGGTTGATCATATTCTAGGGACAATTATGGGAGCTTAAGATCCTATGCTTTGATAACTTGTACTTTATGCTTTAACAACTTGTAACTTGACTTGAAATGAATGTATAATAATAATATGATTTGTGGTTGAGTTTTATAATCTTTGGCAAAAGATTAGACTCTAATTCAGTGTAAATAGATATCATATGCTAATTTTGGTTACTAGGTCTTAACTTGTAATTAGCTTTGGATTAGTGAATATTAGTATTTTGTGATCAATTAACTTTCCTTTATATGATAGATTATAAGGAGCATGTTGTTTTTTATACTTGTGCATGGATGTTATGTAATTACATTGCTTGAAATATTGTTTACCAAGGCTTTCTCGGTGGTGATCTAGACTATTATGTACATTTACTTGTACTTAGCTTTGTATGGTTTGTTCTTGCCATTCTTAGGTATTATTATGTCTTCAAAGTATAGTTTACAACTTGTTTATAATCCATAATTATTATTCATATGTATTCTTCATTCATTATTTACCATTCTTGAGTTTACAACTCATTTATAGGGATTCTAGGGTTTCTAAGGGAATTTAGGGCATCATAGTTATATTTGAGATGTTCTTATTAATGTTTGAACTTATTAGATCACATTTAGACCTTAGACTTGATATATACATTGTATTGACAACATATAGTAATATGTTGAAGTGGTAGTTCAGGTTGTGAGAAGCAGTCCATCTTACCAAGTAAGGTACAAAAAGCAAAAATTTCTAGCCAAATTTTCATATTGAGACAGTTATAGCTTATAACATATATGTGAAGTTTGAGGATTGTCACATAAAATGTGTATGTAGTATAACTATGTATTTAGATCATGTTTGAATGTATTTTCAAAGTTGTTCTAAGTTTTTTATATTGCATGTGAACATTATAAGCTTTATCTTATGTGTATCCAAATGTGTTAGATGTGATGGGCTCTGTAATATTGAGGTTAACATGTACAATGATAGATATTTTTTTGTGTATCAAACGTGTATGTTTTATCTTAAGCAGGAAAGATGTCTACACTCCACGACAAACAACTTCAGCTCGACAATGCACTTTTTCCTTAGCCAACTGTTTCCTATTTTTCGAAAATAATCTCAGTTTACCAGAAGACTTTGATCTAGAACAGCCGGCTTTTAAAGTTTCTATGGACATTCTCGATATCTCACCACTCAGAAAAGCACTGAGAGAGACTGCATCAGTTCTAGAGACATACATGCATGAATTTTGGCTCTCAGCTAAAGGAGTCACACCAACTCAAATCACCTTCACCATCAACAGGAAGTAAAAAACCTTCAACATCGACCACTTTAGGACAATTTTTTACCTAATTCCATCATTCGAGGGGGAAAATTTGATAAGCTTCCCACCAAAACGTACATTGTGGAATTTTTCAAGATGTTGGGATATGGTGGAACAGTTCGCACCATTTCTCAAATCTCCACTCACAAATTAAGGCAACCATGGCGATCCCTACTAAGCATTATCATTCGGTGTCTTACTGCAAAATCCACTAGTACTGACACCATGATACTTCCTGAAGCACAAATTCTATGGGGACTCTACCATGGTAGCAAATTGGACTATGCTTCTTTAATCTGGGCAGAGTTTTATTTTCAAGGCGTGGATAATACAAAAAAAGAAGTCTAATCACTTTAAATTTCCAGGATTCACAAAACTCATCATCCAGCACTTCATGGATAAAGACATCTCAACTAATCGACGTGAACAGTTGTTCTACCATTCATGAACAAATGACTACCTTTTGGAAATGATAAAAGCAGGAGGAAAGAAAGTCACATCAAAAATACTTCCAGTTCCAGCTCCAATTCCTGACACAATGTAAATGAAGAAATAAAGGAAAGTGGAGCATATAAATCCTTATTAAAAGCCATTTCAGAACAAACAAAATATATAGAAGGAGTTGTTGTATCTCCAACCAAAGGTGAAAGAATTAACAAAGTAGCTGATCGATCAAAGACACAACCGTCAAAAACTACAGCTAAACTCTCCAAGGCGAAAAAGATGATTATTCATGATGACGATGATGAAGACGAAGAAGATGAAGATACTGATGATATTCCAATTATCTCCAAAGCCAAAGAAACTAAATTACTCCTAGAGATAACCAAGAAGGAATTCCATGCATTACATGCTAGTGGTTCGGGTCATCCTTCCAAAGAATCTGAAGGTTAGGACAGAGAGTCATTTGGAGATCACGATGCTGAATCAAACAAAGAAGAGGATGAAGAAGAAATTGACACTGAGTTGATTGAAACCGCTTCTGGGAAGCCTGACAAGGATGCTGAATAGGATGCCTCCAAACAAACGACGGAGACACATAAAGGGTCAAAATCTGAAAGTCTAGAGGAAGAAGATGATGAAGAGTCCGAAAGCAACGAGGATGAAAGTGAGGGTGAATCATCAGACAAGAAAAGACAAGATGAAAATGAAGACGATGAACACCCAAAAGAGCCTAATCCAGCTATTGTTCATCATGAAGATATTGAGTTTGACTATCAAGAAAAGGAGCTAAACGAGGAAGGTGGTGGATACGAAGATATGGATCTAGACAATGAAACATTTTCCTGATGATGTCAACATCAACAATCCTGAGCGGTTCACAACTACTAGCACACTTCTCACTCAGGAAGATGCACATGTGACATTGACTCCAACCATACAAGACCAAAGTAAATCTACATCAGGTTTAGATCTTGTTAATCAGTTTCTAAATATTTATAGACCAGATAACATTGATGAAGCTATGAACACCGATCCCTCAACAAGTAAAGTAATGTTGGAGATTCCTGTCACATTAGCTCCAGAAGTTATAGTTCCACCCTCCTCGTCTCCTTTGATCAATAAACCAACAACAATCTTCACAACAACTCCATTATCAACCGAACAACCTGCACCATCCACCTCCCAACCAGCCTTCAAACTTTCAGATGATATAGCTTCTCTACTAAAGTATGAACAACTCATGAAAAATCAAGATGATGAACCAGCTAGAGTCAAAACTGAATTAGCACGTCTTTAGAAGTTGGAACAGAATTATCTGAAAGACAAGGAAGTTCTAGCAGAAGAAAACGACACTTTCCTCAATTTCGTCAATGATACAATGCAAGGACTGATTAACAAAACGGGCAAGAAATCTCTGAAAAAGGAACGACCAAGCTTGCGAAAAGGAGATGGGAGAGCTAGCTTCTAGCAAGTTCTTGATCAAATCATCCGGTTCCGTTGAGTCAAATTATTCAATTGGTGGAAGCCTAACAGATTTCTAGTTAAAGAAGATCTTGTATACTTGAATGATGGAAGTAAGATCCTTCAACAAAACAAAGACTCAATGGAAACTTCATGTAATTCTCAAATAAGCTATTGATGAAGACGCAACCATTTTCAAGAAACATGGAAGAATGGTTCCTTACAAACGGAAACGAGAAGATACTGTTGAAGATGACGATAACGATGAGGATGATCAAGAAGATGATGATAATGACTATGAGGATGATCATCATGAGTAAGACGATGTCGATGATGATGACGATGATCATGATGAGGAAGACGATGCTAATGATAATGATGATGAGGAAATCGATGATGATAATGCTGGGTCAGATAAACCTATCAGGAAGAAGATTCATAACAAACACAAACATAACAAAGGCAAAGCTCCGGCAACCACATCCACTCAAGCACACACATTTTTTTCAAAGACCAAGCCACAGGCAAAGAAAGATACGTCTTCTAACGCAAAAAGGTTCACGATACTCCTCAACAATCAGAACAGGTTCAAGAAGACGACCCACCAGTCATAGAAGAACAACATTCACCATTCCCGGAACATGATCAAGTAGTACCACGGAATATTCCTGAGCCTGAACCAATTATGGCTTGACTCCGTCAAATTTAACACCAACATGAGTTGCTACTCCAAGTGGTCTTCAACAAGAGGTACCATATCCTAGTGAAACACCCGATCCGGAGTGGATTGAAACACTGAATGTAGATGTTAATACACCTGAGCAACCTTGGGTCACTAAAGCTGCACTTCTCAATCTGATATCTGATAAAGAGAATGATGAGTTCACTCAACTACTCAACAATCCCATCGACTTCTCAGGCTTCATGATGCATAAGTATGGAAATCCTCACATGACACCCGCTCTACTCATGAAGGCGTCTCGAAATTCGGATTTCTTCGCAGCACAAGGCTCAGCAAATACGAATACGAGTATCATTCTAATGACCTCCTCAAAGCAATGAGCACACTACTGGAATGGGAGAATCCTAACAATGAATAATTCCCACACAAGCTTCCCAAGGATCCTCTACCAACGGCTAAAGACATCTCAGGTAACACAACTATTCCAATAGAATTCTTTGTCGGCAATGACCTCAAGTACTTAACCAACGGTGTAACAAAATATGCTACCTCATTAACCTTGTTCAAAGCTGCACTTTGGGATGATATACCATGGATTGAAGAAAAAGTTGGTCTGATCTGGAGGAAACAAATAATGACTGAATACGAAAAATATGTTGAATTGAGAGTTTCTCACTAGGGTCCAAACAGAAAATTAGCCTACAACTACATCTGTTGGGTCAAATCCTTACACCATGTCCATTTCATGATTCACATTAAAAGTAGTTTGGGAGTGAACATTGAGCCTCGTTTTGGTTATCCTTATTTGTTGAAAATCCAACTCAAAAGATTCGACAACAAAGTCTACACCATCTTTGAAGGAGACCTCTCTATACTTCGTCTTGAGGATATAGAAGATCTATTGATCCTGCTGGTTCAACAAAAGCTAGATCATTTAGAACCTGAAGCCCTCATTGCATTACATGGAGCAGTTACAATGTTCACACAAAAGGTGGTGATCAAGAAAAGAGTTGAAGATGTGAAACTTGGTGTGGAAAGCTACCAAAGGAAGTTGAATATGACCAAACCCTATACAACGATCCTTCATGAACATCGGCACAAGGATCCTTAAACTAGTACACTAAACCCAGTTCAAGGCACCTTTTACCTAAACGATTTCAGTGTCATGAAATTTATGAGAATTGAAGAACTTCACAAATTTAGTGACGGGACTCTCAAGCATGTTCGTGGAAAATTGTTAAAACTAAATTCTAGAAAGAAGCTACCGGAGGTAGTCTATTTTGGAAATAAGGGTACCCAAAAAATTGCTAGATACATGATTAGAAAGATCAATGAGAAGTTGAGGGAGAGACGGTTGATAAGGAGTTTGGAACGGTTTGTTGGTGGAAGACGGTATGAAGTTCACCACAGACTACTGGAACGAGCAACTTGACGTGTTGCCCGTATCATTTCAGGTAAAATTCATTCAAACTTTGTGAATATGTATATATATGAATACTAGGCTTTTGTGGCATGGTATAGTGCAAGAGTGTGAAATTTTTCAAGAATTTCTCACGAGATTGTAAATCTTTCAAAATATATCATACTTAATCACTACAACTAACCCTCATTAAATTGAGGGGGAGCATTCAAATGTTCTATGGCCAAACATAATTTCATCTTTTAACCCAAGACCGATTAATCTATTGGCATCTAAAATATCAACGATTAACATTTTGGATAAGGGGAGAAAATGGGATTAAAGAGACTTGTAACCATATGTGGCTAAGGCTAAAAGGACTTAAAATACAAACCAATTTAATATGTGTCATGCACGCGTTAAGGGGGAGCATTTTGATCTCAAAAACACTCAAGGTACAAAACATATGATATTTATATCACAATTACCTTAAGTGATTTTTTAAAGAATTTTCATACTGATGAGTACTTACCCAAAACATACTTAATTCATGACGGTTGTGGTGACAAAAGGGTGGTAGGATTAGGTATACGTCCAATGATTCTTCCAGAACCAGAGGGATCTTCCCAAGGATAATTCCATAGCTAGAAATAGTAGTCCTTAGTAGAGATGGGGAACGATTGTGAACGTAGCAGAATGTCGACCAAGTACTTAAGCTAGCACTGGAACAATCACAACATGGTGCTAGTGATGACATATTGGTAAGCATTGAAGAGTTTGAAAAATGAAAGAGAAATGTAAAGATAAAGGGTCTAAAGAAAGAAGCACTCTTTACAACTTAGGCAGAAATAGAGTCAACACATACGGAAGACATGGAACATAAGACGTCATAGACTCAGTGATGCAATGCACGACCCCTCCCATCTAACTCAAATGTCTCTTAAAAGATATTTGTTTTAATTTAAAACATCATCTATCGGTTTATTCACTCCGAATAAATTGATACTGAAAAGTTGGCAATCCTCTCCAGCCTCCGCTCAGTAAATCAAAACGCACTATTGAGTCTAGAGCCACGAGACCATCAAAAGTCTCAATATGACACTTTCCATTTATTCCTTACTTCTTCACACACTGTGAAAAGTAAGAAAGGTTTCATGAGTCCTACGTAATATTCTTTTAATATTTCCATAACATCCGAGTGACCCAAAAGTATTACAATAAAGATTGAAATCCTGCTTGAGCCAATACCAAAAGCTCATGGTAGAAACACGTGCGATTCTTTAAGAACCAATATTGTGACAACTGGAAAGAAACGATGGTTTGATTTTTAATTAAATTCAAACTTCCTCCATGGCCTCTACGCAGAATCTAAGTGACACTCTTTAGTGTTGTGGAATCCTTAGATTCCAGATCTTTACGCTACTAGGCATGATTATCATTCATATGATGTTTAATCATAGCAGGAAAGAACATTGATCATGAATAAGGTGTTTAGAGCAAACAAGATGAATTTTACCCAAACTTACTTGCATTAATCTTTAAACATAAATAACCTAGGCCCCTTACAATGACCAGGACGCCTAGAACACACACTACACGTTTAGGTTACATTGTGAATGAAAATTATGAATAAACCTAAGACCATTGGTTCCTTTTATAGTGCAAGTACCAGGGTTATACAAGAGATAAGAATGAATAAACAATGAGATCTTCTATTAAGATAACTCATATTCTGAATCCTTATCATAATAAGAATTCGTAACACACTTTATCAACGTCTACAATATGTGTCAGCGGCTAGAGCTAAGTATAATCATGTTTTCTTCTTTGAGTTTCTGCCACATCAACTCTTTAGACCAAACAATCTTCCCCTAATTAATTTCGGAAAAACTCCTTATATCTCTTGTATATGGTACATGATCTTTAAATTACTGACCATCAATTTAAGCATCTATATCTTCCTATTTTTATCACATCAAATAGGGAAGGAACCAAAGATTCACTAAAAGTAGCCTCTGTGTAATGACCTTGGAGGAAAATAATACGATAATCTTTTTGTAGAAGTAGAATAACCCAAACCTGTGTTCCATATCTTGTACTAACTACGTGACTCCAAAACTCACGACAATAATGAGTAGACTTCAAAGCTCATGGTACTAATGAGTAGAAATCTCTTTGACAAAAACAATCCTCATTGGATTGGGCAATGAGACACATATAATAGCAACTACGAGCATAGAGCGTTTTGAGAAAAATCTCGCACCTTTGCTACCTTTTATCAAGTCCTTTCTCACAAGTTAAAGCACCTACAAGTTGTAAAACCTCTGATTTTACCTTATTGACTTTGTCAACTATTGTACTCTTTATTTTTGGAATCTCCATATTTCCACTTTCTTATGATTAATTAAGTATCATCTTCATTATCATACTATCATTTCATATTTATTTTTAACATATATACGAACCTTTAGTCTTTTCTAACTACTCTGGCAATTGACTGGCCACACATTAAACAAGGACTCACCACCTCAGTACACATTTTTGGGAAACCATGATCCTATTTACTTATTTTACTAAGTACCTGTATTTATTATTATATGTACATATTTACATATACCTTATACTACGAGAAATCATATGACATCATAAAACAATATCCATTATCTTACTTGGACATTTTATTTATTTCTTCAAGTATAATAATTATAATATTATACACATTATATACTTTCACCAAATGATCTAAAGGTTTAACCAAAATACCTAGAAACCTTACAAGTACCTACACTATATTACATGGACTAATGTTAACTCCCAATTTTAGACAAGTCAACACATTTTCTACCCTACTATACATAATATAGCCGTGTATATGGACATACACATTCATTTAATCATACAAAACTTAAAAGTAAAACGAACACAAATTCAAGTGTTACACTATGCAACCATACATGTAACATTATTTGCTACATACCTTGTCCCCCTTTGACCTCAAACCACACAGCAAGACACAAGTTGGATGGGCAGGAAATTGTTGCTAAATTTGGATATAGTACACACATGATCTTAACATATCTATACATATCTTCCGTAGATACCAATATTACATCAAAGAGATACATCATATCTCCGTCTCTCCTTAATATATCCGAATGACACAAGACTTCACAACACAAAACATTTAAAATCCATTCTCCTTCTCTTTATACCCACGGATTCTTTTTGTTCTTCACCGAGATCTACCAAAGCTTCCATTAATACATCATTTACTATCTTAAAATTATGTCTCTTACTACATAAATACTAATCATTAGTCATTACTACACCAAACTTACATTACAAGGCAACACAAGAAACCCTAGAAGCAACCAAGGAGGTCACGGCTTAATATTGTCCAAGAGTTTCACCATTGTTGATCGAGCTTAAGTCTTTCCCTAGTTCACTTGTTTCTCCTTAACCTCACTTAACAAGTAAGTACCATGAAAGCTTATCTTTTTCTTAAATACCTTCATTTTTCATTCACATGAAACTCCTAGTATAAACTTGCTATAAACTCAAATCTAGAAAACCTAGACCTACAATGGGACACGGCTAAAAATGGTGTTTCACATAAGTTGATTAAAAGTTTAGGTAACTATGACAAACATGAACATGTAAACATGCTAACCTTGAAAAATCATAAAAACTCCCATGCACATATATATAGCCGTGAGCTATATTGTAGTTTTGGAGTTGATGGATAACTTGGATATATTATAGAAAGCTTAGAAAACCCATTAGATCCATGTTATTTCTCATATTATATCTAGTTTGCCTTAATGGACTAGTAAGCCCAATGAATAGTAACTAAGTTAGTTTAGGCCCATTAAGCCCAAAATATAAGCTAAATAAGACTAGCAGCCCACTAGGCCCATTTATGTTTCATAAGCCTATTTAAGATGTTTATACTTAAAATAAACTTTTTATTGTGTTAAATATATAAGTTATAAAACTTTTGTGCTAAAAATATGATTTATGAAACTTTTGGATCAAAATGTGAAATATAAAACTTTCGGATCAAAAATGTAACTTATATAAATTCTAAGGTTTAAACCATGACTTTTAAAACTCTTTTTAACAAAATACCAAAGATAAGGACCAATATTGCAATTATCCGGAAGTTTAGGGGTTGAAACTACCCTATTCGAAACTTAATAAAATGTAGGGACTGTTTTTGTAAGTTCTTATAAGTTAAATATACATGTGTGACCCTAATAGAACTCTAAGGACCATTTATGCCATTAGCCGATACTATTAGAAACCCTAGGGACTAATTTCGCCTCATGTTGAAAGTTATAAACCCTAACGTTAAACCTAGGGACTAAAATGGACATAAGCTAAAAGTATTTTAAGCCCCAGTGGGGCTATTTTGTAATTTCGTGTATACCTAAACCTAAGCCGAAAACTATAAGGACCAAAAGTGTCAATATCCCAAAATGTTACAAGCCCTAATCTATGTATAAACTTAAGGGACTTGTTTTTCCATAAATCAAAACTTATAAAAGCCCTAGGGGTATTTTTGGTAAATACCGCGGGTATAATCATATATATGGAGGGACTAGTTTGCAAATTCCTAAAACTAACCTAAACCCTAATTATATATATATATATATATATATATATATATATATATATATATATATATATATATATATATATATATATATATATATATATATATATATATATATATATATATATATATATATATATATATATATATATATATATATATATATATATATATATATATATATATATATATATATATATATATATATATATATATATATATATATATATATATATACATTTCTAGTATTAAAAAATGTAATTTAAATTAATCTGAAAGTACTAAAATCGTCATTTTCCTAAACTTATAATTTAAGGACTATTTGATAAGTTATACAAACTTCGGGGTCTTTAATTAAAATTAAACTAGAATCAATCGAAAAAAAAAAAAGAAATCAAATCATCAAACCTACCCGAGACCAATGTTTTGATCTAGATGTCGCATGCATGTCATCATCTAGATTCATACGCATTTAAATTTAAAAGATGAACATCGGATTCAATTTTTGAAGGGTGGTTTATGAATTTTGGTGATATAAGGATATATGATAAGTAGATTCATATGATTCCAATTTTTGTTTGATTCATGTGAACAGAACTTTGAAGATTTGATTTGGTGACTGCTATGGTTTTTGGTCAGAGAGAAGATGAGAAAAAAGGAGGCGGTGCTAATATGAGTTTAGGATTAGGGATACCTAATTTTTAGGTCTTGTGGTATTATAAACTAAAATGGATGGACCAGGTTTTGTTAGATGGCTTAGCCGGATATTCATTCAATCGTTGGGCCTCTTGTTTAGGGATATGGTTATAATTTTGAAGAAAAGAAAAATTAATATTTGATGGGCTGGATTTGAGTTAGTAACCTATAAAGATTGTAATATGGTTTGGTTTAATAGCTGATAATATTTTTCGTGAGAACAAACCTTCATCAAACGAATATTATGCAATGACATTCGTTTTGTTTTATGTTGGAGGTCGAACTTACGGATTATAAGTATTTATCGGGCTATGATGATATCGACCGTGCTTAAACGACAAAGAAAATTTTAGGTTTTAAACCTAATATTTTCGGAAATTTTTTCGACGACCTCACCGCGGAGCTCGATCCGCGCATCAGTTGGGTGTATGATTGATTTTGGGCTTCAAAGTTAAGTTAGCTAGACGACGTTGACGACTTCTCATCCTATAGTCATCGTTGGTTCCCTAGTTAAACGACATTCATTCAAACACAACAAACACGACAAACACTCACGACAAAAACAAACAAACACCAAAACGATCCTTTAAGATTCATTGAAAATGTCAAAAACGGCTAGTATTCGGGCAAAGTAATGTCAAGTGATTACGAAGTGGATTTGATATTTATTATTTGAAGTTGAAGTGGAATATCACGAAGGCGTCTACTCAATTCATCATCGAGCCTTTTCACCCCCTCTATCGATTGATGATTCGCTTCAGCATTTATGATTGAGACTTAATTTATCTAGTTTCCACTGTCAAGGGGTGGATGGTCGACGACATGGACAACTATCACTTAAGGAGTTACGTTGTAGTGCTCAGTGTCACACTCATCTGTAGTTGTGGGTAATTCAAGAGGTGTTTTACATCTTATACTTCTCTCTTATTTTATGTATAAGGTACTAAGAGACGTTTCTCTGCACCGTTCGTCAATCAACAACAGTGCTAAGCGTAAGTAACAAATTTGGGAGATTGTACTTCAGTTTCAAGTTTGGAATATCAGGTTTACTTCACCAGTGGTCACTACAGATAGCCGAAAGAATACGAGGTTGGTAAGTTTAGCCAGAGAGTACAAGTGTAGAGATGTGATCAGCAAACAATTCTCACGAGCAACTTGAGCTACAAAATGTCCACAAAGATTTCTACTTCAGACACGAACATCTCGCGATTATGATTGTACTTGTCAGATGATGCTCCCGAGTGTTCTTTACCACCATACTCTTGACAAGAACATCTCACGATTCTGTGCGTACACGACAGATGATGCTTCCGAGTGTTCTTACCCTTCTTACTCCTGATAAAAACATCTCGCGATTCTGAGCGTACACGTCAGATGATGCTTCTGAGTGTTCGTCACCATCATACTTTCGACAAGAACATCTCGCGATTTTCACCGTACACGTCAGATGATGCTTCCGAGAGTTCGTCACCATCATAGGGGAAGAACGTGTACTTTGGAGACTTAGTTCCCACTCTGGAGTACTTAGTTTAACTTCCAGGGGGAAGTATTCTACAAGCGTGAGAAGATTTGTTGCTGATTTCTTACATGTTCCCCCAAACTCATAATCATGAAGACCAAAAATGTCAAGATAGTAGTTACTTTGTGTGGTTTGCTTCTTCTTCTACAAAATTTTGCTGTGCACTTTAAATGTCAAAGAAAGAAGATTGCTCAAGCTACAGGTTCTGCTCAAGACAGGGATATTGGTTTGGGGGGAAGCTGATTCAGAAGCTTCGTCAAAAAGAAGTCTATGAAGAAAGCTTTTCAAGACATGTGGTATGAATTGGGGGGAAGTTAATCCAGTTCATACATGATACAATGGTTCCTCAACAAGCAAAGACAAAGAGGATTCAAACTGGGGTAAAAGTTTTTCTAGAAGACTTGAAGACAACCGTGTCATCCTCAGCATTGGAAGCAAACTTAATACTGTCATATTTTTGTTGTATTTGTATTTGTTAGGAACATTGTAAGTAATTCTGTATGTCACCACATTGGGGGAAGATTGTTAGCCTTAAAATGTGTGCGACTAACGGAATTACATTAGTTTCATAGCCGGGACTTGCAGGGACTAAGATTGTCATATGTAAAGTCCAAGTCCTATGCTATATAAACCCCTCCATACTTCCATGGAGGGGTGAGGCTTATCATTTCTTTCTTTTCCTTTCTCTCACTAGAAATAAACACACTTTTCTAGTATCTCTTGTTTCTCTCTCTACCATGGCTAAACAACACTTCTATCCTCCCCGACCTCCGGATCTTCTACCCGTGTTCTTAGTGAATCCAACTTAACAAATAAAATGTTATACATTTTATAAGCATCATTTATACAAGTTATATAAATTGAATACGATTAACTTATAAAAGTAAATATATTAATTATATTTATTTTTTCCATCTTTTAAATATATATAAAACTTTCTTTTATAAATATTTAAAACACTTTACGACGATACAAGTACGGGAATATTAAGTAAACCAATTAATTTCTTGAACGATACTATTAGCTACGTACTTAAAAATAAATACTTCTATTACTTGTACAACGATAAATTAAATTACAGAGATCGTAATAAAATGCTTAAAACCAGTATAAGCGTGCACAAATTTATTCGGAGACTTTTATGCATTATGTTATGCATTTACTGAGACTGTATAATTATTTAGGCTATTGATTGTGTCGTGAGCTTTACGTTGGATTTCTTGGCTACTGAGGTAGTTCATGGCCCCACTTTATATATTGACAAACATTTAAACCTTTTATGGGGAAGAAAACATGCAACATATTTTGTTTTGATGGACATAGACTGAACTACGAAACTTTTGATTACATTTGCCTATTGTAGAATGCCTCCCTTACCCGAGAACTAGAACTGTTAAAATTATTGAATTGCCCGAATGTATAAATAGATCTATTTGGGATTGATCATCCCCATCTGGGTGAGTAGCGCTCACTGTACCTGGGCCAGGACAACAGATGTTTATCATGTCAGAACGGAATATTGGGTGCATTTTTATTAATGCGAAGGGCCCTTATTTATTGTGGGCTTAACGTGTCAAGTGTTAGTTTCGGGCAATAGGAAGTGTAGTTACCTTTAAGTATTGATGTTATGCGCATTAATACTTCAGTGAATGTTTATTGTCCAAACTTAATTTATTAAACCTGTGAATTCACCAACTTTATGTTGACTCTCTAAGCATGTTTTTCTCAGGAAACTAAAGCATGTATTTGATGTGCATGAAATCCAGCATCATGATAGGCTGCATTCATAGAGCTCGTCTGGGGTTTTATAAACGGGGAGATTGTCCAAACTATTGAATAAATGTTTAAGACAATTTTTATAACGTTTGCACTTTAATTCATGTAATAATTGTATCGATAATCTTTTATCTGTTGTTCTACATACTATCTGCTATTGATCCACCTACGTGACACCCAAATATTATTTCTGCTGCATTTGACCAATTTGGGGTGTCACAGAATTGTATCAGAGAGATAGTTATAGAGAAACGGACCAAAAATTAAATAAATATAAAAATAATTTTTTTATATAAACAGGACTATAACTGCTTAAAAATCTTTTGGGATTTTCGGGACTAGAATAGTTAAGCATGTAGAGTGTAGAGCATACATTTATTATGTGGATAATTGTGCATTGATTATTAACATCCGGTTGATTAACCTTATAAGTATTAAAGTAACCTTTAACTTGCGATGTTAAACGACACTATCATATAATTTACAACTATGATTTCTAAAACTTTTAACTTGAGTAAGCTTATACTTACGTCAATTAAAACGATATTATTTTCATATTCATAATGACATCACCCACTGCATCTCCTGTTGTTGTATCGCCGACGTCAGTTTTACCTGGTTGGTTATCGGCTATCGAGTCTGATGATAGTCACTCTACCGGCGATGTCGCACTCATCGATACTCTCATTGTCTCTCCACCTGCTACACCTGTATCCCCTATTGGGGATGAGGACCAGCCGACTACAGCCCTACCACCTCTACCACTAGCTTCCTCACTTCTGGGCTACGCACCCGGGTCTCTACCACCTCGTAAGAGGGGGTATGAGACTCCTCTCGATTCTACATTTGAGATCGGTGAGGGTTCCAGGGCGAGACGTGTTGACCCCGTCCAGGCCCAATTTACTGCTCTGGTCGCACGCCAGGCTTAGGATATAGCAGATATCCATACTCTGCTATCAGCTGGACAGGTTGGACGCACTGTTCTACAGGAGCGTCAGGACCTACTGTCTTGAACTGTCAGCGTCGAGGCACACGCTGCTCGGGGAGCATGGTCTACGACCTACCACTCCCTATAGTGGCTGATGGAGGAGAACGATTTTCTCCGCCAGCGGATCTATACCTTAGAGGGTCAGCACTATGAGACCCACGCTGCCCTTATGTCCATGGAGCAGACACTCTCGATCTTCTATGATATACAGGATGTACGCCACCAGGGTTTGACTGCAGAGACTGCCCATCTCAGAGGAGCCGACGACACCTTCAGGGTTCAGATCCTAGAGGCACTCCGACTCCTTAAGGAGACCCGAGATGCCATGATTACGATGCAGGATGCTATGCAGGCACCAGCTGTCTTTTCACCCCAGTAGCACCGGCCATCTCTGAGGAGTCTGTTAGGCATGAGTAGACTAGATATACTAGACCTTTTGTACATCATGATAAGCTTTTGGGTTGCATCCCAACTATCATGATATAGGACCTCATGTATTTTATTTCCTTTCATCATTTGTATCCTATCCTTGTACTGTATATCTCAGAATATGTGTTTGTAGACGATGTACTTTAGATTATGTGTACCACTATCCTAGACAGGCGTGTTGTGCTCTGTCTTGGATTGGTTGTGCATTTTGTTATTGTTTTTCAACCGTAGAAATGACATGTACTCATTATCTTTTGTTATATTATGTGTTGTATTATATTATGAACTCTTAATAGGTTATCTAATTTGTTGTGAATTCAATGCATGAACTTATTTTCATGTATTTAAATATAAGACTGTGCTAACGCCTAAAACTAATGATTTCATTTTTGTGAATGACTGTAGACAAACGGCAATCACTAGAACGCACCCCAACAATGCTGATGCTACCCAAAACGTCACTGCCGCCCAACTAAGGGAAATGATTGATCAAGGCATCGCAACTGCGATGGCTGCTAGTAGGAACATGGACGATAGTTAATACTCCAACGCCCGCAGAAATAACCAGACCACCAGGGGTTGCTCTTATCACGACTTTCTGAAGTGTAAGCCCTCATAATACAAGGGCATAGAAAGTGTTGTGGAGCTGATGCAGTGGTTTGAAAGGTGGAGACTGTGTTCCGCATCAGCGATTGTGTAGAGGAGAACAAAGTCAAGTTTGCCCCTGCACGTTGCTCGAAAGTGCTCTTACTTGGTGGAACTCTATAGTTGCTACTCTTGGACACGATGCTGCCTATACTCTCAACTGGACTGATCTGAAGGAGAGGATGACGGAGAAATACTGTCCAAGGGGTGAAACGAAGAAACTTAAAATCGAATTGTGGGATCTCAGATGCAGGAACAATGACATCGTTGCATACAACCAAAGATTCCAATAGTTGACTCTGATGTGTACCAGAATGTTCCATGAGAAAGATGAAAATATTGAGAAGTATATTGGTGGACTTCCAGACGCCATTCATGATAGCTTTCTTGCATCTCGACCCACTACTGTCGAGAATGCCATTGAGTTCGCTACTGAATTGATCAACAAAAGAGTCCATACCATGTCTGAGAGGCAAACTGAAAGCAAGCGGAAGGCAGATGAAAATTTCCGCAGTCAGCACCAGCAGCCTCCCAAAAGGCAAAATGCTGGACAGGATTACAGTGCTAACACCACAGGAGCTAGGCCATATGTGGGTGCAAAACCCTTGTGCTCAAAGTGCCACTATCATCATACTTTTGATAGCCCATGTCAGTCCTGCCACAAATATGGACAAGTTGGCCATTTTTCCCGTACCTGTCAAGTTAATGCTGTCACTCAGGTCTGACCCAACCAAAACACCGGGAACCACAACAACAGGGGCAGATACAATGCTCGTGGGAACGGGAACGGACAGCAGGGAAACCGCAATACTGCTGGAGGAAATAGCAATGGACCCAAGAAGGGAGTTGTGTGCTATGAGTGTGGAACACCAGGACATGTGAGACCAGGTTGTCCCAAGTTGGCCAACCAGAACAAGAACAGTGGAGGAGCTTCATGAAGAGTGTACGTAGTGGGCAATGCAAAAGCCAACCCCGATTCAAATGTCGTTACTGGTACGTTCCTACTATACAATCATTATGCATCTGTTTTGTTTGATACTGGAGCAGACCGAAGTTTTATATCCACTGCATTTAGCAATTTAGAAGTCGTCCCGTCGATTCCAGATCATCGCTACTCCGTAGAATTAGCTGACGGTAAAACTGTAGAAGTTGACACTATCATTAGAGGTTGTACCTTAAATCTTTCTAAACATCCCTTCAACATTGACCTTATCCCAGTAAACCTTGGTAGTTTTGACGTTATTATTGGCATGGACTAGTTGGCAAGATACCACGCAGTCATTGTTTATGATGAAAAATTAGTCCGTATTCCATTGGGAAACGAAACTTTGATCATTCGAGGAGACGGTAACACCGACCTTACTGACACTAGACTTAGTGTTATCTCTTGTACTAAAGCCCATAAATATTTGTTGAGAGGATGTCCTATCTTCTTGGCTCATATTTCCCAAACAGATGAAGTAGACAGACCCGAGAAGAAACAAATCAAGGATGTATCGATCGTCCGAGATTTTCCTGAGGTCTTTCCTGATGAGTTGCCAGGCTTACCACCAACCTGACAAGTGGAATTTCAAATTGATTTGATTCCCATAGTTACACCTGTGGCTAAAGCTCCATACCGGTTGGCACCATCAGAATTGAAAGAGCTAGCTAAACAACTTCAGGAATTATCTGACAAAGGATTCATTCGACCCAGTTCCTCTCTGTGGGGAGCTCCTGTTATATTTTTCAAAAAGAAAGATGGTTCCTTCCGAATGTGCATCGACTACGGATAACTGAATAAGTTAACTGTGAAGAATCGTTATCCATTTCCTCGCATTGACAACCTATTTGACCAACTGCAAGGGTCAAGTGTGTATTCCAAGATTGACCTGAGATCTGGATACCATCAATTAAGGGTCAGGGAGGATGATATTCCAAAAACAGCTTTCAAAACCCGTTACAATCATTATGAATTCCAGGTTATGCCATTTGCATTGAAAGATGCACAAGCCATTTTCATGGATCTTATGAATCGTGTGTGCAGACCCTACCTGGATAAATTCGTGATAGTCTTCATTGACGATATACTCATTTATTCCAAGAACGAACAAGAACACGGGGAACACCTTGCACAAGTACTAAATGTACTAAAGGAGGAACAACTTTGCTAAATTCTCCAAATGTGAATTCTGGATTCCCAGAGTGCAATTCCTCGGTCACGTTATTGATTGTGATGGTATTCACGTAGATCCAGCAAAGGTCGAATCTATCAAATATTGGGTATCTCCTAAGTCGCCGACAGAGATCCGCCAATTTCTAGGCATTGTCGGGTACTACCGCAGACTTATTGAAGATTTCTCCAAAATAGCCAAATCGATGACCAAACTCACTCAGAAAGGAATAAATTTCGATTGGAGAGAGAAGGAAGAAGCAGCTTTTCAGCTGATCAAGCAGAAGTTATGTAGTGCACCTATTTTAGCCTTACTTGAGGGCAACGATGATTTCGTTGTATATTGTGATGATTCACACAAAGGTTTGGGTGTAGTACTGATGTAGAGAATGAAAGTGATCGCCTATGCTTCAAGACAAATGAAGAAGCACGAGAAGAACTACACCACTCATGATCTAGAGCTTCGATCCGTAGTATTTTCTCTCAAAATCTAGAGACATTACCTATACGAAACAAAGTGTACGATGCATACTGAACACAAAAGTTTGCAACACATACTGGATCAAAAGGAGCTGAACATGAGAAAACACCGTTGGATTGAGTTGTTAAGTGACTACGACTGTGAGATCAAATACCACCCCGGTAAAGCAAATGTGGTTGCTGATGCTCAAAGCCGTAAGGAAATGGACCCTCCTATGAGAGTCCGATCACTGGTTATGACAATCAGTTTAGACCTACCCAAGCAGATTTTGGAAGCTCGGACTCAAGCCCAAGTACCTGAAAACCTAGTTAAGGAAGACGTCGAGGGAATGCTCAGAGCCGACCTACCAAGGATAAGTTAGAACCAAGAGCAGATGGAACCGTGTGCCTTCACGGGAGGAGTTGGTTACCCTGTTATGGAGACTTGAAGAGCATGATCATGCACGAATCTCATAAGTCTAACTATTCTATACATCCCTGATCCGAAAAGATGTATCAGGATATGAAGAAGTTACACTGGTGGCCTGTAACACCCCATTTTGATAAATGGAATGTCACGCGTGATTATGGCGTGTCATCAAAGCATACAAGGATAAATGTATAAAACATTACATAACCATAGGGATAACCGGAATCAAACATCGGTTCCCAAACATAAGCCCAAAACATAATAAAGCAAAAGAAATGAATGAAAGACTAAACAAGCATAAGTATATGAAGGCAAAAAGGAAAAGAAGTCTATGGCAGCTTCCATCCTATGCACGTCCTCCAAATGCTCGAGTCCTGGTGTTAGCCCTATATTTTATATAGTCGATCAAGAATGTAATAGGTCATCTCAGTCGTTAAATGGTCTTGTATTGTAATAGGTTATTTGGGAAAACCGGGCTTGGACTTTAAGCTAATATTGTATAAGTTAGGGGCGTAAGCCCAAAACAAAGCCAAGCCCGACCCAAGATGAAGCCCACAAAGGCCTTAGGCCGTGGCATATATAACCCTCTTCCACATGTGGAAGAGGGTGTTGGTTACCATTTTATTTCTCTCTCTAAAAGTGTTTAACCTTCCAAATTCTCTCTTGTTTCTCTCTCTACTTTCTTCTCTTTCTCTCTCTAAATATCTCCTCTAAATCTTTTGTTATGGATTAAATGGGAATAACATTTGGTATCAAGAGCCTATAGTGGATAGGTGATTGAAGATTCGTGTGTGGTGTTCTTGATTTTTCGTGGCTTTTTTGATCCATATCTCACGTCCCATTTTTCTTTTTATGTTTTTATGGTCTTTTATTGATACAAATCATCTACATACTAGTAGTAGTGATTTGGGTATCTTGGTTTTGGCTAAAACACAAATTTTTTGGATCAAAAGTTGCGAAATTTCTTGTTTCTCTTCATTCCGAAATTCAAGCAACTGTTACCATCGGAAAGTACAATTGTGTGGGATTTGATCGCAATAATCTTAGGATTCTACTTTGCGATCACTGTATTGCGATACCTTATTCCGATCTGGATATTCCGATCGTGCATTGCGATCTGGGATTCCGACGGGTTTAAGGGTTTTTTAAGTCGTTACTCTGTCCAAATTGTCTCAGCCACATTCCGATCTAACATTGCGACAGCACATTACGATCTTAGCATTCCGATCTGGACATTACGATCTGGACATTACGATCTGGACATTCCGATCTGAGCATTCCGATCTGAGCATTCCGATCTGAGCATTGCGATCTGAGCATTGCGATCTGAGCATTCCGATCTGAGCATTCCGATCTGAGCATTGCGATCTGAGCATTGCGATCTCAGCATTCCGATCTGGACATTCCGATCTGGACATTCCGATAAGTATTCCGATGGATATTCCGATGGGTATTTTGTTTGAGTAATTTTTAGACTTAGCCACTATCTAGACTAGTTTCGGAACGTAGTTTACACGAAGATTAAAAAAAATAAATAAAAAAAATAGTTAAAATTTTTAGGTCAAGTAAATTCAAATTTTTTCCCTACTAGTTTTTGGCTATTTCTAACTCAAATTCAAAATTTGGCGATACAAAATTTTTCGGCTTACCGTTTTGTCAGACTGAGAAATTTATTGTCGGGCTGAGAAAAGAATTTTTGAATTTTCGGAATTTCAATTTTAACCACACATCATCACAACAAATCCACTAAGATCTGCAATTCATCCACAAGTATTCACCATGTCTAACAACAACATCAACATTGCAACTGCTAATCAAATCCGTTTGGAACAAGGTGGCAACGGTAACCCACCTGTGCTCACTGCCGGTTGCTACGTTCAATGGAGATCTCGTTTTCTCAGATTTCTCGATGGAAAAGAAAACCGAACTGCTCTTCGTCACTGCCTTGAGAATCCACCTCCAGTTTTTGAATTCAGACCAATTACAACACAGGCAGAGGATGGTACTTCATCAACTATACGAGCTATGGAGGATTTTGACACATGTTCTGCTGAGAAAAAGAAACTTCTCCAAGCTGAAGCTGATGCTGTAAATTTCATACTCACTAGAATTGATAACGATATCTATTCCACAGTTGATGCATGTCCTAATGCTATGGAAATGTGGAATGCAATTCATCGATTGAAGCAAGGTGAGTCAATCAATGTTCAAGATCTCGAGACTAATCTACTTTGGGATTTTGGAAAATTCACATCTGAAGATGGTGAATCCATTGACTCATATTACTCGAGATTCTACAAAATGATGAATGAGCTTGTCAGAAATCAGTGCACCATCTCCAATCATCATGCCAATGTTCAGTTTCTACTTCAACTCAAACCGGAATGGCAAAGGTTTGTGACTTTGGTTAAACAAAGGGAGGATATCAAGACTATATCTTACCACAAACTTTATGATATCTTGAAACAACATCAGAATGAAGTGAATGAACTAAGGGCTGAAAAGGCAGAACAGTCTGCTAATTCTATTGCTTTTGTGGCTGCTACTTCAACAAAACCCGTTCCCCGTCAACAACCACCTACTCATTCCTCAAAGTCATCAAGCTCATCCACCAAACCTCTAGTTGCTGCTAAACACAAAGCAAAAGCAAATGTCCCCACTCCACCTCCAAAGTATGACATCGAGTCAGATGGAGACAGTGATGATGAACAAACTTCAAGGGACAAGAAGATTGAAGAACTCATGTCTTTACTCACCACAACTTACAAGAAGATCTACAAACCTACCAACAACGACCTCAGATCATCATCCAATGCTAGATATAAGGAAGTTGATCATGCACCTAGGTATGATCGTGATGCTAGGTATGATAATCAGAGGATGCTGAATCAAGTTGGGGCTAGAGATACTGTAGGCACTCCGGTTGTGTAGAAGACTGGGATTCAATGCTTCAACTGTAAGGGATTTGGGCATATGGCTAGGGAATGCAAGAAGCCAAAACGGGTTAAGGACTCAGGGTATCACAAGGAAAAGATGCTGCTGTGTAAGAAAGAAGAAGCAGGAATTCCACTAACAGCAGATGAAGTTGACTGGCGTGATGACACTGATGATGAAGCCGATGATCAAGAGCTAGAGGCACATTATGTGTACATGGCAAAGATTCAAGAAGTGCTTCCAGAGACTGCTGATACTTCTGGACCTATCTTTGATACTGAGCCAATTGAAAAGGTACCAACAAATGATAACTATAATGTGTTTGCTAATGAACGACGGCATCCTGAGCAACCCGAAAGCATCAATGACACATATGTAATGGACACGGAGGATAGCAATATCTCTACGGATTCACAGCATATGTGTAATGATGAAGGTAATGCTGCTCAGGATACTGACTCGGATGAGGACCGTGATTTGCTTGCGTCTATAATTGATTTTTTAAAACATGAAATTGAGGAAAACAAAGATGCTAATAAACGTTTGAAGCAAGCAAACACATCCTTAGCCGAGGAGATAGACAGGCTTAAAGAGTGTGATTATGTAAAAGAAGCTGATCGACGAGTTGCAATAGCTAATGGTTTGGTATATGAACGTAAGGTGCTCAACAAACAATATTGTTCTAAAGTAACACACGAAATTCATATGTCAAAACAGAAGATATCGAAACTTGAAGAACAACTGCTGCTACATAAACTCCAAATTACTGAATTAGTGTCGGTTAACAAAGAACAAACTGAGCTTTATAAAACTCGTGAAGAAAAGGATATTGAAAAAATTCTTGCTTTGGAAAAGAGATTCGACACGTTAAACAACATTGTTTACAAAACGGGTCAGTCTATTCAAACTATGAATATGCTCAATAGAAATATGAAAACGAGTTTTGTCAAGCCTGAATATCTCAAGAAAGTTCAAAGTACCAAGCCTGCTCTTTATGATATCGGTTGTTATGTTGATAATCTTGCTCTTATGCTTTCCCCTGACTGCGACGAAATCATTCGTCAACAAGAAGAAAGTCAATCAAACTTAAGTGATTTAATAAACCTTTCTGATTCTAACAATCATATTAAGTTTGTCCCTCAATAAGAACTTTCAAAAGAACAAAAGATGTATAATAGTGTTCCACCACCAAGTGATGAACCACAAAAGAAAGTTTCTTTAAAAAGGAGTTTCAAAAAGCAATCAATTTTGTTAGAAAAGCGAATTTTGGATGAAAAACGTAAATGGGATGAGAAAAGCAAAAGTGTTCAGCAATTTGAGTTTATAAAACAAGGGGTTTTAAATTTGTACAAAGGTGTCGTCGACTATGAAAAAGTTTCTAGGGATACCATTTGGAATATTAAACCTAACCCACAAGTAGAAGTCGTCATTCAACAATGCATTGTTCCAACAATTGATGATCTTTCAAAAAATGTGGAAATGTTTTATAATGCTCTCACTGAGGAAATGTTAACTGATTTAAGTTATGTTAAATCACTTGAAGATGAAGTTGATTTTCTTCAAACTAAATTAAAAACACAAGAACACCAACTTTCTAACGAAATTGATCGACTTTCTAAGGAATACTTTTATGCTGACCATATGAATGCTATACTTGGTGTGTATACCGATCTTGATCAATATTGTCATGTAGCATGTCTAGTGTCAGAATCGGACGCGAAATGTCGCAATCTTGAAGTAGAGCTTTCAAAACAAATTCAATCATATAACAAACTTTCGAAAAGTTTTTCTCAACTTGAGAAGCACTCCATTTCTCTTGAACTTGCTTTACAAAAAGGTGAAAAATCTCATAATCATAAAAAGTGTCAAGAAATGTCAACTTCTTCGTTTCGTCTACTAAATGAAAAAGATTTGGAAATAAATGATTTGAAAGCTCAGCTAAAAGAAAGGGACATAGCCATAAGTGAGTTACAGAAACTCATTGAGAAAATCAAAGGAAAGTCTGTTTTGGGTAAACCATCCGCCGTTCGTCAACCGAATGCGGTTAAATGCCCTAAATCATCTATTTTGGGACAATCCCCACAGACTTTGCCTAAGATAGGAAATGATAAGAGCACTAATGTGATAGCACCTGGAATGTATAAGATGAACACTAAGCCCACTCCAATTGGAACATCGCGGTTACCTCAGAATATTAAGAAAACTAATCAACGTGTGTCTTCTTCTACAGGAGTAATCCCCACTACTAGCGTTAGCGGACCACAGCTTAAGAGCGATAGAATGCACGATAAGGTCATGCCTAACAATAGTCAAGGAAAGAAGTTGGAAGTAGAAGACCACCGTAGGAATTTTAAGTTTTCTAAGAATAAAACGTCTGTAACTGCATGTAATGACAGTTTAAATGCTAAGACCTCGAATGTTGAATTTGTTTGTGTTGAATGTGACAAATGTGTTCGTACTTTCAATCATGATGCTTGTGCTCTTAATTATAATGGCGTGAATACTAGAACTAGGAAGCCTATTCGTATGCCCACTAGTACTAGTGAACCCACAAGAACTTTGAACCAATACACTGAGCAACCACTTAAGAAACTAAGTGCGTTAGAATCCACTACTCTACGTAAACAAAGCAGGTTAAAGAAGCTTTATGAGAACATAATTAGGACATGTACACGGGGGTATTCAAGATTTACACCACCCGGATACAAATGGGTACCTAAGACAACCCCCATTCTAATTGGGTCTATGAATGTTAGCTTGCCTTTAGAATCTAGGTCCACTACTATTTTGGAACCCTTTTCTATCAAGGGCTCCCATTTGTCAAATGCTACATTGTCTTCTAATTCTTCTGCAGCTCGTCGAACTCATCCTATTCATAATGGACTCCGGGTGCACAAAGCACATGACGGGCAATCTCAAGCTTCTCATTAACTTCGTGGAGAAGTTTCTAGGTACGGTACGGTTTGGAAATGATCAATTTGCGCCGATACTCGGATATGGAGACTTGGTTCAAGGAAATATCACTATAAAACGGGTTTATTACGTCGAGGGACTGAATCACAATTTATTCTCGGTTGGTCAATTTTGTGATGCGGATTTGGAAGTGGCTTTTCGGAAATCTACTTGCTATGTTAGAGACTACGATGGGAATGACCTTCTTACAGGTTCTCGTGGTTCTGATCTCTACACAGTAACTCTTCAAGACACATCTTCAACAAATCCAATTTGCTTAATGGCTAAAGCTTCATCATCTCAAGCATGGTTATGGCATCAACGATTGTCACATCTCAACTTTGACACCATCAACTTGCTTTCGAAGAATGATATTGTGACCGGTCTTCCTAAGTTGAAATTCGTCAAAGACCATCTTTGTTCTTCTTGTGAGTTGGGGAAAGAAAAACGGAAGTCTTTCAAAACAAAGACTACCCCTAGCTCAAAAGGACGATTGGAACTTCTACACATGGATTTATGTGGTCCCATGCGTGTAGAGAGTATTAACGGGAAAAAGTATATTCTAGTGATTGTTGATGATTACTCTAGATACACATGGACTTTCTTATTAAGGTCCAAAGATGAAACACCAGAGGTTCTCAAAAACTTTCTCAAGATGATACAACGCAATCTTCAAGCTCAAGTCTTAACCGTAAGAACGGATAGGGGTACTGAATTTTTGAACAAGAACCTGCAATCTTACTTTCAAGAAGAAGGCATCGAACATCAAACGTCTATTGCTCGAACTCCTGAACAAAACGGCGTTGTCGAAAGACAGAACCGTACTTTGGTTGAGGCTGCTCGGACAATGCTTTCTGCTTCAAAATTACCACTATTCTTCTAGGCTGAAGCAATTGCAACTGCCTGTTATACTCAGAATCGTTCTCTCATCATCCCAAGACATGAAAAGACACCTTACCACATCATCAATGGCAGGAAACCTACGGTTAAATTCTTTCACGTATTTGGATCTTTATGCTACATTCTTAAAGACGGTGAGAGTCTCGACAAGATGAAAGAAAAAGGTGCTGCATGTATTTTTGTGGGGTATGCTACATTGTCGAAAGGATATCGAGTTTACAACAAGAAAACAAAGATTATCATAGAAACAATTCATGTGAACTTTGACGAATTGCCACAAATGGTACTTGATCACAACAGCTCAAGTCCCGCACCTCAATGTCCAGCAATGGCACCTACACACAACAGTGTACGTCCCGTGCAAGAATGTCAAGAAAATACTCCTACAGCAGACTCGACGGATACGACACAAATGAATGAGTTGGTTGATTTATATGATCCAATGTTTGATGAATATTACTATCGAAACAATCAAG
The DNA here is from genome assembly GCA_025667525.1 of Glebionis coronaria. Classification (NCBI taxonomy): domain Eukaryota; kingdom Viridiplantae; phylum Streptophyta; class Magnoliopsida; order Asterales; family Asteraceae; genus Glebionis; species Glebionis coronaria. The sequence goes on from CM046875.1 coordinate 372,562,289, forward strand.
TTGTGTCAAAGCCTTCCGCTGTCAATACTGCTGATACACCCGCACAAAATCAACAAGACACAACTGCATCTACTTCAGCAACCGTTGCTCAAGAGACAATTCCGGTGGATACTCAACAAACTCAAGAAACTGTCATACAACCAACATCACCAACCGTCAATGTTGAAGGAGGAAACAACAATCAAGCAGTCGATGCACAACCTGACGAAGAAGAATTTATCAATTCGTTCGGTACACCGGTACACGAAGTCGGAGAGTCTTCTACTCAACATGTTGATCCGTCCAACATGCATACATTCTACCAACCATATCCATCCACTCACCATTGGACACGTGATCATCCATTGGAGCAAGTCATTGGAAATCCTTCACAACCGGTTCGAACACGCAGACAACTCGAAACTGATGGCGATGCCGATGTGTGTATGTATGCACTCACCGTGAGTTCAACTGTACCTACAAACATCAAACAAGCCATGACTGATCATGCGTGGATTGAATCAATGCAAGACGAAATTCATCAGTTTGAACGCCTAAATGTTTGGGAACTTGTTGACAGACCCTATGGAATGTCAATTCTAGATTTCAAATGGATCTGGAAAAATAAACTGGATGAAGAACAAACCATCATCAAAAACAAATATCGTCTTGTGGTTAAGGGATACCGTCAACAAGAAGGCATAGACTACGATGAATCATTCGCTCCAGTCGCTCGTTTGGAAGCTCTCAGGATATTCCTTGCTTATGCTGCACAAAAGGGCTTCACGGTTTTTTAGATGGACGTCAAAACTGATTTTCTCAACGGTCATTTGAAGGAAGAAGTGTATGTGAATTAGCTGGAAGGATTCATCGATCCTCATCATCCTGACAAAGTTTATCGTCTCAAGAAGGCTGTATATGGACTTAAACAAGCTCCAAGGGCATGGTACGAAGAACTTTCAAACTTCTTGGTGTCCAAAGGATTCTCCAAAGGTTCTATTGATCCTACTCTCTTTACTAATAAATATGGGGATGACATAATGCTAGTGCAAGTTTATGTTGATGACATTATTTTTGGTTCTACGAACCCAAAACTTTCAAAACGTTTTGAAAAATTAATGCACAACAGATTTGAAATGTCAATGATGGGGGAGCTAAAATTCTTTTTAGGCCTCCAGATTCATCAATCCCCACGTGGTATCTTCATTAACCAAGCTAAGTATGCTCAAGAGATACTTAAAAAGCATGGTATGACCTCATGTGCTCGCGTTGGTACACCATTGTCGACCACATCCCTAGACGCTGACTTGTACTCATATCCCGTAGATCAAACGCGATATCGCAGCATGATCGGGTCACTTATGTACCTTACAGCCAGCAGGCCTGATATTCATCATGCCACATGCTATTGTGCACGATATCAAGCCAGACCTACTCAAAAGCACCTCAAAGAGGTTAAACGGATCTTTCGGTACCTTAAGAATACCATTCACATGGGACTCTGGTATCCGAGGGAAACCGGTTTTCATCTAACGGCTTTTTCAGATTCTGATCACGCAGGTTGTCTTGATAGTTGTAAAAGCACTTCTGGTAGCATACAATTTCTAGGGGTGTTGGGAATAAATTAAGGCCAGATCACTTGGGCGCTGACAAGAACAACTCAAGCGTTGACAAGAACAAAGTGAGCGCTGACAGCTCAAGCGTTGACAAGTTAAAGTCAAGCGTTGATAGATTGAAGACAAGCACTGATGGAAGATATAAGCTACACATTTATTATATTCTAGAATACTTCTAGTAAGGATAGAAACGACAATGTATTTTCTATGTTTATCTTTACCTAGAATAGTTGATACGTAGCTTATTGTACAAGGCTTCTTAGTCTATAAAAGAAGGCCTTTAGGTTAATGTTTAGCATCAAGTTTTATATAAGTTTTCATTCGTAAACATCTTTCATTGTAAGCAAGTTCGACATTCATAATCAAAGTGAAAGTTTTGTTTACATCTTGTGTTCTTGTTTAAGTATTAAATTCCGCATAATACTTAGATTTACAAAGCATATAACAAAGGTTTCTCTACGTGTTATACTTGATCTAATCTCGTATACACAAAGCTAATCGATCTAAGTTTGGGATCAACAAGTGGTATCAGAGCTTGTTGAGGAACTTTTGATCTTTGAAGAACACCAGAACGATATACGAACACCAAAACCCTAATTTTCTCAAAACCCTAAAAACATCATGTCTGAAGCAATAACCTCCTCCTCTTCACCCTTACCAAACATCAAGATTCTCATGCTTGATGCAACCAACTTTGACTTATGGAAGTTCAATTTTGAACAATATCCGGGGATCTATGATTACACACTCTGGGAGATTATTGAATATGGAAACTCATTCAATAAGGCTCAAAAGATTCAGGATGCCATTACGGCAAGATCAGCTGTTGAAGGATGTCCTAATGAAGATAAGAAAGAAAAACCTGGAGATGGTAGAGCTGTAGGTGCTGAAGATATTGCAAAGAAAAGGGTTGACATGAAAGCCCTAAATATTCTGAAAGTCTCTTTGGGACAAGAAAATCAGCACAAATATAGAGGCTATGAATCTGCTAAGGATCTTTGGGAAGCAATTGAAGTTGCATATGGTGGTAATGCAGACACTAAGGAAGAAAAGAAAAAGCAACTTCTGCATGATTATGCTGTCTTCAAAGCTCAGCCCAATGAGAAACTGAGTAGTGTGAGAAGCAGATTGCTTGACATCACAAGCAAGTTGTCCTTCATGGGGACACAAGTTGGTGATGTTGACACCAATGCTACCTTCTTGAAAAGTCTTGGTGAGGCATGGAAGATTGAGGCAAGATCTATTCTTGCCAATAATACTTACAAGAGCTCCTCGTTTGATGACATCTACAACAAACTAAGACTGTTGGAAGATGAAACTCTTTCAGCACATGGAAGCAAAGCTAGCACCAGCAACATGGCCTTCTTCTCTCATAGTGAAGGTCAATTCAATCAGAAGGACTCTTTTATGCATCCAGTTACTAGATCATCATTTGTCAGCGCTGGAACAAGTCCTGTCAACGTCTCCTTCTCAGACGCTGACACATTCATGAATGACTCCCCAAGAGTTAAACCTGCTGGTTTGGATTTAGATACTGTGTGTGCTTACATTGCTTCTTTGCCCAATGGTTCAGTGATTACATATGAGGACCTTGAGCAGATAAGTGATGAACACTTGGAAGAGATGGACATCAAGTGGAACATGGCTCTTGCTAGTATAAGAGCAAATAGGTGGAATAGAAGGTTCAAGAATAAGATGACCTTCAATGCTAAAGACACTGCTGGATTTGATAAATCCAAAGTTGAGTGCTACAACTGTCATCGCATGGGGCACTTCATGAGGGAATGCAGATCTCCTAGAAGATCTGATGCTGGTAAACCCTCAAGTCAGGTTGTTAAAGCTCAAGACTCTAAAGCCATGGTTGCAGTTCAAGGAATTGATGGTACTGGATGGGATTAGAGCTATCTGGCTAAGGATGCTGAAGAGGACAAAGCTTTGATTGCTGATATTGAAGAAGAAGAGCATGTTGAATATGCTCTCATGGCACACTCCTCCTCTTCATCTGATAATGAGGTATATGATGATGCTTTTTGTAGCAAAGGTTGTAGGTTAAACACTGATAGACTTAACAAAGAGGTGTTAAAACTAAAAGATGATATGAGCACTGAAAGGTGTAGATTGTCCAATTACCAACTAGCTCTTACTGAAACTGAGAAAACCGTTTTTGAATATAAGAAAATGGAATTCGATTTAAAAGATAAGATAAATATCTTAAAACATGAGCTAGAGGGTAGTATGGATATTAGAAATATCATGACAAAGGTCAATAGAGACCTACAGGCTAAGTTAGATGAGGCCATTAAGAATAAAGATAATGTTGACCTCATAATTCAAAGATTTGATAGAGCCACCCAAACCCTAGGAGACTGTGTAGCTAAACAAAGGGATCCTAAGGACATGACTGGGATTGGGATGAATGATTACTCTCTGGTTCCACCACCAGCTGGTGACTTCTATGGTGTCCTTCGAAAGGATTTATCTTGGACTGGTATACCAGAATGCCAGGAAGAGGAATTCATTCCTCCACCAAGAGTTGTCACTCTAGTGGAAGAGTATCAACAAAAACTGACTGACCTAAATGAGTGGAAGAAAGCTAACCCTACTTTATTTGTTAAGGGAGGTTTGCTGTGTGAAAGTCCAAATGAATCACCACCCATTAAAGTTACTCACCCAGTTACTGGTAAAGCTGTTGACCTAGGCTCCAACACTGTTAGAAGACCTACCATTAAATATGCAGAGATGTATAGAAATAATAGGTCACCCAAGAGCCAAGTTAACAATCATGGAACAGGTTTCTTCGCTTCTAGACCTAAGAATGTGTCTAAGAAAGCCTGTTATACTTGTGGTAGCTTTTCACATTTGGCATACAAGTGTGTCAACGCTCCCAAAGCCAGCGCTGATAGGAACAATTTCAGCGCTGATAGGAAGAAAGTCAACGTTGTTAGAAAGTCAAACGTTGTCAGACCCAGACCTTGTGTGCAGCAAAGTCCACAAGTGATTAGACCTGCCCCATTCTTCTCTAGAAGGTCTAACACTCATGGACAAAGACCTTTTCAAAAGACAAACACCTGGTCAAATAGGCAATGGGTTCCTGTAGCAAACCCTAGGTTCAACGCTGACAAGGGTAATTTCAGCGTTGACAGGACAAAATCCAACGCTGACAGAAACGTGACCAGACCTAAGTATTTGCAGCCACAAGGTAAGGGGTCAAAAGCTTCTTCAAGCTTAACATGGAGACCCAAGAAAGATCAAAACCCTAATAATAATGGAATTTCAATGACTTGCAATAGGTTTAATTACATTTCAAAGGTCATTACAAAACCAATTGGGGTTAACTGGGTATTTCATCCTAAAAGGGATGATAATGGGGTTGTTGTGAGAACTAAGTCTGTTCTTATTGAACAACCAGTTGAATCCAAGTCTTCTGAGACTTGGGTTCCCAAAGAAAATTAATTTGTTTTCTTTATGTGCAGGGCATTCAGAGACAGATCAATGACTATGGATATTGGGATAGTGGATGCTCAAGGCACATGACAGGAAAGGAAGAATATCTGACGAACTTCACTCCTATTCAAGATGGTGATAAGGTATACTTTGGAGGGGGCTATGGCACCATTACAGGCAAAGGAACCCTTCTCACTAATAATCTACGTTTTGAAAACGTCTTCCTGGTAAAAGAACTGGATTATAATCTGTTTAGTGTATCACAAGTGTGTGATAACAAAAATAAGGTTCTTTTCACTGATACTGAGTGTTTGGTGTTAAGCAAGGATTTTAAGATCCCTGATGAGAAGTATATTGAGTATAGATCACCCAGGCATAAGGACATATATAATGTGAATTTAAATGGGATTAAAGTGAATGCAAATATGTCTTGTTTTTATGCTAAGGCCTCAGTAGATGAAAGTAATTTGTGGCACAGGAGACTAGGGCACATAAATTTTAAAAATATAAATAGACTTGTGAGGCTTGGTTTAGTTGATGGTTTGCCTGAGAAGGCCTTCCACAATGACCACTCTTGTGTTGCATGTCTTAAAGGCAAGCAGCACAAGGTCTCATTCAAGTCCAAGCAGGTGCATACTAGTTCCAGACCTCTTCATATGCTTCACATGGACCTCTTTGTTCCAACTAATATAGAAAGTTTGAATGGCAAGTCATATTGTTTTGTTGTCACTGATGACTTTTATAGGTTTACTTGGACATTCTTTCTAGCTATGAAGAGTGACACAGCTGATGTTCTCATTAAATTTATCACTCAAATTAAGAAAAGGTCTGGCAATGAGGTTAAGATGCTTAGGAGTGATAGTGGTGGAGAATTTAAGAACAAGAAGCTAGATGATTTTTGTGCCAGGAAGGGAATTACTAGGCAATTCAGTATTGCAAGAACCTCACAACAAAATGGGGTTGCTGAAAGGAAAATAGAACCCTAATTGAAGCAGCCAGAACAATGTTGGCTGATGCTCACTTTCCCATAGCCTTTTGGGCTGAGGCTGTTAATACAGCATGCTATGTGCAAAATAGAGCATTGGTTAACAAAATTCAGAACAAAACACCTTATGAGTTACTTTGGGGAAGAAAACCTAATATTGGTTTTCTCAGACACTAGTGATGCCTTAGGGAAATTTAGTGCAAAAGGTGATGAAGGTTACTTCATGGGGTATTCAGTGCAGAGCAAGGGTTATAGGGTTTATCTTAAGGAGGACAAACGTATTGTTGAGAGAGTACATGTTAGGTTCTTAGAGAATAAACCTAGTGATCCTGAAAGTGGTCCTAATTGGTTGTTTGATTTGGAACCCTTATCTAGAACTTTAAATTATATGCCTGTCACTAATCCAGACATTGTGAAGGTAACTTCAAATGTTGTGGAGGAACAAGTTGTTAATGTTTCAGGTACACAGGTTGATGAGAGGGTTGGATCACAAGCAGAAAAGGCATCTCCTACATTTGAATATGTCACAATTCCCATTTGGACTGATGCTTTTGCTGCTGCTGCTGCTGCTGGACAAGATAATGGTGGTCTCCAAATACCACCAGATACAAACATGCATGGTTCTTCAGGCGCTGACAAAGGCAAATCTAGCGCTGACAAGACCAATTCAGACGTTGATGGCTCAGACGTTGACAACAACAGTTCAAGCGTTGTTAGCCCAAGCGCTGACAAACAAGGTTCAGACGTTGACAACACCTTTGCACATCTTTTCTCTTCCACTTTTGAACAAGGAGGACCTTCCAGAGTTTATGAAGAGATTCCTGTTGATCAAAGAGAGTCTGATGAAGAAGATATTGGCAACATGGAGCATGAGGTTGAGGACACCAGACTTTTTGAAGGAGGGGTTCTCACTTCCACAATGAAGAATCACCCCCCATCTCAGATCATTGGTGATGTTATGACTCCAGTTCAGACAAGAAGATCCCATCAAGGTCTTGGTGGATTTATTGCCAATATACACAAGAAGGTTGATACCCCTCTTGTGCAAGCATGTTTGTTTGCATGTTTTCTGTCACAAGAAGAACCCAAGAAGATATTTGATGCTCTCAAAGAACCAAGTTGGGTGGAAGCAATGCAGGATGAGCTTCACCAATTTGCAATTCAGGATGTTTGGGAGCTGGTTGATTGTCCTAGATATGTCAGACCTATAGGGACGAGATGGGTTCTCAGGAACAAAAGAGATGAAAGAGGTATTGTGGTCAGAAACAAGGCAAGGTTAGTGGCTCAAGGTTATACACAAGAGGAGGGGATAGACTATGAGGAAGTCTTTGCACCAGTTGCAAGGATTGAAGCTATTAGGATTTTTCTAGCCTATGCATCTTGCATGGGCTTCACAGTCTATCAAATGGATGTGAAGAGTGCATTCTTGTATGGCACCATTGTTGAGGAAGTTTATGTCATGCAACCTCCTGGTTTTGAGGATCCTGAGCATCCAGATAAAGTGTATCGAGTCAAAAAGGCTATGTATGGCCTTCATCAAGCCCCTAGAGCATGGTATGGTACTTTGTCTACATATTTGGTGGACAATGGATTCAAGAGGGGCACCATAGATCAGACACTATTTACAAAGAAGAAAGGCAAAGATGTGTTGCTTGTGCAGGTCTATGTTGATGATATCATTTTTGGGTCTACTGATCCAAAGATGAGTGAGGATTTCTCCAAGCTTATGACAGACAAATTTAAGATGAGTGCTATGGGGGAGATGAACTTCTTTCTTGGTTTACAAGTTCAGCAGAAAGAAGATGGTATCTTCATCTCCCAAGACAAATATGTTGCTGAAATCTTGAAGAAGTTTGGTTTTTCTCCACATGAAAAGAGGGCTTCTACTCCTATGGATAGAGAACACCCTTGGGGAAAGATTGGAGATGGGAAAGATGTTGATGTCAGGCATTATAGATCCATGATTGGATCCTTGATGTATCTTACTGCTTCCAGACCTGATATCATGTTTGTTGTATGTGCTTGTGCACGTCATCAAGTGACTCCCAAAGAATGTCACCTTTATGCTGTGAAGAGGATCTTTAGGTACCTAAGATGTTTCCCTAATCTTGGTTTGTGGTACCCAAAGGATTCACCATTGGAGCTGATTGCATATTCAGACAGTGATTATGGAGGTGATAAGTTTGATAGGAAATCCACAACTGGTGGATGTCAGTTTCTTGGGAGCAGATTAATATCTTGGCAATGCAAGAAACAAACAGTGGTGGCTAATTCTACAACTAAAGCAGAGTATGTGGCTGCAGCAGCATGTTGTGGTCAAGTGTTGTGGATTCAGAACCAGCTGTTGGATTATGGGTATAATTTTATGCATACTAAGATATTTGTTGACAATAATAGTACTTTATGCATCATTAAGAATCCTGTGCATCATTCTAAAACTAAACACATAGAAATTAGACACCATTTTATAAGATATTGCTTTGAGAAAGGTTTAATACAACCAGATAGGATTGACACTGAGGAAAATGTGTCAGATTTATTAACTAAACCTTTTGATACTGGAAGATTTCAATACTTGGTAACAAGTATTGGAATGGTTAATCTCACTTAAATATGTGTTTTGGATTTTTTTTTTGTAAAAGTATGTACAGGATGATGCATTATTATTATTGGTCTTCTTGATGATTTAGATTTTCCACTATATTTTTCTAACACTGACAAAGGTTGTTTGAACACTGATAAGTGTTTTTGCAACGTTGTCAGCAATATAATTGTCTAACGCTAACAAAGCTTCCTTTAACACTGTTGTGTGTTATCGGGGCGTTGTCAGCAACAATGTTAGTTTTGTGGTTTTTAATCTAAATGTGCAGATGGTGTTAGCAGTATACCATTAGATACAGAGTTGCTTATGGATCAATGGAGAAGCATTTGGACAACTTTTTATTTATGGATGATGGTTGGAATGTTTCATTCCTATCTTGACATAAATTTTTTATGTTCATGCATGATTTTAGCAAACTTTTTGTATCATAGTTTAAGGGGAGGTTTTAGGAACCTTTAGGATTTTTGGGTATCCATATGATACTCTTATCACAATTCTAGATTGTGTCCACAGGTGAGTATGGGTTAGTTTTACTAAACCATGAGGCACTGTAGCATGCATAGTATATCAACTTTGCATGCTGCCAAGACATTTTTGGCCTAGAATTGGTTGTGGTCTGTTGGGAGACTTCGGAATCATTTTGATATGGGATTTACCTGGGAGTAACAAGGATTTTATAAGGTAACTTGGTTGTTAAGACTTTTGGTTAGCAAGGGACACTAGAGGACTGTTATGTCTATCTTGCTTATGCAAGTGTGCATAACTGGACAGTGCTTGCCGCCCTATAATAATTATCAGCTTTTGGTTATCTTCTCTAGGATAAATTACTTGTTAAGGTCATTTTTCACTTTTTAAAACAATTTTATTTTTGGACGCTGACAAGAAATTTCCAAGCGTTGTTGTGACCAAATTGGACGCTGACATGGCTTTAGGCGAACGTTGACAAGATTATAGGCGTTGGGCGTTGATAGGTTATATTTGACCGTTGACACTCAATGGGACCTACCCAGTTGTTACTTTTTGACATTTTTTCAAGCCGTAATTTTAGGAGTTGTTACTTTCATTAAATGCATGAGATAACTTATAACTTTTTCAATATTTTCATGATTAGTTTTTGAAAAACTTTGCCTATTTTTGGGCCAATCACATGCATTCTTTATCTCCTATAAATTTGGCTCCTATTTTAAAACAGGGTATCTATAATTCTTGTCTAACACTTTTCTCTTATCAACCTTCATCTTCTACACTTCAAATTAACAGCTTTCATCAATGGCACCAAGGTTTAACTCAGCAGAATTGGATTTGGGGTTCAAGTCTCAACACAACATGATTGCTTATCTTGTTGTTGATAATGATTTGTTTCCTCAATACACACAAATGGTGGCGTATTTGAACGCATCCCCCTTAAGGTATGCTCTTTCTCATGCACCACTCATTCCAGTCACACACATTAAGCAGTTTTGGAACACTGTCAGTTCCTCAACAGTTAATGGAGTGACCACATTAACTTCTATTGTTCATGGGAGATCTTGGGTGGTTACTGAGGCCTTGGTACGCCAGGCCTTGCATCTTGATGATGCTGATGGTGTAACCATTCTTCCCATAACTGAAATAGAACAAGGGCTTAGGGCTTTGGGATATCCAATTCCTGATGAAGGTACTCTTAATAAGTATCATAAGCAGGAATTTCCCCCAGCCTGGAAGTACCTCATTCACATTCTCCTTCAATGTTTGAGTCCCAAATGTACTGCACACAATGAGATCAATAGATCCATTGCAACTGCTATTGTGTGCATTGCAACAGGGCAAAAATATAACTATTCTAAAATGATTTTTGAAGGGATGTGTAAAAACAAGGGGACAAAAATGACTTTAGCTTATCCCCGTTTTCTGCAAATGATTTTTGATGATCAAAGATATTGTTCAAGGGATCACAATGATTTTTATAAAATCCCTGAACAAAAGAAAGCTATTTTTACAAAGATGAATTCACCACCTCATAGAGACTTACCTTTAACCCCAGCCATGCTTGCTGTTATTGCAGCAGCACAACCCCAACCAGACCCCCAACCTCAAATTGACCCTCACCCACAACTTGAACCTATTCCTGAACCTTTACCCTCACCTGAACAAATGCAACTAGACCAAGAACCCTTTGACGCTGACACATCAAATGTTGGCGTTGATGTGCCTATTTCTAATGCTGACACCCAACCATCACAATCCCAAACACCCCTTAACCAACCCACATCTACACATTCTTCCACACCATCTTCCACACCACCTGAATATAGGTTGATTAAACGCCAAAGGACTACTGGAGTGTTCTCCTCTGGTGGTCCTAGCCATGAAGCAGAGAGAACCACCACCACAAGTGTGGCTGGTGACCTGGATGAGGCTGGGACTATTGGTTCTGGCTTAGAAGCTGGCTAAGGCAGTCCCACCATAATTAAGTCCTCATCCATGCCCAATGAACCTGACTTGGGAGGTCAAATCCCCATTTCAGAAGAGGGCAGACTGGAACCAATGACTATTTTGGAATTGACGGCAGTCTGCATTAGCTTGCAAAAGCAAAATGCAGACTTAGTACAAATTGTCAGCTCACAAGGCTTTGAACTCAAGGAATTGAGGGAGAGGATTGTTGTTTTGGAGAGTGATCATGCTAGGAGAGGTATGGAGGATTCTTCCAAAGGGGAGGAAGATCAAAGAAATCTGAGTGATAAGAGCAGTCAAGATGGTCAATCAATGGATGTTGCTGAAGCTCTTACAACTTTGAAGGAACAAACAGGTTTTGATACGTCCTTAATCTCTCCAACCCATCTAAATTTATCATTTACAGCTATGTTGAGAGAGGTTACACAAGGCGCTGAGGGAAAATATTTGAGCGTTGACAAGACAAGTTTGGACGCTGATAGAAGTATTTTGGGCGCTGATAGAGGAAATTTGAGCGTTGACAGACCTGCACATGAAGGTGATGTATTCCAGTCATCATCTATCATCAAGGAAGTTCCTACTCAGGTATTACCATCTACCTTACCAACCATTGCACCATCAGATAAGGGTAAGGGTAAATTGGTAGAAGAAATTGTTCAAAAGAATGCAGCCCAAGTTGAATTTGATAGAAGATTGGCTGAGCAAATGATGGAACAAGGTGAAAAGGAAAAGTCACCATTTGTTGTGACTTCTGAAGAAGAAAGTGATGGAGCTAGCTCAGACTCAAGTGTGATGATTATAGAACCAGAAAGGCTTGAGTATGGTGATGAGCTTGCTAGGGAAAAGTTGAGAGATTTAAAGTTGCAGATTGACTTTGACATGCCAGAGGTGGTTCAGATGTACAATTCTTGGGAAGAAAGATGCATGGATAATCCAGACTTGACCATTTCATATAAAATATGGGGTTTGGAGCTTCTTCTTAGAGTTCAGAAGGATTGTAAGGTGATTTTGAAGCACAAGGCAAGCAACATTCTCTCTGAGTTGAAAAGGGATAGAAGGAAGCTCTACTTTATGTTGCTCAGATGTCATGGAGTTGGATAAACACATCAGAAATTGAAGGCTTTGACATTTGATGAGTTGGAACATAGGGCTTATCCTATTTGGGTGAAAGTGCAGGAAGAAAACACTTTCAGACTTCTTTCAGATGAAAGAAAGGAGCAACTTGCAGAAGAGATGGAAATCAAAAAAGCTATGATAGTTCCCAGGCCAGTGAAGAAGGGATTTACACTTGAGTTTCCAAAAGATATGAATCAACTATATCCAAGTGAAGCAGTTATTAGAAAGAGCCTCAAGCTCTCCCCATTAGAAGCTTCAGATATGGTGCAGGTGTTACCATTAGATTCCAGGAATCCAATTGTGAGTTATGATGAGGATGAATGTGGATTCTGGAAGATTGGAAGATTTGGCAAGGAGGTACACACTTTTACCACTCTCATATCTTTATTTGCAAGTTGTGATAGAGAAGACTTGGTGGACCTTTGGAGGTTGCTGGAAACCAAGTATGAGGCTGAAGTACCAACTTCAGCTAATGGAATAAAACTTTGGACCACATTAAAAAGAATGTGTGGGACAAATGAGGAAGATTCTGAAATATAGAAGGATCTTGAAGATGACCTCAGTGGTCTTCAATGGAGGTTATATTCAGCTGCTGGTGTATACCATTTGAGTTCTACTAAGTTTGCTGAGTATCTACTTGTGGATGCTCAATATTTCATATCCAAGGTTGTTTTGGAAAAGATGAAGGACACTCAGCTGAGGATAGACTATACAAGTGACGTGGCAAAGAATTTGATCAGATTTATTTATTACCAATATGAGAAGGTTTGTCAGACTCCTCCAAGTTCTTAATGATTATTCAGAAACTTGATCATAAGAGTGGATATCAAGTTTAGGGGAGGATTGTTGGGAATAAATTAAGGCCAGATCACTTGGGAAATGACAAGAACAACTCAAGCGTTGACAAGAACAAAGTGAGCGCTGACAGCTCAAGCGTTGACAAGTTAAAGTCAAGCGTTGATAGATTGAAGACAAGCACTGATGGAAGATATAAGCTACACATTTATTATATTCTAGAATACTTCTAGTAAGGATAGAAATGACAATGTATTTTCTATGTTTATCTTTACCTAGAATAGTTGATACGTAGCTTATTGTACAAGGCTTCTTAGTCTATGAAAGAAGGCCTTTAGGTTAATGTTTAGCATCAAGTTTTATATAAGTTTTCATTCGTAAACATCTTTCATTGTAAGCAAGTTCGACATTCATAATCAAAGTGAAAGTTTTGTTTACATCTTGTGTTCTTGTTTAAGTATTAAATTCCGCATAATACTTAGATTCACAAAGCATATAACAAAGGTTTCTCTATGTGTTATACTTGAACTAATCTCGTATACACAAAGCTAATCGATCTAAGTTTGGGATCAACAAGGGGAAGACAAGCTTGTCATCTGGTCGTCAAAGAAGAAGGATTGCACTTCGCTCTCATCAGCGGAAGCAGAATATGTGGCTCTATCCGCGTGCTGTGCTCAAGTCCTCTGGATGAGAACTCAACTCACGGATTATGGCTTCCACTTTGATAAAATACCTATGTATTATGACTCAAAGTCGGCCATAGCCATATCTTGCAATCCGGTTCAGCACTCCCGCACCAAGCACATCGATGTCAGATATCACTTCATCAAGGAACAAGTGGAACGTGGCATCGTGGAATTATACTTTGTCAGAACTGAGTACCAGCTGGCAGACTTGTTTACAAAAGCTCTATCGAAATATAGGTTTGCGTATCTCGTTGGCCGTCTTGGTATGAAGTATATGACTCCAGAAGACTTGGAGGTTTTGGCAAATGAAGCTGCTTGATATTCTCTCAAAATGACTTCTAAGCGCATCACATTTTAGGACTCGGACCTCAACAAAGGAAAGTTTATCTCGGATGATAACTTATCCTTCACAACGGGAAATTTATTTCTCGGTCATGAGCTAGTCATAAAACAATCAAAGTTTTGAGCTCATGAAAAATGGACCCGCAAGGGAAGTGTACGTTTCAGTGCGCTTTCCCTAATCAATAGAAGAGAAGTCTTCTATCCTGATTATTTTTAAACCGTTGAACACAATTTTTCAAGAATTTCTCAAAAGGTTTTTTCTAAATCTTTCAAAATTGTGTGTTCAACACTCCCTTCCTCATAAGTGGTTTTCATTTCTCAAAATTGTCATATGTTATTTTGATCAATTTTTGAGGGGGAGCGTTTTAAAATCAAGCCTTTTAATGTTGTTGGGTACATCTCCAAAATTGTCATATTTTATGTATCCAACACATTCCGAAAATGCTATTAAATCTGTCATATATTATCGGTAAAGGCATCTCAACTCCGTACCTCAACATATTTGTGGTGTTATTTTTCCAAAATTTTGTCAAATTCTTGTTTCAAGACACACATATATTGTTGAGGGGGAGCATCCCGACTGAAAAAGTTCCATGATTCATGCGTGCACACATGTTTCTCTCCCGTCGATTTTTCGGAAATTGTCATATTTTAATCTATTGGTATCTCTAATATTATATTTTTATATTAAAGATAGGGGGAGAAAATGTGATTAAAATGTAATATATCGCAACAAGTGATCTTAAAGACTCAAGTGCAACTCTTTCCTTCACATGCCAAACTATTTCGTATATCGATGCATGTGTGTAGGGGGAGCTTTTCGGAAATGTAAAACTTTCAAGTGTTAAAAGTTTTGATTTTTATCAAACACTTTGAATGGTTTTCAATGGTTTATGGTTACGATCTATACCCAAAACAACCTAATATCCACGACGGAACGATGGAGTCAAAAGGTGATTTAGGATAGGAAACTAAGTCCTATGATCCAACCAGAACCGGAGGGATCTACCCAAGGACATTCCATAGCTAGAAATAGTTGTCCTTAGGAAAGATGGAGTGGAATGAAGCTGAGTGCGGACCAATTACTTAAGTTAGCACTAGAACAATCACAACAAGGTGCTAATGATGACGTATTGGTAAGCATTGAAGGAGTTGAATATTCTATGCAACTTAGGTAGAAACCGGGTTAACACATCTTTTGAAGACAAGTGTCATGGACCCGGTGATGCGATGCACAACCCTTCCCCAGCCATTCGAGTTTCTCTCAAAAGAAACTTGTCTCATTTTCACGGAGATCAACACGTATCTATTGACTTTCTTACTCCGAGTCAGTTAATATTGAAAAGGTGGCAGTCTGCTCCAGCCTCCGATTACCAAAATGCACTTATTGAGTCTAGAGCCAATCGAGATCTATTTATCATCTCATTAGGACACAATCGAGTCCTACGCATTATCCTTGTGATATTGCCAGAACATCTGAGTGATACAATTCACAATGAAGATGGAAATCCTGCTTGAGCCAGCATTAAACAAGCTCATGGTAGGTAACTTGTGCGATTCTACACGAATCAAACTTGTGAGAACTGGAAAGCAACTAAGTTTCTATTCTTAATTGATTCAAACTTGATTCCAGGTTTCTTCGCAAAATCCATGTGATCTTACCAGAACATTCAGAGTGACACTCATTAGTGTTCACAGTGACGAATGGAAATCCTTCCAGTGTCAACATCAAACAGCACTTCGGTAGGTAACTCGCAAGATTCTCTATGAATCAAGCTTGTGACAAACTGGAAAGCAACAATGGTGCGATTCTTTTAGAATCAAACTTGTTCCAGGAAATCTGAATTGACGACTCTAATTAGACGGATAATTTATCCTTATGATTCACTCTTTACGTTCGCAGTCTGCTTTGAGACGGTCGAGTAAAGAGAACTGGCTACTACCGCCGGGAAACCCTGTCAAGGAGGTTCTTAATCGAATCTACCTGATCACAGGTACGGTATTTAATACCGTTTAACGGTCTTCACCGACCGGAGGTAAAACGCTACCGAGTTAGGATGAAATGTTCAAAGCCATTTTATCCGTGTCTATATATGTTGCTGCATATCAAGAAGGTGGCGTAGCTGTGATACCGATGTCGATTCAGAAGTCACAAGAGCACAAGATGGCGATAATCAAGATACCTAAGAATGTAAGAATGTAATAGGTCATCTTAGTCACAAGGAGTACAGATGAAGATCTCAAGCACTCAAAGTCAAATGACAAAGGCTCAAGATAAAGATCACGAAAGCATGAAGGAACAAAGCTGTTACAAACAAGATCAAGACCAAGATACAAGACCAAAGCAGGAAGATCTCCTCTACAAGAATGTATTCACTCAACCATCTTATGCTTTTTAAGCATTTTAAGATGACCGATACATTGGGGGAGATTGTTAGCCCTATATTTTATATAGTCGAACAAGAATGTAATAGGTCATCTCAGTCGTTAAATGGTCTTGTATTGTAATAGGTTAGTCGGGAAAACCGTGCTTGGACTTTAAGCTAATATTGTATAAGTTAGGGGCGTAAGCCCAAAACAAAGCCAAGCCCGACCCAAGATGAAGCCCACAAAGGCCTTAGGCCGTGGCATATATAACCCTCTTCCACATGTGGAAGAGGGTGTTGGTTACCATTTTATTTCTCTCTCTGAAAGTGTTTAACCTTCCAAATTCTCTCTTGTTTCTCTCTCTACTTTCTTCTCTTTCTCTCTCTAAATATCTCCTCTAAATCTTGTGTTATGGATTAAATGGGAATAACACCTGGGTACCTGCCGTTTTGGGAACATGAAAGGAAAAACGGCTGAGCATAACGCTCAGTACACGGATATACGAGTATATCATGAATAATATAAGCATAACAGCATGAAACAGCGGAAGAAACTAAGTCATGGATAACCCGGTTAAGTCTTGGTAAAACTGGTTTTATAGTTTGAAAAGCCTTATGTTTATCTTATAAAAACTGTTTATCATATTTTACCATTAGCCAATATAGGTCATGAAAATCCACCGTGCATGAATACTTGGAGGGGTGACCTCATCATGCAAATTAGAGGGGCTGCCTCTAATTTAATATACTGGTTTTTGGGTAGGAGGGATCAGCTCCTTGTGAAGGATGCAAGGCACACACCACATTCACCATGAAATCCTGACTGAAAACATGTAACTAGGATGCACCCATACGCCCCACATGATAAATATAAATAAATGGCCAAAAGCTGAAGGGACGCCATGAGCAATCACTCCGCCGTGGTGAAGTCATAACATTAGTGCCTCTAATGTTATGGTTATGGTACCTCCATAACTAGGTGAAACTGGTCATGCATGTATATGGCTATAGGTATTCTAAATTAAACATAAGCAATTCAAACACATACTTATACTACGGGAAAACATTTGGCTGCATACGGGGAAATCCTAATAAGGAAAAAATGTCCATACTGAAAGGACGGGAATCCGTACCTTATGTCCAGTGAACGAAGAAGATGAACTGATAGGAATCCTACTTCCGTATCACTAATGCTACATAAATACATACATGAATAAGTATCTGCTTACTAAGTACGTAGCTGGTTTTATGTCATGTCTTAGCTTATTTTATATGTTCTTATCATGTTTTACTGTTTAAAGCCTTAAACTGTGTTTATCTTATATTCTGTTTACTCTGCTTAAGTATTTCTGGTATTTCATGTATTATTATACTTACTTTGTAATAATAAGTAACTTTCCAAAAATAGCAGGTTTCCTAAAAGAGAAAGTTTCCAAAAATAGAAAGTTTCCAAAAATAGAAAGTTTCCAAAAATAGAAAGTTACCAAAAACAGAAAGTTTCCAAAAATAGAAAGTTTCCAAAAATAGAAAGTTTCCAAAAATAGAATTACTGCTTAAAATAGATAAGTTTCTAAAAATAGAAAGTTTCCATAAATAGATTAGCTGCCTTATTTAAATAAGTTTCCATAAATAGATTAGCTGCCTGAAATAAATAAGTTTCTAAAAATAGAAGTTTCCATAATTAGTAATAAGCTGGTTAAATAAGCTAAGTATATAAGCCTAAGTGTTTTCATGATTATTTTCTAAGTCATATGATATAATGTATAGTTTATTAATTATTTCATGTAATTAAAATAAACTATAGGTTAAAATATTTAATTAAAGTATATCATGTTTTTAATTAAATAAAGTTAAATACTTAGGTTAAAACATGTATTATTATTTATTAATAATATAACCTAAGTCATGTTAATTAATTAATTATAACCATGGTTTTTAAATAATTAATAAATTTTAAGTCTAAAAATATAAAATACGTAGGTTAATAATTTCATGATTTTAATAATTAAAATAACCTAAGTCATGTTATTAAATTAATCATGTCATGTTATTAATTTAATTTTAACATAAGATCATAAAAATAAAATCTCAACATACACCGTGAACCGGATCTTGACTAAGAACCATGAACCGGACATGAAATCGACACCATACCCCGAAACAAATCGGGGTTACCCTTGTCTTGTTGCTGTCATGGGACCCACACCAACCAACCGGGACCATATGGTCTCGGTGGTGGTCATGTAGCCAAGCCGAGACCCTCTCGGGTTCGGTTTAGGAGGCGGCCAAGAACAACACCCCTAAAATATCCCTTTTGATTTATTCCAAAACCAATTCCATGTTAGATCTATGATTTAGTTAGGTTTTTAAGAAAAACATATCATGTTCTTAATTATTTAAAAGATTAAATCAAAAGAAAAGGGTTACAAGAATTACCGAATGCGTGGATCTAAACAATGATGAGCAAACACGAACACTAACAATAAATCCAAGATCAAAGATCAACAAACACCTCCTTGGTGTGTTTGAAGGTGGCGGCCAAAAAGAGAAAAAGCAGGAGGAGGAGAACTTTTTAGGTTTTTGTAAAGTGAAAATGAGTAGTGATCTTTTCCTAATTCCTTGTTTTAGTAAAAATTGATGGGCTAAGCCCATCTTCCCTCCCTACTTTCGTGGTATGGGGTCCACATGGGGTAACCCATACATTTCCTGAGTCTAAATATTATAGTGTGTTCTCTTGTGTTCTCGTGTTCGTAATTTACGTGTTTTAATTAGTTATCGATGGTGACTTAATATATTTATTCGTGTTCGTAATAAATATATATACGTAATTAATATTAGCTCGTGATTTAATTACGTTCATGATTTCATGATCGCATGTTCGCGATTAATTATTGTTTAAATAATTATTGCGTGTTCGTGCGTAATAAATACCTATCGTGTTCTAACACGTACATAATACGTAAAATCCAAACACGTAAACGTAATCGTACTATAAAAGGAAAGTTTTAATCTAGTACGTACGATCTTAAGGGTACTATTCATGGTAAAAGCATGCGGGTTTTACAACTCTTCCCCCCTAAAAAGAATAATTCGTCCCGAATTATAGATAACGTAACTGAAAGAGAAACATACCCGAATCAAACTGAGAGGGTATGTAAGATTAATGAACGTACAGGTGACATGGTAGAAGGAACGTGGAACGTGACATGTGTTGAAAGGACATGGAATGTGACGTGACTGAAAGGACATATCTAATTGATGAGAGAAAACGGATAAAAGTCCGGATGAACTTGTCCGTTTCCAAGTGGCCTCCCTCTTGGAACGGTTCCTTCAGAAGATCTTGACACAAATGATAAATCTTGGTCCTCCTGACCTTGACTTGGAATACGAAGAAATTCTTGGTTATCAACGGAAGGTAGATCCCTTAAATTCGATCGAGGAAAATAAGAGTTAACGTGCTAGGGTAACTGAAATGTTACGATGCAAGACAATCTGACTTAACTGATAATTAGACACGACGCGCGAGACATAAAGAAACGTAGTACGTGAAAAATTTTAAACATGATACGTGAAAAATTTTGAACGCGCTACGTGGAGATATGGCGAGTGTAGTATGAGTAAACATATCGTAATCCATGATACGTGTAACATATCTTGATCATGATATGAGGAACGTGGAATGAACATGATATGTGAAACATATCGTGATCATAGAATACAATGGCGGTAACACCAAACGCTACAAGGTGAGACGTGGAATATAACGTCAAACGTCTATCTGATGATGGAGAGTTATAATAAACTTGGGTCTGGTCTCTCAAGTTCTTACAAAACTTCCCATAACGAAATGAACGTAAAATCTTAAGCCCAGATACGATCATGATCGTGAATAGTGTCATGAACGCGAGCGCGAAAGCAAGTCGTGGAATCAGAATGAAGACGTGAAATAATTTAGGAGTACAATTGCGAATGTTTGTCTGACCCGATAGTTGAGGGATTACCAAGTGGTCGGATGAGCCTTGGCTGGAACGTGTCCGATCAATCTGTTGGTTCTGAAATCCTTACGGATGTAAGGATTCTGTAGACTTGATCAAACTGTTTGCAATAAACCAGATAGCATCATGCTTCTTCTGAATTTGCGTTAATCTGGTAACCAAAATCCGTGGAGATCTTGTCCCATTTCAATTCACAATTTTAGATGATGAAAACATCCCAGTCTGTTGGTGTCCTATCTTAGCCTGTTTGTATGACAGGTATAAAGATATGAACGTAACTGTATCTTGCTTCATCGAACTTGATACATAGGAGTTTGCGAAACTCTGAGTCTATGAATCTAAACTTCTCTTAGCGTAGGATTTCTATAACACCTAATGTAATGTAGGGTTATCTCCTTTACGCATAAGCTGAGTCATGGTAAGATTAACCATGTAAATCCATGTGATCCAGCGTGTCACTGTAATCAACCAGAATTGATATTGGAAATTTCTAGGGTGAAATTCCGCTTGTCATAGAATGTGCAACATAGTGCAGATATGGTCTTCCTATTCTTCTCTATGATTAGAGGAAATCAGGTTACCCTCAATGAAAACACTGATGAATTTGCTTTGAGTTCATGGAAACTCATTCTTATAATGCCGTTAGAGCCTTGATGAGACTAATTCAAAATCATAAATCTAGCATGACCGAGTCGTGTACGAATAGCAGTCATGGACATGTCCTGCTTTTTCACTCGTCACTGTTGGCAGCATGATCATGAGTTCGATCTTGGAAAAGTGATTAACACTATACGGTTGATTGGACATGTCGTCAATACGTGGAGGAGAATAACGGTCATGAATGGTGATTTGTTTAAATCGACGGTAGTCGACACATAATCTCATGGTACCATCCTTCTCCTTGTAGGTTCTTCTGGAATGTATAGGAAGATTTTGGAATAATCAACTGGCTATGCGTAAAAGACTTAAGTAGTCGTGTCTTACTGACAGCTAGAAAATTTTAGCGACCATGGCTAACAACGCACATGCTTGTAAGCATAGATAATTTGTACAGATTTTCCTGGTGGAAAATTAAGCTGAATATATTCAGGAGCCTGATCATTACTGTACATATTATGAATCGTAGCATGGTGTGTTGTTCATATTACAAAATTAGGATAAAATTCATCTCGTGTTTGTCCGAGGAAATGCGTTAGCAGCTTGGATCTCATCATTAAGCTGAAGGAAAACCTTCGTATGTGTGGGAATACGAAAGGCGTCCTTCATGGTCATGAATATATGAACTATGGTGAAAGAATTGAAAGTGACATCGGCAACGTGACAGTTCTCACTGATGCGCCGATAATGGTATTGAAATTCTTGTGGCCTGATTAATACATGGCATAATAAAATAGATATACCCTTGGAGGGTACCCTGAATTTCTTAGAAATGTTCCATAGTTGGACGTGAGTCATGTGTCTTGACTCGTTCCTTGGAACTATAAGCATGACATATGTCTTGACTGGTGTCTTGACATGTGTCTTCAGGAGGTATACGTGAGACATGTGTCTTGACTGATGTCTTGACATGTGTCTCGAGACGTAAAATAATAGAACTACAATATTAGGTTACTATACCAGACTTGGCGGATCGGTTGGACTACTTGTCCTTTGTATGTCTGATCACGTCCGCGGCCGGATCCTCGGTTGCGATTTCTAGGATAGTTCTGTCATAGTAGTGGTTACTATCGTCCTGTCTGTCAGTTCCATGACGGTCATTCTCATGACCGTGATTCATGTAACTATTCAGCTGAGTGGCCGGCTGGTACCGGTTTGCACTCATATGGCTAAAATGACAGCCGAATGACGTGTGACATGTAACTAATAATTTGGGACAATGATTGATGGAAATCGTCTGATGGTGAAGCATCTTCTCGTCCAATTGCTTTGCTTCGACGCCTTTGTCTTCATCTTGTAGGATCTCCAGGTTGTGAACAGCATCCGCATCTCGTAGCGTCTCCGAACGTCAGTAGCATCAACCTTTAGTAACATCTCCAAGTTATGAGCGGCATCAGCAATCTTGTAGAATATCAGCAATTGAAAATACGCCTGAGATGATTCAGAATTGACTAGCGAATACTCGTGAAGTATTGCAAGTGGAATACACATGGATTAAGGTACATGTAATACACATGAAATACGGTACGTGGAGTACACGTCGAATGCACATGAAATGATCGGTATGGGGTCGATCATTTATCATGATTTAAGGAAAGTATATCGGTTAAACGGTTAGGAAAACCATCATGATAACCTGGCAGTATTAGCATAGACATCATTTTGGTTATATCGAGAAACGTTAAAGTGTGGTTACACAAAATTCAACGATGATTTGCCTGACAGCATGATCGATGAAAACCAACCATGACTGTCATGAAAGCAAAATTCAATGAAATTCAAAAATGTCTTGTATGAAGGCATAATAACAAAAGAGGCGTAAGACGTAATCCACATGAAGACGGAATTATCATGAAGAAACATGAAACGATTTAACATGAAGGAGTGTATAACATAGTCAGCATGAAACTGAGTTTAACCATGACAGTATGAAAACATACTTAACATAAAAACATATTAACTTATGAGGGGACATGAAAAAAAATTTATGCCAATAAATCATGAGAAAAATTTTATGCATGAAAAAAACAGTGCATGAATGCGTAATCTAGTTTATAAAAACCTTTATACGTGCGAGGGGACGCCTATGGGTCGGTCCCAAAACAAAATACATGGCGAGGGGACGCCTATGGGTCGGTCCCAAAGATAAAAGTTTCGATAAAAGCACATGCGACTAAATAGGGCCAGTCCTGTACCAACCATTACTTAGTCATAATCCCTGCAACAATGATACATGAAACATAAATAAATAAAACTCATCTGTCAAAACTTATCAGAAAATTTTTTATGTGACTAATTATGAACTATTGAGGTTCAGTCCACATAGTCACGGTTCACGAGGAACGTCATGCATGAAACAGTGACACATAACTAAATATGAATGACGGTTGTCCATCCATATTAGTACAACATAATCGATGAAAACATCAAGGTTAAAACCTCAAGGTGCTGAAAATATCATGGTTAAAACAACAATGTGTTGAAAACATCAATACGTAGCATAACAAACGTTGGCTTAGGAAGCTTCTGGTGACTACCCACTAGTCACAAGTCGAGTTTTAGAGCCTACAGGTCGAATCCTTAGCTCTGATACCATAATTGTAACACCCTATTTTGATAAATGGAATGTCACGCGTGATTATGGCGTGTCATCAAAGCATACAAGGATAAATGTATAAAACATTACACGACCATAGGCATAACCGGAATCAAACATCGGTTCCCAAACATAAGCCCAAAACATAATAAAGCAAAAGAAATGAATGAAAGACTAAACAAGCATAAGTATATGAAGGCAAAAAGGAAAAGAAGTCTATGGCAGCTTCCATCCTATGCACGTCCTCCAAATGCTCGAGTCCTGGGTACCTGCCGTTTTGGGAACATGAAAGGAAAAACGGCTGAGCATAACGCTCAGTGCACGGATATACGAGTATAGCATGAATAATATAAGCATAACAGCATGAAACAGCGGAAGAAACTAAGTCCTGGATAACCCGGTTAAGTCTTGGTAAAACTGGTTTTATAGTTTGAAAAGCCTTATGTTTATCTTGTAAAAACTGTTTATCATATTTTACCATTAGCCAATATAGGTCATGAAAATCCACCGTGCATGAATACTTGGAGGGTTGACCTCATCATGCAAATTAGAGGGGTTGTCTCTAATTTAATATACTGGTTTTTGGGTAGGAGGGATCAGCTCCTTGTGAAGGATGCAAGGCACACACCACATTCACCATGAAATCCTGACTGAAAACATGTAACTAGGATGCACCCATACGCCCCACATGATAAATATAAATAAATGGCCAAAAGCTGAAGGGACGCCACGAGCAATCACTCCGCCGTGGTGAAGTCATAACATTTGTGCCTCTAATGTTATGGTTATGGTACCTCTATAACTAGGTGAAACTGGTCATGCATGTATATGGCTATAGGTATTCTAAATTAAACATAAGCAATTCAAACACATACTTATACTACGGGAAAAAATTTGGCTGCATACGGGGAAATCCTAATAAGGAAAGAATGTCCATACTGAAACGACGGGAATCCGTACCTTATGTCCAGTGAACGAAGAAGATGAACTGAGAGGAATCCTACTTCCGTATCACTAATGCTACATAAATACATACATGAATAAGTATCTGCTTACTAAATACGTAGCTGGTTTTATGTCATGTCTTAGCTTATTTTATATGTTCTTATCATGTTTTACTGTTTAAAGCCTTAAACTGTATTTATCTTATATTCTGTTTACTCTGCTTAAGTATTTCTGGTATTTCATGTATTATTATACTTACTGTGTAATAACAAGTAACTTTCCAAAAATAGCAGGTTTCCTAAAATAGAAAGTTTCCAAAAATAGAAATTTTCCAAAAATAGAAAGTTACCAAAAATAGAAAGTTTCAAAAAATAGAAAGTTTCCAAAAATAGAAAGTTTCCAAAAATAGAAAGTTTACAAAAATAGAATTACTGCTTAAAATAGATAAGTTTCTATAAATAGAAAGTTTCCATAAATAGATTAGCTGCCTTATTTAAATAAGTTTCCATAAATAGATTAGCTGCCTGAAATAAATATGTTTCTAAAAATAGAACGTTTCCATAAATAGATTAGCTGCCTTATTTAAATAAGTTTCTAAAACTATAAGTTTCCATAATTAGAAATAAGCTGGTTAAATAAGCTAAGTATATAAGCCTAAGTGTTTTCATGATTATTTTCTAAGTCATATGATATATTGTAAAGTTTATTAATTATTTCATGTAATTAAAATAAACTATAGGTTAAAATATTTAATTAAAGTATATCATGTTTTTAATTAAATAAAGTTAAATACTTAGGTTAAAACATGTATTATTATTTATTAATAATATAACCTAAGTCGTGTTAATTAATTAATTATAACCATGGTTTTTAAATAATTAATAAATTTTAAGTCTAAAAATATAAAATACTTAGGTTAATAATTTCATGATTTTAATAATTAAAATAACCTAAGTCATGTTATTAAATTAATCATGTCATGTTATTAATTTAATTTTAACATAAGATCATAAAAATAAAATCTCAACATACACCGTAAACCGGATCTTGACTAAGAACCATGAACCGGACATGAAATCGACACCATACCCCGAACCAAATTGGGGTTACCCTTGTCTTGTTGCTGCCGTGGGACCCACACCAACCAACCGGGACCATATGGTCTCGGTGGTGGTCATGTAGCCAAGCCGAGACCCTCTCGGGTTCGGTTTAGGCGGCGACCAAGAACAACACCCCTAAAACATCCCTTTTGATTTATTCCAAAACCAATTCCATGTTAGATCTATGATTTAGTTAGGTTTTTAAGAAAAACATATCATGTTATTAATTATTTAAAAGATTAAATCAAAATAAAAGGGTTACAAGAATTACCGAATGCGGGGATCTAAACAATGATGAACAAACACGAACACTAACAATAAATCCAAGATCAAAGATCAACAAACACCTCCTTGGTGTGTTTGAAGGTGGCGGCCAAAAAGAGAAAAAGAAAGAGGAGGAGAACTTTTTAGGTTTTTGTAAAAATCCTCTGTAAAGTGAAAATGAGTAGTGATCTTTTCCTAATTCCTTGTTTAGTAAAAATTGATGGGCTAAGCCCATCTTCCCTCCCTAATTTCATGGTATGGGGCCCACATGGGTTAAACCATACATTTTCTGAGTCTAAATATTATAGTGTGTTCTCGTGTGTTCTCGTGTTCGTAATTTACGTGTTTTAATTAGTTATCGATCATGACTTAATATATTTATTCGTGTTCGTAATAAATATATATTTGTAATTAATATTAGCTCGTGATTTAATTACGTTCATGATTTCATGATCGCATGTTCGTGATTAATTATCGTTTAATTAATTATTGCGTGTTCGTGCGTAATAAATACATATCGTGTTCTAACACGTACGTAATACGTAAAATCCTAACACGTAAACGTAATCGTACTATAAAAGGAAAGTTTTAATCTAGTACGTACGATCTTAAGGGTACTATTCATGGTAAAAGCATGCGGGTTTTACATGGCCAAACATGAAAGCTAACATCGCCACCTATGTGCAGAAGTGCTTGACATGTTCACGTGTCAAAACTGAACACTAGAGACCATCGGGTTTACAATGATGAGACTGCTTTTATACATGGTCTCATCGTCCAAAACGGGCTTAAAATGGTGAAAATATCATAAAAAGTGCCATATATATGCTTGTGTTTGTTCAATGTGTATTTTAGGTACGGATATCAATAAAATGACAAAAGATCACAAGAACCAATAAAAAACGAACACGGGAAACGAAGTCGCACAATGAACCGGACCCAAGTGTTGAATTTCCAAGAAAAAGTCCTTAAATAATTGAAGATGTACAAGAAAGGTCCTTCATTATTGAAGAAATGACACTTTATACCCTTATATATTCATAATTACAAGTTTGGTCCCTAAAGTTTGTCAAAGTTACAAAAAGGACCCTCAACTTTGAAGAATTGGCAAGATTGGTCCCCATAAAATAAAGACATGTCACTTTTAGCCTCCTCAAAGTCAAACATACAAGAGAAGACCTTAAAGTTTCAAGACATGTCAAGAATAGCCCTTCAAATATCATGAAATTACAAATCAAGTCCTTAAAAATACTTTGGAAAAGTATTTGTGGCCAAAGTGTGAATTTGAAAACTTCATTAACAAAAGGGTTTTAAGTTTGAGCTTATATAACTTCATATAGCAACAAGATTTAAATGGGAGGAGTATTATTGACCAGACACTAAAACCTACCAATCCACTCACCAGCTGACACATCACACCCCCACCTCACGTCATCTAGGCACATCAGGCACCACTAACTTTTATTAATTTGTTAATCGTTTTTTAAACCGATTAATAAATTAATATTAAGGGCGCCAAACACATGTTTAACCACCATTTCAGATCAAAACCCCACCCTGATGAACATAAACCCTAAAAATCTAGTTGGCTAATTAATAAAAATTAGCTTAATCTTTTCTCCAGATTGGTAATTCGACCATATCAGATCAAATCCCAATACTTACTTTTGGTCCCCCCCCCTAGCCACATGGCAAACCCACACCTCCCTTGACCCATATTCAGCTTGCAAACAAAAGATGGACATCAATATAAGGGCCATAGGAGTTTTTCTTGCTCTCCATAAAAAACATCAACGACCAAGATTACAAAAACCAACTGGCATCCCGTGGCACCATCACATGTTTGAGTTTTGACTCAATTCAAATTGAGCATATCTGAATCTTCAAAGCATATTCCCAAGGGCACTTCTGGAATTGCATACACTAGGGTTTGATGTTTTTCAGCTAGACAGAACAATGTACACCCTCTATATAAAGGGTATAGGGTTTTACATTTGTTCTTGTTCTTGTTTTTCTCATTTTTTCACAGCCTTGTAAATCCTCTTTTTATGAAATAAAAAAGTGGTAAAGAGTTTGTTGATGAGAATCAAGATCCAATTTACTTACATTTGTTGAAAGTTCTCTTTAATTTTGTTGTTTATTATTCGGGTTCTAAAAGTTTTGTGTTGACTGAAATTTGCCAAGTTCCTAGATCATTTATTGTTTATGTTCCAAGTAGTTATTCTGATCATATGAGCCTGATATCCTTGTTGAATATCAAGCTCAAGTGAGGAGTAAACTAGTTGTTGATTTGGTTTTGTGATCAGAAAATCTTAAGAAAGAAAAAGACATAAATCTCTTATTTCTAACCTTGTTGAATCTTAGCAGGGTTGTTGTTATTGGAAGCTTGTGATTCTTTAAGCTATCACATAAGCTATAAAAACGGGGGTGTGGATAGTACATCCCTTAGGTGAGTCTCTTGTTTTCATTATCCAAGATGAGAATGTGCTTATTTGAGCTTTTACTTGAAACCTGTTTATTTGGTGAGAATAGTAGTTGATTCAAGCTTAAATAAAGTGATCTTTGTAGCCTGTTGTTTTTAAAAAAGTTGTAAGTTTTATGGTTTGAAAAATCTCTCTGAAAAATTTTGTACATCATTTAAAAAGGGTGTCTGGATTTTCAGTTTATAAGCCTGTTGGTATTAATTGAATAGCTAAACATGGTCATGATTTTGTGTCTTTAGTTAAGATATAGTTATTGTGGTATTTGTTCCCCATTTGGTGAAATTAAGTGTTGAAATTTGCATATTTGGTGCAAAATTTGCCTAAGTTGTTTCATGGTTTGTAGATTTGTGTCTACGTAATTCACAAGAAAAATCCAAAAAAATAAAAACAATCAAAAGCAAAAAAAATTGAAAAACGTAAAAACACCAAAAAGAATCTTCTTTTCTCACCCCCACATTGTACGTTACGTTTATGCTAACTCGCTCTAAAGCAAAATGTGCACGTAAACGTCGAAACCGAAAGGAAGGAACACCAACCCTTTCTAATGAAGAATCTCCCATTGACGAACCCATTGTAGCACAAGAAGTCACCATGGCTAATCGTACTATGATGGAGTTACTTCAAGCACCCACCGAGGGTTATGGAGAAGCGATTGTGATTCCCGCTATCCTTGCGGAGAATTTTGAGGTTAAGACGGGTTTATTGTCCATGATCCAAGCTAACAAGTTTCGTGGTGACGAAAAGGACAACCCTCATAACCACATTCGCCATTTCAACCGTCTTACGTCGACTTGCAAGTTTAAGGACGTCTCAAATGACGTGATTAAGATGATGTTTCCGTATTCTTTAGCGGGTCCCGCTAAAATTTGGTTATAGAAAGAGCCACCCAATTCTATATTGACGTGGAAAGATCTCGTTTCAAAGTTCGTGAACCAATTTTTCCCGCCCTCTAAGACTACGCATTTGAAAACGAGATTTCAAAGGTTTCACAACAATATAATGAGAGTTTTTCAACGGCTTGGAATAGGTTTAAGGAAATGTTGCATGAATGTCCTCATCACGGTTTTTCCGACTTACATCAAATCAACACGTTTTACAATGGATTGAACGATCATGAACGAGATTATCTTAATGCTGCCGCGGGTGGTAATTTTTTGTGTAAAACGGTCGAAGAAGCATTGACAATCATTGAGAATAGGTCCAAAGTTTATAGCCCTCGTAACACACTGAGTGTTAACAAGGCTTTGTCTTCGCCTTCATTGTCACCTACCATTGATGCTCAATAAATTGAGGCTAATTTGGAAAACAAGTTGTTCGATAAGCTTAAAGGATTGTTAAAAGAGATTAAAGTTGGTGAACAACCCACTCCCGCTACGGCTAAAGCGGTTGAGGTTTCTTGTGTTTATTGTGGTGGAGCTCATGATTTCTCCGAGTGCATTACCGCCGGTGGTAACACTTCGAGCGCCTACGCGGCCACTAGAACTTATAACCAAAACGGTCAAGTTACCCGCACTAATAAATTGTCTCCGCCGGGTTTTCCACATCTTCCCTCCCTAATTTCATGGTATGGGGCCCACATGGGGTAACCCATACATTTCCTGAGTCTAAATATTATAGTGTGTTCTCGTGTGTTCTCGTGTTCGTAATTTACGTGTTTTAATTAGTTATCGATCATGACTTAATATATTTATTCGTGTTCGTAATAAATATATATACGTAATTAATATTAGCTCGTGATTTAATTACGTTCATGATTTCATGATCGCATGTTCGTGATTAATTATCGTTTAATTAATTATTGCGTGTTCGTGCGTAATAAATACATATCGTGTTCTAACACGTACGTAATACGTAAAATCCTAACACGTAAACATAATCGTACTATAAAAGGAAAGTTTTAATCTAGTACGTACGATCTTAAGGGTACTATTCATGGTAAAATCATGCGGGTTTTACATGGCCAAACATGAAAGCTGACATCGCCACCTATGTGTAGAAGTGCTTGACATGTTCACGTGTCAAAACTGAACACTAGAGACCATCGGGTTTACAATGATGAGACTGCTTTTATACATGGTCTCATCGTCCAAAACAGGCTTAAAATGGTGAAAATATCATAAAAAGTGCCATATATATGCTTGTGTTTGTTCAATGTGTATTTTAGGTACGGATATCAATAAAATGACAAAAGATCACAAGAACCAATAAAAAACGAACACGGGAAACGAAGTCGCACAATGAACCGGACCCAAGTGTTGAATTTCCAAGAAAAAGTCCTTAAATAATTGAAGATGTACAAGAAAGGTCCTTCATTAGTGAAGAAATGACACTTTATACCCTTATATATTCATAATTACAAGTTTGGTCCCTAAAGTTTGTCAAAGTTACAAAAAGGACCCTCAACTTTGAAGAATTGGCAAGATTGGTCCCCATAAAATAAAGACTTGTCACTTTTAGCCTCCTCAAAGTCAAACATACAAGAGAAGACCTTAAAGTTTCAAGACATGTCAAGAATAGCCCTTCAAATATCATGAAATTACAAATCAAGTCCTTAAAAATACTTTGGAAAAGTATTTGTGGCCAAAGTGTGAATTTGAAAACTTCATTAACAAAAGGGTTTTAAGTTTGAGCTTATATAACTTCATATAGCAACAAGATTTAAATGGGAGGAGTATTATTGACCAGACACTAAAACCTACCAATCCACTCACCAGCTGACACATCACACCCCCACCTCACGTCATCTAGGCACATCAGGCACCACTAACTTTTATTAATTTGTTAATCGTTTTTTAAACCGATTAATAAATTAATATTAAGGGCGCCAAACACATGTTTAACCACCATTTCAGATCAAAACCCCACCCTGATGAACATAAACCCTAAAAATCTAGTTGGCTAATTAATAAAAATTAGCTTAATCTTTTCTCCAGATTGGTAATTCGACCATATCAGATCAAATCCCAACTTACTTTTGGTCCCCCCCCCCCTAGCCACATGGCAAACCCACACCTCCCTTGACCCATATTCAGCTTGCAAACAAAAGATGGACATCAATATAAGGGCCATAGGAGTTTTTCTTGCCCTCCATAAAAAACATCAACGACCAAGATTACAAAAACCAACTGGCATCCCGTGGCACCATCACATGTTTGAGTTTTGACTCAATTCAAATTGAGCATATCTGAATCTTCAAAGCATATTCCCAAGGGCACTTCTGGAATTGCATACACTAGGGTTTGATGTTTTTCAGCTAGACAGAACAATGTACACCCTCTATATAAAGGGTATAGGGTTTTACATTTGTTCTTGTTCTTGTTTTTCTCATTTTTTCACAGCCTTGTAAATCCTCTTTTTATGAAATAAAAAAGTGGTAAAGAGTTTGTTGATGAGAATCAAGATCCAATTTACTTACATTTGTTGAAAGTTCTCTTTAATTTTGTTGTTTATTATTCGGGTTCTAAAAGTTTTGTGTTGACTGAAATTTGCCAAGTTCCTAGATCATTTATTGTTTATGTTCCAAGTAGTTATTCTGATCATATGAGCCTGATATCCTTGTTGAATATCAAGCTCAAGTGAGGAGTAAACTAGTTGTTGATTTGGTTTTGTGATCAGAAAATCTTAAGAAAGAAAAAGACATAAATCTCTTATTTCTAACCTTGTTGAATCTTAGCAGGGTTGTTGTTATTGGAAGCTTGTGATTCTTTAAGCTATCACATAAGCTATAAAAACGGGGGTGTGGATAGTACATCCCTTAGGTGAGTCTCTTGTTTTCATTATCCAAGATGAGAATGTGCTTATTTGAGCTTTTACTTGAAACCTGTTTATTTGGTGAGAATAGTAGTTGATTCAAGCTTAAATAAAGTGATCTTTGTAGCCTGTTGTTTTTAAAAAAGTTGTAAGTTTTATGGTTTGAAAAATCTCTCTGAAAAATTTTGTACATCATTTAAAAAGGGTGTCTGGATTTTCAGTTTATAAGCTTGTTGGTATTAATTGAATAGCTAAACATGGTCATGATTTTGTGTCTTTAGTTAAGATATAGTTATTGTGGTATTTGTTCCCCATTTGGTGAAATTAAGTGTTGAAATTTGCATATTTGGTGCAAAATTTGCCT
The DNA here is from genome assembly GCA_025667525.1 of Glebionis coronaria. NCBI lineage: Eukaryota > Viridiplantae > Streptophyta > Magnoliopsida > Asterales > Asteraceae > Glebionis > Glebionis coronaria. Next base: position 372,594,807 of record CM046875.1, read on the forward strand.
AAGTTGTTTCATGGTTTGTAGATTTGTGTCTACGTAATTCACAAGAAAAATCCAAAAAAATAAAAACAATCAAAAGCAAAAAAATTGAAAAACGTAAAAACACCAAAAAGAATCTTCTTTGCTCACCCCCACGTTGTACGTTACGTTTATGCTAACTCGCTCTAAAGCAAAATGTGCACGTAAACGTCGAAACCGAAAGGAAGGAACACCAACCCTTTCTAGTGAAGAATCTCCCATTGACGAACCCATTGTAGCACAAGAAGTCACCATGGCTAATCGTACTATGATGGAGTTACTTCAAGCACCCACCGAGGGTTATGGAGAAGCGATTGTGATTCCTGCTATCCTTGCGGAGAATTTTGAGGTTAAGACGGGTTTATTGTCCATGATCCAAGCTAACAAGTTTCGTGGTGACGAAAAGGACAACCCTCATAACCACATTCGCCATTTCAACCGTCTTACGTCGACTTGCAAGTTTAAGGACGTCTCAAATGACGTGATTAAGATGATGTTTCCGTATTCTTTAGCGGGGCCCGCTAAAATTTGGTTATAGAAAGAGCCACCCAATTCTATATTGACGTGGAAAGATCTCGTTTCAAAGTTCGTGAACCAATTTTTCCCGCCCTCTAAGACTACGCATTTGAAAACGAGATTTCAAAGGTTTCACAACAATATAATGAGAGTTTTTCAACGGCTTGGAATAGGTTTAAGGAAATGTTGCATGAATGTCCTCATCACGGTTTTTCCGACTTACATCAAATCAACACGTTTTACAATGGATTGAACGATCATGAACGAGATTATCTTAATGCTGCCACGGGTGGTAATTTTTTATGTAAAACGGTCGAAGAAGCATTGACAATCATTGAGAATAGGTCCAAAGTTTATAGCCCTCGTAACACACTGAGTGTTAACAAGGCTTTGTCTTCGCCTTCATTGTCACCTACCATTGATGCTCAATAAATTGAGGCTAATTTGGAAAACAAGTTGTTCGATAAGCTTAAAGGATTGTTAAAAGAGATTAAAGTTGGTGAACAACCCACTCCCGCTACGGCTAAAGCGGTTGAGGTTTCTTGTGTTTATTGTGGTGGAGCTCATGATTTCTCCGAGTGCATTACCGCCGGTGGTAACACTTCGAGCGCCTACGCGGCCACTAGAACTTATAACCAAAACGGTCAAGTTACCCGCACTAATAAATTGTCTCCGCCGGGTTTTCCACATCTTCCCTCCCTAATTTCATGGTATGGGGCCCACATGGGGTAACCCATACATTTCCTGAGTCTAAATATTATAGTGTGTTCTCGTGTGTTCTCGTGTTCGTAATTTACGTGTTTTAATTAGTTATCGATCATGACTTAATATATTTATTCGTGTTCGTAATAAATATATATACGTAATTAATATTAGCTCGTGATTTAATTACGTTCATGATTTCATGATCGCATGTTCGTGATTAATTATCGTTTAATTAATTATTGCGTGTTCGTGCGTAATAAATACATATCGTGTTCTAACACGTACGTAATACGTAAAATCCTAACACGTAAACATAATCGTACTATAAAAGGAAAGTTTTAATCTAGTACGTACGATCTTAAGGGTACTATTCATGGTAAAATCATGCGGGTTTTACATGGCCAAACATGAAAGCTGACATCGCCACCTATGTGTAGAAGTGCTTGACATGTTCATGTGTCAAAACTGAACACTAGAGACCATCGGGTTTACAATGATGAGACTGCTTTTATACATGGTCTCATCGTCCAAAACAGGCTTAAAATGGTGAAAATATCATAAAAAGTGCCATATATATGCTTGTGTTTGTTCAATGTGTATTTTAGGTACGGATATCAATAAAATGACAAAAGATCACAAGAACCAATAAAAAACGAACACGGGAAACGAAGTCGCACAATGAACCGGACCCAAGTGTTGAATTTCCAAGAAAAAGTCCTTAAATAATTGAAGATGTACAAGAAAGGTCCTTCATTATTGAAGAAATGACACTTTATACCCTTATATATTCATAATTACAAGTTTGGTCCCTAAAGTTTGTCAAAGTTACAAAAAGGACCCTCAACTTTGAAGAATTGGCAAGATTGGTCCCCATAAAATAAAGACTTGTCACTTTTAGCCTCCTCAAAGTCAAACATACAAGAGAAGACCTTAAAGTTTCAAGACATGTCAAGAATAGCCCTTCAAATATCATGAAATTACAAATCAAGTCCTTAAAAATACTTTGGAAAAGTATTTGTGGCCAAAGTGTGAATTTGAAAACTTCATTAACAAAAGGGTTTTAAGTTTGAGCTTATATAACTTCATATAGCAACAAGATTTAAATGGGAGGAGTATTATTGACCAGACACTAAAACCTACCAATCCACTCACCAGCTGACACATCACACCCCCACCTCACGTCATCTAGGCACATCAGGCACCACTAACTTTTATTAATTTGTTAATCGTTTTTTAAACCGATTAATAAATTAATATTAAGGGCGCCAAACACATGTTTAACCACCATTTCAGATCAAAACCCCACCCTGATGAACATAAACCCTAAAAATCTAGTTGGCTAATTAATAAAAATTAGCTTAATCTTTTCTCCAGATTGGTAATTCGACCATATCAGATCAAATCCCAACTTACTTTTGGTCCCCCCCCCCCCCTAGCCACATGGCAAACCCACACCTCCCTTGACCCATATTCAGCTTGCAAACAAAAGATGGACATCAATATAAGGGCCATAGGAGTTTTTCTTGCCCTCCATAAAAAACATCAACGACCAAGATTACAAAAACCAACTGGCATCCCGTGGCACCATCACATGTTTGAGTTTTGACTCAATTCAAATTGAGCATATCTGAATCTTCAAAGCATATTCCCAAGGGCACTTCTGGAATTGCATACACTAGGGTTTGATGTTTTTCAGCTAGACAGAACAATGTACACCCTCTATATAAAGGGTATAGGGTTTTACATTTGTTCTTGTTCTTGTTTTTCTCATTTTTTCACAGCCTTGTAAATCCTCTTTTTATGAAATAAAAAAGTGGTAAAGAGTTTGTTGATGAGAATCAAGATCCAATTTACTTACATTTGTTGAAAGTTCTCTTTAATTTTGTTGTTTATTATTCGGGTTCTAAAAGTTTTGTGTTGACTGAAATTTGCCAAGTTCCTAGATCATTTATTGTTTATGTTCCAAGTAGTTATTCTGATCATATGAGCCTGATATCCTTGTTGAATATCAAGCTCAAGTGAGGAGTAAACTAGTTGTTGATTTGGTTTTGTGATCAGAAAATCTTAAGAAAGAAAAAGACATAAATCTCTTATTTCTAACCTTGTTGAATCTTAGCAGGGTTGTTGTTATTGGAAGCTTGTGATTCTTTAAGCTATCACATAAGCTATAAAAACGGGGGTGTGGATAGTACATCCCTTAGGTGAGTCTCTTGTTTTCATTATCCAAGATGAGAATGTGCTTATTTGAGCTTTTACTTGAAACCTGTTTATTTGGTGAGAATAGTAGTTGATTCAAGCTTAAATAAAGTGATCTTTGTAGCCTGTTGTTTTTAAAAAAGTTGTAAGTTTTATGGTTTGAAAAATCTCTCTGAAAAATTTTGTACATCATTTAAAAAGGGTGTCTGGATTTTCAGTTTATAAGCCTGTTGGTATTAATTGAATAGCTAAACATGGTCATGATTTTGTGTCTTTAGTTAAGATATAGTTATTGTGGTATTTGTTCCCCATTTGGTGAAATTAAGTGTTGAAATTTGCATATTTGGTGCAAAATTTGCCTAAGTTGTTTCATGGTTTGTAGATTTGTGTCTACGTAATTCACAAGAAAAATCCAAAAAAATAAAAACAATCAAAAGCAAAAAAAATTGAAAAACGTAAAAACACCAAAAAGAATCTTCTTTGCTCACCCCCACGTTGTACGTTACGTTTATGCTAACTCTCTCTAAAGCAAAATGTGCACGTAAACGTCGAAACCGAAAGGAAGGAACACCAACCCTTTCTAGTGAAGAATCTCCCATTGACGAACCCATTGTAGCACAAGAAGTCACCATGGCTAATCGTACTATGATGGAGTTACTTCAAGCACCCACCGAGGGTTATGGAGAAGCGATTGTGATTCCCGCTATCCTTGCGGAGAATTTTGAGGTTAAGACGGGTTTATTGTCCATGATCCAAGCTAACAAGTTTCGTGGTGACGAAAAGGACAACCCTCATAACCACATTCGCCATTTCAACCGTCTTACGTCGACTTGCAAGTTTAAGGACGTCTCAAATGACGTGATTAAGATGATGTTTCCGTATTCTTTAGCGGGGCCCGCTAAAATTTGGTTATAGAAAGAGCCACCCAATTCTATATTGACGTGGAAAGATCTCGTTTCAAAGTTCGTGAACCAATTTTTCCCGCCCTCTAAGACTACGCATTTGAAAACGAGATTTCAAAGGTTTCACAACAATATAATGAGAGTTTTTCAACGGCTTGGAATAGGTTTAAGGAAATGTTGCATGAATGTCCTCATCACGGTTTTTCCGACTTACATCAAATCAACACGTTTTACAATGGATTGAACGATCATGAACGAGATTATCTTAATGCTGCCGCGGGTGGTAATTTTTTGTGTAAAACGGTCGAAGAAGCATTGACAATCATTGAGAATAGGTCCAAAGTTTATAGCCCTCGTAACACACTGAGTGTTAACAAGGCTTTGTCTTCGCCTTTATTGTCACCTACCATTGATGCTCAATAAATTGAGGCTAATTTGGAAAACAAGTTGTTCGATAAGCTTAAAGGATTGTTAAAAGAGATTAAAGTTGGTGAACAACCCACTCCCGCTACGGCTAAAGCGGTTGAGGTTTCTTGTGTTTATTGTGATGGAGCTCATGATTTCTCCGAGTGCATTACCGCCGGTGGTAACACTTCGAGCGCCTACGCGGCCACTAGAACTTATAACCAAAACGGTCAAGTTACCCGCACTAATAAATTGTCTCCGCCGGGTTTTCCACATCTTCCCTCCCTAATTTCATGGTATGGGGCCCACATGGGGTAACCCATACATTTCCTGAGTCTAAATATTATAGTGTGTTCTCGTGTGTTCTCGTGTTCGTAATTTACGTGTTTTAATTAGTTATCGATCATGACTTAATATATTTATTCGTGTTCGTAATAAATATATATACGTAATTAATATTAGCTCGTGATTTAATTACGTTCATGATTTCATGATCGCATGTTCGTGATTAATTATCGTTTAATTAATTATTGCGTGTTCGTGCGTAATAAATACATATCGTGTTCTAACACGTACGTAATACGTAAAATCCTAACACGTAAACATAATCGTACTATAAAAGGAAAGTTTTAATCTAGTACGTACGATCTTAAGGGTACTATTCATGGTAAAATCATGCGGGTTTTACATGGCCAAACATGAAAGCTGACATCGCCACCTATGTGTAGAAGTGCTTGACATGTTCACGTGTCAAAACTGAACACTAGAGACCATCGGGTTTACAATGATGAGACTGCTTTTATACATGGTCTCATCGTCCAAAACAGGCTTAAAATGGTGAAAATATCATAAAAAGTGCCATATATATGCTTGTGTTTGTTCAATGTGTATTTTAGGTACGGATATCAATAAAATGACAAAAGATCACAAGAACCAATTAAAAACGAACACGGGAAACGAAGTCGCACAATGAACCGGACCCAAGTGTTGAATTTCCAAGAAAAAGTCCTTAAATAATTGAAGATGTACAATAAAGGTCCTTCATTATTGAAGAAATGACACTTTATACCCTTATATATTCATAATTACAAGTTTGGTCCCTAAAGTTTGTCAAAGTTACAAAAAGGACCCTCAACTTTGAAGAATTGGCAAGATTGGTCCCCACAAAATAAAGACTTATCACTTTTAGCCTCCTCAAAGTCAAACATACAAGAGAAGACCTTAAAGTTTCAAGACATGTCAAGAATAGCCCTTCAAATATCATGAAATTACAAATCAAGTCCTTAAAAATACTTTGGAAAAGTATTTGTGGCCAAAGTGTGAATTTGAAAACTTCATTAACAAAAGGGTTTTAAGTTTGAGCTTATATAACTTCATATAGCAACAAGATTTAAATGGGAGGAGTATTATTGACCAGACACTAAAACCTACCAATCCACTCACCAGCTGACACATCACACCCCCACCTCACGTCATCTAGGCACATCAGGCACCACTAACTTTTATTAATTTGTTAATCGTTTTTTAAACCGATTAATAAATTAATATTAAGGGCGCCAAACACATGTTTAACCACCATTTCAGATCAAAACCCCACCTTGATGAACATAAACCCTAAAAATCTAGTTGGCTAATTAATAAAAATTAGCTTAATCTTTTCTCCAGATTGGTAATTCGACCATATCAGATCAAATCCCAATACTTACTTTTGGTCCCCCCCCTAGCCACATGGCAAACCCACACCTCCCTTGACCCATATTCAGCTTGCAAACAAAAGATGGACATCAATATAAGGGCATAGGAGTTTTTCTTGCTCTCCATAAAAAACATCAACGACCAAGATTACAAAAACCAACTGGCATCCCGTGGCACCATCACATGTTTGAGTTTTGACTCAATTCAAATTGAGCATATCTGAATCTTCAAAGCATATTCCCAAGGGCACTTCTGGAATTGCATACACTAGGGTTTGATGTTTTTCAGCTAGACAGAACAATGTACACCCTCTATATAAAGGGTATAGGGTTTTACATTTGTTCTTGTTCTTGTTTTTCTCATTTTTTCACAGCCTTGTAAATCCTCTTTTTATGAAATAAAAAAGTGGTAAAGAGTTTGTTGATGAGAATCAAGATCCAATTTACTTACATTTGTTGAAAGTTCTCTTTAATTTTGTTGTTTATTATTCGGGTTCTAAAAGATTTGTGTTGACTGAAATTTGCCAAGTTCCTAGATCATTTATTGTTTATGTTCCAAGTAGTTATTCAGATCATATGAGCCTGATATCCTTGTTGAATATCAAGCTCAAGTGAGGAGTAAACTAGTTGTTGATTTGGTTTTGTGATCAGAAAATCTTACGAAAGAAAAAGACATAAATCTCTTATTTCTAACCTTGTTGAATCTTAGCAGGGTTGTTGTTATTGGAAGCTTGTGATTCTTTAAGCTATCACATAAGCTATAAAAAACGGGGGTGTGGATAGTACATCCCTTAGGTGAGTCTCTTGTTTTCATTATCCAAGATGAGAATGTGCTTATTTGAGCTTTTACTTGAAACCTGTTTATTTGGTGAGAATAGTAGTTGATTCAAGCTTAAATAAAGTGATCTTTGTAGCCTGTTGTTTTTAAAAAAGTTGTAAGTTTTATGGTTTGAAAAATCTTTCTGAAAAATTTTGTTCATCATTTAAAAAGGGTGTCTGGATTTTCAGTTTATAAGCCTGTTAGTATTAATTGAATAGCTAAACATGGTCATGATTTTGTGTCTTTAGTTAAGATATAGTTATTGTGGTATTTGTTCCCCATTTGGTGAAATTAAGTGTTGAAATTTGCATATTTGGTGCAAAGTTTGCCTAAGTTGTTTCATGGTTTGTAGATTTGTGTCTACGTAATTCACAAGAAAAATCCAAAAAAATAAAAACAATCAAAAGCAAAAAAAAATTGAAAAACGTAAAAACACCAAAAAGAATCTTCTTTGCTCACCCCCACGTTGTACGTTACGTTTATGCAAACTTGCTCTAAAGCAAAATGTGCACGTAAACGTCGAAACCGAAAGGAAGGAACACCAACCCTTTCTAGTGAAGAATCTCCCATTGTAGCACAAGAAGTCACCATGGCTAATCGTACTATGATGGAGTTACTTCAAGCACCCACCGAGGGTTATGGAGAAGCGATTGTGATTCCCGCTATCCTTGCGGAGAATTTTGAGGTTAAGACGGGTTTATTGTCCATGATCCAAGCTAACAAGTTTCGTGGTGACGAAAAGGACAACCCTCATAACCACATTCGCCATTTCAACCGTCTTACGTCGACTTGCAAGTTTAAGGACGTCTCAAATGACGTGATTAAGATGATGTTTTTTCCGTATTCTTTAGCGGGGCCCGCTAAAATTTGGTTATAGAAAGAGCCACCCAATTCTATATTGACGTGGAAAGATCTCGTTTCAAAGTTCGTGAACCAATTTTTCCCGCCCTCTAAGACTACGCATTTGAAAACGAGATTTCAAAGGTTTCACAACAATATAATGAGAGTTTTTCAACGGCTTGGAATAGGTTTAAGGAAATGTTGCATGAACGTCGTCATCACGGTTTTTTCGACTTACATCAAATCAACACGTTTTACAATGGATTAACCGATCATGAACGAGATTATCTTAATGCCACCGCGGGTGGTAATTTTTTGTGTAAAACGGTCGAAGAAGCATTGACAATCATTGAGAATAGGTCCAAAGTTTATAGCCCTCGTAACACACTGAGTGTTAACAAGGCTTTGTCTTCGCCTTCATTGTCACCTACCATTGATGCTCAATAAATTGAGGCTAATTTGGAAAACAAGTTGTTCGATAAGCTTAAAGGATTGTTAAAAGAGTTTAAAGTTGGTGAACAACCCACTCCCGCTACGGCTAAAGCGGTTGAGGTTTCTTGTGTTTATTGTGGTGGAGCTCATGATTTCTCCGAGTGCATTACCGCCGGTGGTAACACTTCGAGCGCCTACGCGGCCACTAGAACTTATAACCAAAACGGTCAAGTTACCCGTACTAATCAATTGTCTCCGCCGGGTTCTCCACCAAATCAAAACAATCAAAATGCTAACAACTATCGCAACAATCAAGGTGGTTACCAAGGAAATCAAAGGAACAATTACAAGGGTAATAATTACAACAATGGGAATCAAGGGACTAGTAGTCAATTGCAAAATCAAAATCAAAATCGTGATTTTTGCAACAATAAAGGGATTTCAAATGCATTTTCAAAATATATTCCATATGAGATTTTGAGTTACTTTAAGGCTAATGACGATAGGTACACGAACATGGCAAATGACGTGATAAACCTAAGGACTAAGTTTGAAACTCATAGTAACAAAATGGAAGGAAATGTGGTTAGGCTCTAACAAAATCAACAAAAAATGGAACAAGGCCAACATAAAATTGAGCAAACTTTACTTAGGTGGAAGCAAAATCAAAAGGCCAAAAAAGAGCAAGATACGCAAAAACGACAAAAATCGGAAAGTAAACTTTTAGATGCTATCATAATGAACAAAGCCTCTACTTCGGGTTGTCTTCCTAGCAACACCGTTTCAAACCCGAAGGGAGAGATGAAAGTGATTACCACACGTAGTGGTAAGACCTTTAAGGAACCGACTCCTCAACCAATTACTCCTACGGGGGAGGAAACTGAGGAAGAACCCGAGGTGGTGGTCGAAAAGGAGCAAATCTCAATCCCACGAAGTACCGCTCAAACCATACCTACGGTCGACCTTTACCAACATTGGAACCCGAGATTCCAAAGGCTATGCCTATGCCCCACCCAACACCACCCTTACCTTATCCATCGAGACGACACAAGGAAAAATTGCAAGAACGTAATGATTATCACTTTGAGCTTTTCATAAAAATGTTTCGTGATATGCATTTTAACATAAGTTTTGCCGACGCTTTAATTATGATGCCTCGATTTGCCGCCAACTTTAAGAGTATGTTGAAAAATAAGGAGAAATTACAAAAATTGGCTAGTTGTTCATCGGTTTTTCTTAACCGCATACCTTAAAAAGTCGGTAATCCTGGTAAATTTTTAATTCCGTGCGGTATCCAAGATATAGAAGAATGCTACGTCTTGGCCGATCTTGGTGCTAGTATTAATTTGATGCCTCTTGAAATATTTAAGTCGCTCAATCTTCCTAATCTTACACCTACAAAAATTTCTATCGAGATGGTCGATCATTCTATGATTCCCGCATGTGGGACGGCCGAAGACGTTTTTGTAAAAGTGGGAAAGTTCTATTATCCGGTATACTTTATCGTAGGCGATATTCCCACGGATCCTCAAGTTCCTCTCATTTTAGGTCGTTCATTTTTAGATACCTCGAAAGCGATCATTGATGTGCATGCTAGAAAAATAACTTTACGCTTAAACGACGAGGAACTTGTTATAAACGCACTCCAAAACTCCAAACTTTCTCATGTTTATTCTATCGCGACTTTGAACCATTTTGATTTAATAGATGTCGTTTGCGAGGAATTTTCACAAGAAATTTTAGGTTTTGTCGATGAAGAAAATAGTGGCAATCCCACTATGCTCGATCCTATCCTTGATAATTCACACCATCTTTCACTCCATTTGAAGGAGGTGGTTTTACTTTGGAAGAATTCGACGTTCCTCGAACTTCTAACGAAGACCTCGACAACGATGAGGATTTTTCGATTATCAAGGATTTTCTTAACGATTTTCTATTCATCCGCCGGTGGAGGTTATGAGTATTGAACATACATCTTCAATCGAGGAACCACCAACCCTCGAATTGAATCTCACCTCGAATACGTATTCTTGGAAGGAGACGATAAGTTGCCAGTTAGTATTTTGAAAGATCTTTCCGATGATGAAAAAACCGCACTTATCGATGTCTTGAAAGCTCACAAAGGGGAAATTGCATGGAAACTCTCCGACATTAAGGGTATCGACCCTAAATTTTGTACCCACAAAATTTTAATAGAGGAAGACTACAAGCCCGCAATCCAATGTCAAAGAAGGGTAAACCCCAAAATTCATGGCATCATCAAAAAGGAAGTTCTTAAGCTACTAGACGCGGGAATGATTTACCCTATATCCGATAGCCCTTGGGTGAGCCCAATCCATTGTGTCCCTAAAAAGGGAGAAATGATCGTTGTGCCAAACTATGATAACGAGTTAATTCCAACTCGACTCGTGACCAGTTGGAGGGTGTGTATTGACTATCAAAGTTAAAACTCGTAAAGACCATTTTCTCTTGCCCTTCATGGATCAAATGTTGGAGAAACTTGCGGGAAACGATTTCTATTGCTTTTTAGATGGTTTTTCCGGTTACTTTCAAATCCCCATCGATCCTCGTGATCAAGAAAAAACTACGTTTACGTGTCCATGTGGAACGTTTGCCTATCGTAGAATGCCATTCGGACTTTCCAATGCACCAGGAACCTTTCAAAGGTGCATGATGGCTATATTTCATGACATGATCGAGAAGACGATGGAAGTTTTCATGGATGACTTTTCCGTGTTTGGTGATTCATTCACTTCGTGTTAAGGAAATTTGGATCAAATGTTAAAACGTTGTGAGGAAACCAACCTTGTGCTTAATTGGGAAAAATGTCATTTTATGTGTAAAGAATGGATCGTCTTAGGGCACAAGGTCTTGAAAGCGGGGATTGAGGTAGACAAAGCTAATATAGACGTCATCGCCAAATTATCTCATCCCAAAACCGTCAAGGGAGTTAGGAGTTTCCTAGGCTACGCGGGCGTTTATCGTCGATTCATTAAGAATTTTTCAAAAATATCTCGACCCATTACACACCTTCTCGAAAAAGATTCCCCTTTCGTCTTTAACAAAGATTGTGTTCGAGCCTTTGAAATTCTAAAAAGGAAACTAACTAAAGCTCCCATTCTTGTTGCTCCAAAGTGGAACCTCCCCTTTGAACTTATGTGTGATGCTAGTGATTACGCTATTGGGGCCGTTTTGGGGCAACGTCATGCAAAACACTTCTTGCCTATTCACTATGCTAGCAAGGCGATGACCGAGGTTCAACTTAAATACACCACAACGGAAAAAGAATTACTTGCCGTGGTGTATGCATTTGAGAAATTTCGACCTTATCTCGTCTTGACTAAAAGCATAGTGTATACGGATCATTTGGCCATCAAGTTTCTCTTCTCTAAACAAGATGCTAAGCCGAGATTGCTTCGTTGGATTCTCCTCATACAAGAATTTGATGTCAGTTGACAAAAAAAGGAGCCGAGAATATTGTGTCCGATCACCTCTCTCGTTTGGAAGATCCTCACCTAAGTGTGTACGAGAACAAGGAAATCACCGAAACATTTCCTCTCGAGACACTTGGTGTAGTGAAATCTAAGGAAGATTATTCTACCCCATGGTTTGCCGACATTTCAAATTACCATGCGGGCAACTTCATCATTAAGGGTATGACGACACAACAAAAACGAAAATTCTTTCGTGACGTCAAGTTCTACTTTTGGGACGACCCTTATCTCTTTCGGACTTGTGCGGATCAAATTATTCGACGTTGTGTGTTTGGCACCGAAGCTACTAACATCCTTAGAGCTTGTCACGAGGGACCCACGGGTGGTCACCATGGTGCTAATCTTACGACGAAGAAGGTCTTTGATGCCGGTTTCTTTTGTCCTACTATTTACCGGGATGCGCACGCACTAATCAAGTCGTGTGACTCGTACCAACGTCAAGGAAAAGCCTCACAAAACGATGAAATTCCACAAAATATCATCCAAGTGTGTGAGATCTTTGACGTGTGGGGCATTGATTTTATGGGGCCGTTCCCATCATCTCGTGGTAATATGTAACACCCCATTTTGATAATGGAATGTCACGCGTAATTATGGCGTGTCATCAAAGCATACAAGGATAAATGTCTAAAACATTACATGACCATAGGGATAACCGGAATCAAACATCGGTTCCCAACATAAGCCCAAAACATAATAAAGCAAAAGAAATGAATGAAAGACTAAACAAGCATAAGTATATGAGGGCAAGAAGGAAAAGAAGTCTCTAGCAGCTTCCATCCTATGCACGTCCTCCAAATGCTCGAGTCTTCCCTAGGGTACCTGCCGTTTTGGGACAATGAAAGGAAAGTAACGGCTGAGCAAAACGCTCAGTGCACGGATATAGACATAGTATGAATGACTAAGCATAATAAAGACTTAATAGCAGCGGAAATGTATAAGTCCTGGAAAACCTGGAACATGTTCATAAAACTGGTTTTATAGTTTGAAAAGCCTTATGTTTATCTTATGAAAACTGTTTAACATATTTTACCATTTGCCAATATAGGTCATGAAAATCCACCGTGCATGAATACTTGAAGGGGTGACCTCATCATGCAAATTAGAGGGGCTGCCTCTAATTTAATATACTGGTTCTGGGTAGGAGGGATCAGCTCCTTGTGAAGGATGCAAGGCACACACCACATTCACCATGAAATCCTGACTGAAACATGTAACTAGGATGCACCCATACGCCCCACATGATAAATATGATAATATGGCCAAAAGCTGAAGGGACGCCACGAGCAATCACTCCGCCGTGGTGAAGTCATAACACCAGTGCCTCTAGTGTTATGGTTATGGTACCTCCATAACTAGGTCAAACTGGTCATGCATGTATATGGCTTTAGGTATTCTAATTAAACATAAGCAATTCAAAAACATATAAAACAAATACTGGGAAAACAATTGGCTGCATACGGGGAAATCCTAATAAGGAAAGAATGTCCATACTGAAAGGACGAGAATCCGTACCTCAAGTCCAGTCAATGAACGGAAGAAAGACTCCTACTTCTGGATCACTAACGCTACATGAATACACACGTGTATAAGTATCGAATCACTGATTACGTACTGGGTTTTATGTCTCATCTTAGCTTACTTTGTATGTTTTAGGTCATGGTTTACTGTTTAAAGCCCTATCTGTGTTTACCTTGTACTTTGATTAATCTGATAAAGTATTACTGGTAATAAAAAAATAACCTAAGTCATGGTTTAATTAATATCTCATGTTATTAATTAATTTATATCCTAAGTTCATAATTCATAATATTAACATGTAGCATAAATCATGATTTAACCAACGAACCATGAATCGGGCATGAACTCGACACCGTACCCCGAGCCAACTCGGGGTACTTGTGTCCCCTTGCTGCCGTGGGTCCCACATGCACCAACCAAGACCAAAATGGTCTTGGTGGTGGCGGCTAAAAGCAAACCGAACCCCCCTCGGGTTGGTTATACTAGGCGGCCAAAAACAAACACCCTCATATAACAACCTTTGATTTTAATTAACCCCAAAACATGTTAGATCTATGTTTAATTATCATGTTTAATAAGAATAACAATAACATGTTCATGAAAATAATCAAAGATTTAAAAAGAATTAAAAAGAAAGGTTTAGAATGATATACCAATACGTAGCTTGGAAGAGGATGAACAAACACGGTTTATAGCAATGGTTTTCAAGATCAAAATCAACCAATCAACCACCTATGGTGGTCTGAGGGTGGCGGCACAAAGAGGACAAAGAGGGAGGAGAGAAAACCTTTTTAGGTTAAATGTTTATTTTGCTTGAAATGTAAAATGAAATGAAAAGTTACCATAACCCCCCCTTTTCTTGTAAAAGTCCATGGGCTTAGCCCACCTTGTTTTGTGTGCCGTGGGTATGGGGCCCCACATGGGGTTCCCGTACCTTTTCTCGTGTCCCGATGTTTCGTGTTCGTTCGTGGTTAAACGTGTTCGTGTTTAAAATGTTTCTGTTTATTTTATCATGTAGTTTATCGTATTATTTACACTTGTAATTAAGTACTTACGTAATTATTTTAGTTCGTGTTTTAAAATGGTGATCATGATTTAATTATGTTCACGTGAAATATCTATTAACTGTTTATCATGAGTTTGTACGTAATCGATACTTATCATCTCATACACGTATGCACTTGCTTGATTATTAGCACATGAATGTGATCAATACTAAATAGGGTAAGTTTTAATCTAGTACGTACGATCTTAAGGGTACTATTCATGATAAAAGCATGCGGGTTTTACAACTCTTCCCCCCTAAAAAGAATAATTCGTCCCCGAATTACAGATAACGGAACTGAAAGAGAAACATACCTGAATCAAACCGAGAGGGTATGTAAGATTAATGAACGTACATGTGACATGGTAGAAGGAACGTGGAACGTGACATGTCTTGAAAGGACATGGAACGTGACGTGACTGAAAGGACATATCTAATTGATGAGAAAAACGGATAAAAGTCCGGATGAACTTGTCCGTTTCCAAGTGGCCTCCCTCTTGGAACGGTTCCTTCAGAAGATCTTGACACAAATGATAAATCTTGGTCCTCCTGACCTTGACTTGGAATACGAAGAAATTCTTGGTTATCAACGGAAGGTAGATCCCCTAAATTGGATCGAGGAAAATAAGAGTTAACGTGCTAGGGTAACTGAAACGTTACGATGCAAGACAATCTGACTTAACTGATAATTTGAAATGATGCGCGAGACATAAAGAAACGTAGTACGTGAAAAATTTTGAACGTGATACGTGAAAATTTTTGAACGTGCTACGTGGAGATATGGCGAGTGTAGTATGAGTAAACATATCGTGATCCATGATACGTGTAACATATCTTGATCATGATATGAGGAACGTGGAATGAACATGACATGTGAAACATATCGTGATCATAGAATACAATGGCGGTAACGCCAAACGCTACAAGGTGAGACGTGGAATATGACGTGAAACGTCTATCTGATGATGGAGAGTTATACTAAACTTGGGTCTAGTCTCTCAAGTTCTTGCAAAACTTCCCAGAACGAAATGAACGTAAAATCGTAAGCCCAGATACGATCATGAACGTGAATAGTGTCATGAACGCGAGCGCGAAAGCAAGTCGTGGAATCAGAATGAAGACGTGAAGTAATTTAGGAGTACAATTGGGAATCTTTGTATGACCCGATAGCTGCGGGATTACCAAGTGGTCGGATGAGCCTTGGCTGGAACATGTCCGATCAATCTGTCGGTTCTACAATCCTTGCGGATGTAATGATTCTGCAGACTTGATCAAACTGTTTGCAATAACCCAGATAGCATCATGCTTCTTCTAAGTTTGCATTAATCTGGTAACCAAAATCCGTGTAGATCTTGTCCCATTTTAGTTCACAATTTCAGATGATGAAACATCCCAGTTTGTTGGTGTCCTATCTTAGCCTATTGGTATGTCAGGTACATAGATATGGACGTAGTTGTATCGTGCTTCGTAGAAACTTGATACATAGAAGGTTGCGAAACTCTGAGTCTTTGAATCAGACTTCTCCTAGCGTAGGATTTCCTAGAACACCTAATGTAGTGTAGGGTTCTCTCCTTTATGCATAAGCAGAGTCATGGTAAGATTAACCGTAGGAACCCATGTGATTCAGCGTGTCACTGTAATGAAACAGAATTGATATTGGAAAATTTCTAGGGTAAAATTTCTCTTGTCAAGAATTTGCAACATAGTGCAGATATGGTCTTCCTGTTCTTCTCTAGGCTTAAATGAAATCAGGTTATCCTCAATGAAAATGCTGATGAATTTGTTTAGGAGTTCATGGAAACACAATTTATTAAGTCCATAATGCTGTTGGAGCATTGATGAGACTAATCCAAAATCATAAATCTAGCATGACCGAGTCGTGCACGAATAGCAGTCATGGACATGTCCTGCTCTTTCACCCGTCACCATTGGCAACTTGTTCATGAGTTCGATCTTGGAAAAGTGATTAACACTATACGGTTGATTGGACATGTCGTCAATACGTGGAGGAGAATAACGGTCATGAATGGTGATTTGTTTAAGTCTACGGTAGTCGACACATAATCTCATGGTACCATCCTTCTCCTTGTAGGTTCTCCTGGAATGTATAGGAAGACTTTGGAATAATCAACTGGCTATGCGTAAAAGAGTTAAGTGGTTGTGTCTTACTGACAGCTAGAAAATTTTAGCGACCATGGCTAACAATGCACATGCTTGTAAGCATAGATAATTTGCACAGATTTTCCGATGGAAAATCAAGCTGAAAGTATTCAGGAGCCTGAACATTACTGTACATAATTATGAATCGTAGCATGGTGTGCTGTTCATAGTCCATAATTAGGATAAAATTATACTTGTGTCTGTCCGAGGAAATGCGTTTGCAGCTTGGATCTCATCATTAAGCTGAAGGAAAACCTTCGTATACGTGGGAATACGAAAGGCGTCCTTCATGGTCATGAATATATGAAGTCTGGTGAAAGAAATGACAGTGACATCGGCAACGTGACAGTTCTCACTGATGCGCCGATAATGGTATTGAAATTCTTGTGGCCTGATTAGTACATGGCACAACAAAATGGATATACCCTTGGAGGCTACCCTGAATTTCTTAGAAATGTTCCATAGTTGGACGTGAGTCATGTGTCTTGACTCGTGTCTTGGAACTATAAGCATGACATATGTCTTGACTGGTATCTTGACATGTGTCCTCAGAAAGTATACGTGAGACATGTGTCTTGACTGATGTCTTGACATGCGTCTCGAGACGTAAAATAATAGAACTACAATATTAGGTTATTATGCCAGACTTGGTGGACCGGTTGGACTACTGATCCTTTGTATGTCTGATCACGTCCGCGGCTGGAGCCTCGGTTGTGATTTCTAGGATAGTTGCTGTCATAGTAGTGGTTACTATCGTCTTGTCTGTCAGTTCCATGATGGTCATTCTCATGACCGTGATTCATGTAACTATTCAGCTGAGTGGCCGGCTGGTACCGGTTTGCACTCATATGGCTGAAATGACAGCTGAATGACGTGTGACATGTAACTAAGAATTAGGGACAATGATTGATAAAATCGTCTGATGGTGAAGTATCATTCAATAGCTTTACTCTGACGCCTTTGTCTTCGTCTCGTAGGATCTCTAGGTTGTGAACAACATCCGCATCTCGTAGCGTCTCCGAACGTCAGCAGCATCAACCTTTAGTAACATCTCCAAGTTATGAGCGGCATCAGCAATCTAGTAGAATATCAGCAATTGAAAATACGCCTGAGATGATTCAGAATCGACTAGCGAATATTCGCGAAGTATTACAAATGAAATACACATGGATTTAGGTTCATGTAATATACATGGAATACGGTACGTAGAGTACACGTGGAATACACATGAAATGATCGGTATGGGGTCGATCATTTATCATGATTTAAGGAAAGTATATCGGTTAAACAGCTAGGAAAACCACCATGATAACCTGGCAGTATTAGCATAGACATCATTCTGGTTGCATAGAGAAACGCTAAAGTGTGGTTACACAAAATTCAACGATGATTTGCCTGACAGCATGATCAATGAAAACCAACCATGACAATCATGAAAGCAGAATTCAATGAAATCCAACAATGTCTTGCGTGAAAGCATAAATAACAAAAGAGGCGTAAGACGTAATCAACATGAAAATGGAATTATCATGAAGGAACATAAAACGATCTATCATAAAGAAGTGTATAACATATTCAGCATGAAACCGAAGTTAACCATGACAGTATGAAAACATACTTGACATAAAAACATAGTAACTTATGAGGGGACATAAAAAAAAAATTTATGCCAATAAATCATGAGAAAAATTTTATGCATGAAAACAGTGCATGAATGCGTAATGTAGTTTATAAAAACCTTTTATATGTGCGAGGGGACGTCTATGGGTCGGTCCCAAAACAAAAGACATGGCGAGGGGACGCCTATGGGTCGGTCCCAAAGTTAAAAGTTTCGATAAAAGAACATGCGACTAAATAGGGTCAGTCCTGTACCAACCATTACTTAGTCATAATCCCTGCAACAATGATACATGAAACATGAATAAATGAAACTTATCTGTCAAAACTTATCAGAAAGAAAAAAAAATTTATGTGACTAATTATGAACTACTGGGGTTCAGTCCACATAGCCACAGTTCACGAGGAACATTATGCATGAAACAATGACACATAACTAAATATGAATGACGGTTGTCCATCCATATTAGTAAAACAATATCGATGAGAACGTCAAGGTTAAAACCTCAAGGTGCTGAAAACATCATGGTTAAAACAACAATGTGCTGAAAACATCAATACGTGGAATAACAAACGTTGGCTTAGGAAGCTCCTGGTGACTACCCACTAGTCACAGGTCGAGTTTTAGAGCCTACAGGTCGAAGCCTTGGCTCTGATACCATAATTGTAACACCCCATTTTGATAATGGAATGTCACGCGTAATTATGGCGTGTCATCAAAGCATACAAGGATAAATGTCTAAAACATTACATGACCATAGGGATAACCGGAATCAAACATCGGTTCCCAACATAAGCCCAAAACATAATAAAGCAAAAGAAATGAATGAAAGACTAAACAAGCATAAGTATATGAGGGCAAGAAGGAAAAGAAGTCTCTAGCAGCTTCCATCCTATGCACGTCCTCCAAATGCTCGAGTCTTCCCTAGGGTACCTGCCGTTTTGGGACAATGAAAAGGAAAGTAACGGCTGAGCAAAACGCTCAGTGCACGGATATAGACATAGTATGAATGACTAAGCATAATAAAGACTTAATAGCAGCGGAAATGTATAAGTCTTGGAAAACCTGGAACATGTTCATAAAACTGGTTTTATAGTTTGAAAAGCCTTATGTTTATCTTATGAAAACTGTTTAACATATTTTACCATTTGCCAATATAGGTCATGAAAATCCACCGTGCATGAATACTTGAAGGGGTGACCTCATCATGCAAATTAGAGGGGCTGCCTCTAATTTAATATACTGGTTCTGGGTAGGAGGGATCAGCTCCTTGTGAAGGATGCAAGGTACACACCACATTCACCATGAAATCCTGACTGAAACATGTAACTAGGATGCACCCATACGCCCCACATGATAAATATGATAATATGGCCAAAAGCTGAAGGGACGCCACGAGCAATCACTCCGCCGTGGTGAAGTCATAACACCAGTGCCTCTAGTGTTATGGTTATGGTACCTCCATAACTAGGTGAAACTGGTCATGCATGTATATGGCTTTAGGTATTCTAATTGAACATAAGCAATTCAAAAACATATAAAACAAATACTAGGAAAACAATTGGCTGCATACGGGGAAATCCTAATAAGGAAAGAATGTCCATACTGAAAGGACGAGAATCCGTACCTCAAGTCCAGTGAATGAACAGAAGAAAGACTCCTACTTCTGGATCACTAACGCTACATGAATACACACGTGTATAAGTATCGAATCACTGATTACGTACTGGGTTTTATGTCTCATCTTAGCTTACTTTGTATGTTTTAGGTCATGGTTTACTGTTTAAAGCCCTATTTGTGTTTACCTTGTACTCTGATTAATCTGATAAAGTATTACTGGTAATTCACGTATTATTATACTTACTGTGTAATAATAAGTAACTTTCCAAAAATAGCAGGTTTCCAAAAATAGAAAGTTTCCAAAAATAGAAAGTTTCCAAAAATAGAAAGTTACCAAAAATAGAAAGTTTCCAAAAAAAGAAAGTTTCCAAAAATAGAAAGTTTCCAAAAATAGAAGGTTTCCTAAAATAGGAAGTTTCCAAAAATAGAATTCACTGCTTAAAATAGATTAGTTTCTAAAAATAGAAAGTTTCCAAAAATAGATCAGCTGCCTTAATTAAATAAGTTTCCATATATAGAAGGTTTCCATGATTAGATTAGCTGCCTGAAATAGATAGATTTCCATATATAGAAGGTTTCCATTAATAGATTAGTTGCCTTATTTAATTAAGTTTCTATAAATAGAAGTTTCCATAATTAGAATTAAGCTGGTTGCATAAGCTAAAATATAAGTCTAAGTGTTTATAATCTTATTTCTTAAGTCATATGATATAGTGTATAGTTTAATTATTATTTCATGCATTTTAATTAAACTATAGGTTAAGCATTTTAATTAAAGTATAACATATTTTAATTAAAATGGAATAAATTACTTAGGTTAAAATGTATATTAATATGTATTAATAATATAACCTAAGTCATGTCTAAATTAATTAATTATAAGCATGTTTTAAATAATTAATTAATTATAACTTATAACATAAAAATACTTAGGTTAAATTAATATCATGCTAAATTAATAAATAAAAAAATAACCTAAGTCATGGTTTAATTAATATCTCATGTTATTAATTAATTTATATCCTAAGTTCATAATTCATAATATTAACATGTAGCATAAATCATGATTTAACCAACGAACCATGAATCAGGCATGAACTCGACATCGTACCCCGAGCCAACTCGGGGTACTTGTGTCCCCTTACTGCCGTGGGTCCCACATGCACCAACCAAGACCAAAATTGTCTTGGTGGTGGTGGCTAAAAGCAAACCGAACCCCCCTCAGGTTGGTTATACTAGGCGGCCAAAAACAAACACCCTCATATAACAACCTTTGATTTTAATTAACCCCAAAACATGTTAGATCTATGTTTAATTATCATGTTTTAATAAGAATAACAATAACATGTTCATGAAAATAATCAAAGATTTAAAAAGAATTAAAAAGAAAGGTTTAGAATGATATACCAATACGTAGCTTGGAAGAGGATGAACAAACACGGTTTATAGCAATGGTTTTCAAGATCAAAATCAACCAATCAACCACCTATGGTGGTCTTAGGGTGGCGGCACAAAGAGGACAAAGAGGGAGGAGAGAAAACCTTTTTAGGTTAAATGTTTATTTTGCTTGAAATGTAAAATGAAATGAAAAGTTACCATAACCCCCCCTTTTCTTGTAAAAGTCCATGGGCTTAGCCCACCTTGTTATGTGTGTCGTGGGTATGGGGCCCCACATGGGGTTCCCGTACCTTTTCTCGTGTCCCGATGTTTCGTGTTCGTTCGTGGTTAAACGTGTTCATGTTTAAAATGTTTCTGTTTATTTTATCATGTAGTTTATCGTATTATTTACACTCGTAATTAAGTACTTACGTAATTATTTTAGTTCGTGTTTTAAAATGGTGATCATGATTTATTTATGTTCACGTGAAATATCTATTAACTGTTTATCATGAGTTTGTACGTAATCGATACTTATCATGTCATACACGTATGCACTTGCTTGATTATTAGCACATGAATGTGATCAATACTAAATAGGGTAAGTTTTAATCTAGTACGTACGATCTTAAGGGTACTATTCATGGTAAAAGCATGCGGGTTTTACATAATAAGTACATCCTTATCGCCGTTGACTACCTATCCAAGTGGGTGGAAGCTAAGGCTTTGCCACGAACAATGCTCATGTGGTAGTCAAGTTCTTGAAACAATTGTTCTCTCGGTTTGGAACCCCTCGTGCAATCATAAGTGATCGTGGAACCCATTTTTGTAACGACCAATTAGAAAAGGTTTTAAAGAAATATGGGGCACATCGTCTTTCTACGGCTTATCACCCACAAATGAGTAGGCAAGTCGAGGTTTCAAACCGAGCTTTGAAAAGGATTTTAGAGAGATCGATAGGAGAGAACCGACAATCTTGGTCGGATAAGCTCGATGATGCTTTATGGGCCTTTCGTACCGCTCATAAGACGCCCATTGGGTGCACTCCCTATAAGCTTGTGTATGGGAAGAATTCTCACTCCCCAATTGAACTCGAACACAAAGCTTATTAGGCCCTAAAGCATTGTAATGACAACATGGAGACCGCGGGAAAACACCAAAAAATGCAATTGAATGAATTAGATGAACTGAGGGACATTGCTTATGTAAATTCATTGATTTACAAAGAGAAGACTAAAAATTTCATGATTCTAAAATTAAAAACCAGGTTTTTAACGTTGGAGATCAAGTGTTGCTTTTTAACTCAAGATTGAAAATATTTTCCGGCAAGTTGAAATCCCGTTGGTTTGGACCATTCACCATCACCCAAGTGTTTCCTTATGGGACCATCGAGCTAGCACAAAATTATGGTCCTAACTTCAAGGTGAATGGTCATAGGGTTAAGCACTACTTTGGTGGGGAAGTCCCTTCTTTGGACGACCTCGACCAAGTCACCTTCCCCAATGATAATTAGTATTGAGGGGATCGAGTCGAGCTCATGACTCGGTAATCAAAAACGAGGTGCCTCGTGGGGGAGATCCCATGCTTATCCATGTACATATTATTGCTTTCTAATGTAGCTAATGTGAGGGGATTTGTGCCCTTCCAACCTTTGTTCCATGGTTGTTTGTGAATTGTGGTTATTTAGATCATCATCTACATGATTGGAGCCTCTCGTGTTCGTTTTACGTGAGCAATCGATCATTTGCTTTGAATAATTTCTCGATATCCAAATGATATACCCTTAAATGTTCTAACCTTAGGTCTTTTAGCACACTTCATAAACGGCTATAGGTTTAATGGTTCCACCATTTCCATGCTAGATTAAGCATTCGACTTTCGTCTCTAGTATAGGGGTATCTTACTCTTAGACTCGAAACATTGAGGACAATGTTTAACTTTATTATGGGGGGTGAATAGATACTTGCCTTGCTAAACCTTCACGCTTTCCAAAGTTTATCTTTTTGTTTATCGTTTTGTTGCAAAATAAGGCTAAAAATGGCCAAATTTTAAAAATTTTCTCATGTTTTCATAAGTGTTTAAGACACGAATGTAGATTTTCCGATGGCGAGAATAAGAGTAATTTTTTACTCGACCATGCGTGTTGAGCACTTAGCTTCGGTTCCTTAAATTTTTAGGCTAAGTCTCTTAAATGAGGACGAGAAATGATAGAGTTAATTATAAGTTACTATGCTAAATGTAGAGTACTCGTATTCTTTCAAAAACTCATGTGTTCTAATTGTTTGCTTATTCTCCCTTCGCTTGTATATAAATTTTGCTAATAAATATTGACTTAGCGGTTTAGTCTTAATTGTTGGTTTCTAGTCTTTTATAGTAGCTTCCATGTAATTAAATTGGGAAAACATTTGAGAATCGCCATCGTCACGGTTTTGAAGTATTGGCACCCCGAATAATCGAAAGCTTCACCCAATAATAATTTTAAGTGCTCCCTCACCTAAATCAAGAAAAAATTCAAAGCTCACAAGGCCGAAAAATCTATGCGAAAATTGAAAGTGAAAGCCTTAAACTTTGAAGCTTTAAAGATCCAAAATTACGTTTTACGTTGATGATATACGTCTTTGGCCATAATAAACACTTCATTGTGAGGTTAAATAAAAGGCAAGGCAAGACCGAAGCCCTGAAAAGTGGAGGTAAACCTATGATAATAAGGCCCATCTGGTAGGGGCGTCTAAAAGTCTTGGTAATAAGTCTCATGTTTAAAACCGTTTTAAAACCGTGTTTATCGAATCTCACTTGTTGACTAAATTTTTTGACATCGTTGTCTATAAGGGGAGTTTATTAATTCGATGGTTTTGGTTACACCGTTATGACTTTATTTTTGGACCTTAATCTCTATTATTGCATAAGTAAAAAATTTATCTTCGTGATCATTCAAGACAAAAATTAAATATAAGAGATACCACTTAGGATTAAGGGAGTCTAAGTACGTGATTAGGGCATATGAGTAGTGTTAGCATTACTAACTTATAATGACAATGATCTCGTTACACGCTTAGCATGGAATTGGGTGAAAATTGAGGACGACAAATTTATCTCTATGATGCACTAACATGTTCGTATTCTATGAACCTAAACGTCCCATTTTGCGATGAAAATCGTACATTATGTCTAAAACACAAGTAGTAGTAGTGTAGTAAGTTTACGTTTCAATAAAAGTCGATAAAAATGAAATTTGGAGATGCTAAGATACTTTATTCTAGCATTGCGTGAGGGCACGACAATGGTTTAGTATGGGGGAGTGATGAGACTGCTTTTATACATGGTCTCATCGTCCAAAACGGGCTTAAATTGTGAAAATATCATAAAAAGTGCCATATATATGCTTGTGTTTGTTCAATGTGTATTTTAGGTACGGATATCGAGAAAATGACAAAAGATCACAAGAACCAATCAAAAACAAACACGGGAAACGAAGCCGCACAATGAACCGGACCCAAGTGTTGAATTTCCAAGAAAAGGTCCTTAAAGAATTGAAGATGTACAAGAAAGGTCCTTCATTATTGAATAAATGACACTTTATTCCCTTGTATATTCATAATTACAAGTTTGGTCCCTAAAGTTTGTCAAAGTTATAAAAAGGACCCTCAACTTTAAAGAATTGGCAAGATTGGTCCCCACAAAATAAAGACCTGTCACTTTTAGTCCTCCTCAAAGTCAAACATACAAGAGAAGACCTTCAAGTTTCAAGACATGTCAAGAATAGCCCTTCAAATATCATGAAATTACAAATCAAGTCCATAAAAATACTTTAGAAAAGTATTTGTGGCCAAAGTGTGAATTTGAAAACTTCATAAACAAAGGGGTTTTAAGTTTGAGCTGATATAACCTCATATAGCAACAAGATTGAAATGGGAGGACTATTATTGACCAGACACTAAAACCTACTCATCCACTCACCTGCTGACACATCACACCCCCACCCCTCGTCATCTAGCCACATCAGACACCACTAACTTTTATTAATTTGTTAATCGTTTTTAAACCGACTAATAAATTAATATTAAGGGCTCCAAACACATGTTTAACCACCATTTCAGATCAAAACCCCACCCTGATGAACATAAACCCTAAAAACCCAGCTGGCTAATTAATAAAAATTATCTTAATCTTCTCTCCAGATTGGTAATTCGACCATATCAGATCAAAACCCAATACTTGCTTTTGGTCCCCCCCCCCCTAGCCACATGGAAAACCCACACCTCCCCTGACCTATATTCAGCTTGCAAACAAAAGATGGACAGCAATCTAAGGGCCATAGGAGTTTTGCTTGCTCTCCACAACAAACATAAACGACCAAGATCACAAAAACCAACTGGCATCCCGTGGCACCATCACATGCTTGAGTTTTGACTCAATTCAAATTGAGCATATCCGAATCTTCAAAGCATATTCCCAAGGGCACTTCTGGAATTGCATACACTAGGGTTTGATGTTTTTCAGCTAGATAGAACAATGTACACCCTCTATATAAAGGGTATAGGGTTTTACATTTGTTCTTGTTCTTGTTTTTCTCATTTTTTCACAGCCTTGTAAATCCTATTTTTATGAAATAAAAAAGTGGTAAAGAGTTTGTTGATGAGAATCAAGATCCAATTTACTTACATTTGTTGAAAGTTCTCTTTAATTTTGTTGTTTATTATTCGGGTTCTAAAAGTTTTGTGTTGACTGAAATTTTCCAAGTTCCTAGATCAATTCTTGTTTATGTTCCAAGTAGTTATTCTGATCATATGAGCCTGATATCCTTGTTGAATATCAAGCTCAAGTGAGGAGTAAACTGGTTGTTGATTTGGTTTTAGGATTAGAAAATCTTAAAAAAGAAAAAGACATAAATCTGTTATTTCTAACCTTGTTTAATCTTAGCAGGGTTGTTGTTATTGGAAGCTTGTGATTCTTTAAGCTATCACATAAGCTATAAAAACGAGGGTGTGGATAGTACATCCCTTAGGTGAGTCTCTTGTTTTCATTATCCAAGATGAGAATGTGCTTATTTGAGCTTTCACTTGAAACATATTTATTTGGTGAGAATGGTAGTTGATTCAAGCTTAAATAAAGTGATCTTTGTAGCCTATTGTTTTTAAAAAATTTGTAAGTTTTATGGTTTGAAAAATCTTTCTGAAAATTTTTGTTCATTAGTTAAAATGGGTGTTTGGATTTTCAGTTTATAAGCCTGTTGGTATCAATTAAATAGCTAAACATGGTCATTATTTTGTGTCTTTAGTTAAGATATAGTTATTGTGGTAATTGTTCCCCATTTGGTAAAGTTAAGTGTTGAAATTTTCATATTTGGTGTAAAATTTGCCTAAGTTGTTTCATGGTTTGAACTAGGTCTGTTTAGTTTTTTTAAGTGAAAATTTGTCTCTTGCTATGAGTAGGGTTTGGGACTAAGGCTGTGTAGTGTAACTCTTGAGTTTGTGCAACCTAGAAATTTGTTTTGGTGATTGGAAGTCCATATTAGGGTCAATTGCATCAGACTGGATCCTTATTTGCTTACCATCTATATCAGTAAGTCATATAAGCCACATAAAATCTTAGATATTGTGATAACATACATGAAATTTGTTTGTTTGCCATGATTAGGTTGTATTCATAAGGTATTTTGTTCAAATTTTGTGTTTGTAGTTGAATTGTTGACTCATATTTGCATCCAACACTTACTGAATTGTCAGACCCATCATTTCTGTGAACTAGTGAACTGACTTGCATTGTTTTGTGTGCATTTGTGGTTGGATCTGCTTGCTTTTGTGTTATTTGTGACTCCCACAAGTCAACTTACTTGTGGGGTGCCTTGATTGTCCAAATAAACCATCAAAACAAGCTCAAAAGAGCCACATTCACTTTTTGTGACCAAGCAGTGGGAACTCCTTTCCCACTGCCAAGCCAGTTTTAGCCACTGCTAGACTAAAAAACAAAATCACACCACATGTCACTATCTGCTTTTTAGGGTTTTTGTCTTTAGTGATATATTTTCATTATTTTTCACATTTTACAATTTTCCTAGTTTAAGTAGAATATTTAAGATTTTCTGAAAAAGAATTTCATTTTTCCCTTAATTTAATTAATTTCTAGAATTATTTTTAATTTAAAATAGGTTTTTAATTATTCTGTTTTGTCTTTAGTGACAAAAAAGTAGTATTTTTCAGTTTTTCATTTTTCTCCGAGTTAGTTATATATCTTAAGATTTTTTAAAAAGTTAATTTGAATTTTTTGATTATTTTATCAATTTTTAGCATTATTTTAAGTTAAATCTAGTTTTAATTAAATCTGTTTTTGTCCTATTAGGCTAAAATTTACTTTTTTCCAACTTTTTCATTTTTATTACTTTAAATACATTAAGTTAAGATTTTTAGAAAAGGAAAACTATTTTTCTCATCTTTTAATTAATTTTTAGGATTATTTTAATATTTTAATAGTTTTTAGCCATTTAAAAATAGTAATTTAGTTTTAAAAAGTTAAGAAAAATACTTTTCAGTTATTATATAATATAAGTAAGATTCTCATTTGATAAAATCATATTTTGGATTTATTTTTGAATTTATTTAATTTTAAGGCTTTAAATAGCATTTAAAATCGAATATTAAATTAGAAATAAGTTTTAATATATTTTTGTTAAATTTTTATTCTTATTTAATTATTTTAGATTTGTTTTTGTTTTTCAATAAATTTTTTGATTAAATTTTTAATTTCGTCACGATTTTACATTTTACGTTTTATTATTCGTTGTATTTTAATTTTATCCGTAATCCGTCATTTTCTTTTCCCTTTTTCTTTCAACAATATTAATCTCAAATTTAACAAGTTTAACACACACACATTAATCCTCCTCGAGAAGGAACTCACAACACACAGGGGTCATAAGTGTTCACGTTTTCCTAAACGTACGCTTAATACTTACCATTTATACGCTCTTTTGCCTAAAAGACGTATTTTTACCGCAATCAGACAACATCACCATGGACATTGTCACCAAACTCCTAAAGTCATCTCACGGTTACGATACTATCTGGGTAATCGTCGACCGACTCACCAAATCCGCTCACTTCCTACCAATTAGGGAGAATGATTCCCTGACAAAGCTAGCAAAGACGTACCTTAAGGAGATAGTGACCAAACATGGAATACCAGTCTCAATAATCTGTGATCGAGACGGTAGGTTCACATCAAACTTTTGGAAGGCTTTCCAACGAGCTTTAGGTACAAATTTGGACATGAGCATTGCTTACCATCCACAGACCGACGGTCAAAGTGAACGAACCATCTAGACTCTAGAAGACATGCTACGAGCATGTGTGATTGACTTTGGAAATGGATGGGTTGACCACATGCCTTTAGTGGAATTATCCTACTACAACAGCTATCACTCCAGCATCAAGGCTGCCCCTTTTGAAGCACCATATGGTCGAAAGTGCCGTTCACCTGTGTGTTGGGCAGAAGTAGGTGAATTTCAGCTCACTGGATTCGAGTTAATCCAGGAAACTACCGACAAGATTGTCCTCATAAAGCAAATAATTCAAGCTGCCCGCGATCGACAAAAGAGCTACGCAGACCAGAAACGTAAACCTATGCAATTTGAAGTAGGTGATGGCGTCATGCTCAAGGTATCACCTTGGAAGGGTGTTGTACGCTTTGGTAAACGTGGAAAGATGAAACCACGTTATGTTGGTCCTTTCAAAGTGAGAGCCAGGATCGGGGAGGTAGCTTATCGTTTAGAGTTACCCCAGTAATTGAGTTGGGTACACTCTACCTTCCATGTGTCTAATCTGAAGAAGTGCTATGCTGAAGAACCATTGGCTATGCCATTGGAAGGAGTTCAGTTTGACGACAAACTCCAGTTCACAGAAGAACCAGTAGAAATCATGGAGAGAACGGTTAAGAAATTGAAACGCAATCGCATTCCGTTGATCAAGGTACGTTGGAACCCGAGGAGAGGTCTTGAGTTCACATGGGAACGAGAAGACTCGTTCAAAACCAAGTACCCACATTTGTTCACCTGACCGGTGACTTCATCTTAAGCTTAGAGGACAAAGCTAAAATAACAGGATTGTGTTGTAACACCGCTAATTTTACCTTATTGACTTTGTCAACTATTGTACTCTTTATTTTTGGAATCTCCATATTTCCACTTTCTTATGATTAATTAAGTATCATCTTCATTAGTCATACTATCATTCATATTTATTTTTAACATATATATGAACCTTTAGTCTTTTTTTACTACTCTGGCAATTGACTAGCCACACATTAAACAAGAACTCACCACCTCAGTACACATTTTTGGGAAAACCATTATCCTATTTACTTATTTTACTAAGTACCTGGATTTATTAATAAATGTACATATTTACATATACCTTATACTATGAGAAATCATATGACATCATAAAACAATATCCATTATCTCACTTGGACATTTTATTTATTTTCTTCAAGTATAATAATTATAATATTATACACATTATATACTTTCATCAAATGATCTAAAGGTTTAACCAAAAATACCTAGAAACCTTACAAGTACCTACACTATATTACATGGACTAATGTTAACTCTCAATTTTAGACAAGTCAACACATTTTCTACCCTACTATACATAATATAGCCGTGTATATGAACATACACATTCATTTAATCATACAAAACTTACAAGTAAAACTAACACAAAGTCAAGTGTTACACTATGCAACCATACATGTAACACTATTTGCTACATACCTTGTACCCCTTTGACTTCAAAACACACGGCAAGACACAAGTTGGATAGGAAGGAAATTATTGCTAAATTTGGATATAGTACACACATGATCTTAACATATCTATACATATCTTCCATAGATACCAATAGTACATCAAAGAGATACATCATATCTCCCTCTCTCCTTAATATAACTGAATGACACAAGACTTCACAACACAAAACATTTAAAATCCATTCTCACTCTCTCTATACCCACGGCTTCTTTTTGTTCTTCACCAAGATCTACCGAAGCTTCCATTAATACATCATTTACTATCCTAAAATTATGTCTCTTACTACATAAATACTAATCATTAGTCATTACTACACCAAACTTACATTACAACGCAACACAAGAAACCCTAGAAGCACCCAAGGAGGTCACGGCTTAATATTGTCCAAGAGTTTCACCATTGTTGATCAAGCTTAAGTCTTTCCCTAGTTCACTTGTTTCTCCTTAACCTCACTTAACAAGTAAGTACCATGAAAGCTTATCTTTTTCTTGAATACCTTCATTTTTCATTCACATGAGCATTCACATGAAACTCCTAGTATAAACTTGCTATAAACTCAAATCTAGAAAACCTAGACCTACAATGGGACACGGCTAAAAATGGTGTTTCACATAAGATGATGAAAATTTTAGGTAACTATGACAAACATGAACATGTAAACATGCTAACCTAGAAAAATCATAAAAACTCCCATGAACATATATATAGCCGTGAGCTATATTGTAGTTTTGGAGTTGATGGATAACTTGGATATATTATATAAAGCTTAGAAACCCACTAGATCTATGTTATTTCTCATATTATATCTAGTTTGCCTTAATGGACTAGTAAGCCCAATGAATAGTAACTAAGTTAGTTTAGGCCCATTAAGCCCAAAATATAAGCTAAATAAGACTAGGAGCCCACTAGGCCGATTTATGTTTCATAAGCCCATTTAAGATGTTTATACTTAAAATAAACTTTTTATTGTGTCAAATATATAAGTTATAAAACTTTTGTGCTAAAAATATGATTTATGAAACTTTCAGATCAAAAATGTGAAATATAATACTTTCGGATCAAAAATGAAACTTATATAAAGTCTAAGGTTTAAACCATGACTTTTAAAACTCTTTTTAACAAAATACCAAAGATAAGGACCAATATTGCAATTATCCGGAAGTGTAGGGGTTGAACCACCCTATTCGAAACTTAATAAAATGTACGGACTGTTTTTGTAAGTCCTTATAAGTTAAATATACATGTGTGACCCTAATAGAACTCTAAGGACCATTTATGCCATTAGCCGAAACTATTAGAAACCCTAGGGATTGATTTCGCCACATGTTGAAAGTTATAAACCCTAACTCTAAACCTAGGGACAAAAATGGACCTAAGCCGAAAGTATTTCAAGCCCTAGGGGGCTGTTTTGTAATTTCGTGTATACCTAAACCTAAGCCGAAAACTATAAGGACCAAAAGTGTCAATATCCCAAACTGTTACAAGCCCTAATCTATATATAAACTTAAGGGACTTGTTTTGCCATAAATCAAAACTTATAAAAGCCCTAGGGGTATTTATGGTAAATACCACGGGTATAATTATATATATGGAGGGACTAATTTGCAAATTCCTAAAACTAACCTAAACCCTAATTATTTATATATTTCTAGTACTAAAAATTATAACTAAAATTAATCTATAAGTACTAATATCGTCATTTTCCCAAACTTACAATTTAAGGACTATTTGATAAATTATACAAACTTCGGGGACTTTAATTTAAATTAAATAAAATGTTATACATTTTATGAACGTCATTTATATAAGTTATATAAATTGAATACGATTAACTTATAAAAGTAAAAATATTAATTATATTTATTATTTTTCCATCTTTTAAATATATATAAAACTTTCTTTTATAAATATTTAAAACACTTTACGACGGTACAAGTACAGGAATATTAAGTAAACCAATTAATTTCTTGAACGATACTATTAGCTACGTACTTAAAAATAAATACTTCTATTACTTGTACAACAATAAATTAAATTACAGAGATCGTAATAAAATGCTTAAAACCAGTATAAGCATGCACAGATTTATTCAGATACTTTTATGCATTATATTATGCAT
Organism: Glebionis coronaria; assembly: GCA_025667525.1. Classification (NCBI taxonomy): domain Eukaryota; kingdom Viridiplantae; phylum Streptophyta; class Magnoliopsida; order Asterales; family Asteraceae; genus Glebionis; species Glebionis coronaria. The sequence goes on from CM046875.1 coordinate 372,627,092, forward strand.
TTACTGAGACTGTATAATTATTTAGGCTATTGATTGTGTCGTGAGCTTTACGTTGGATTTCTTGTGACTTATTGTTGTACCACTGAGGTGAGTTCATGGCCCCACTTTATATATTGACAAACTTTTAAACTTTTTATCGGGAAGAAAACATGCAACATATTTTGTTTTGATGGACATAGACTAAACTACGAAACCTTTGATTACATTTGCCTATTGTAGAATGCCTCCCTTACCCAGGAACTAGAACTGTTAAAAATATTGAATTGTCTGAATGTATAAATAGATCTATTTGGGATTGACCATCCCCATCTGGGTGAGTAGCGCTCACTGTGCATGGGCCAGGACAACAGATGTTTATCATATCGGAACGGAATATTGGGTGCATTTTTATTAATATGAAGGGTCCTCATTTGTTGTAGGCTTAACGTGTCAAGTGTCAGTTTCGGGCAATAGGAAGTGTAGTTACCTTTAAGTATTGATGCTATGTGCATTACTACTTCAGTGAATGTTTATTGTCCAAACTTAATTTATTAAACCTGTGAATTCACCAACTTTATGTTGACTGTCACACCCCATCATGGCGGAATATGGGGCGAGACGTATGGATATCATCACAACAATAGCGTGTCTATAGAGTTAACTAAATGAAATAGAAATGTCATAAAAAGGTGACACAATGTCATGACAATATCTCAAATAATGTAGGCGTCTAGGTAAGTAGGTAACAGGCCTACCTCTTACCAAAGACATTTAAATAACACACATCAAACATATAGGTATCAAACAATTTACTAAATCAAAAGACAAAATAAAATCTAAGAGGAAAGGGATTCCTCCAAATGCAATCCTAGCAGCCTCTATACTCTAGCCACTTCTAACATCATCTTGCACAACTACCTCACCTGAAAATGACACTATATTTGTCAACATAAAGTTGGTGAGAACATAGGTTTAAGTTATCTAGAACATCATAAGAAACCTTCACATCCGCCATAAATAAGTTGAAGAAAAACAATTTATAGTAATTGACCATAATGTGATAATCATGTTACATGCATCCACAACAAAACTTAAACCAAGTACCGATCACATCTACAATTCACAAAGCACACTATAACAATCAAGAAGTATCCCGTCACACATACAAGAACACACACCACACTATCTAGATCTTTCCCACACCACCTGTAAAAGATGAACTATATCCCCGTCGAGATATCTTGCCTCCGAAGAGACGATGCACAAGTACTCAGGACGGATCGTGCCCCACGAACCAAGAACTCAGAACCAAGAACTCAGGACGGATCGTGCCCCACGCTCCACACATATCACAACTGGTCCCATAGACGCCCATACATCTATGTACCAATCCCAATCATAACACAATCAAGATTCATATATCAGAACACATATCAAAGCACATATGAGAACACATAAGCACGCAAGTCACACAATAGCACATTTATGTCCACACATTTAAAAACATAGTACTAAATCATTTTAAGAACATTAGAAGTGTCATCTCCATCCCATACTGGAAAAACATTTTAAAACGTAGCAAAATGGGACTATGAACTCACCTTACGAAATCAATCCAAAGTCTCCTCACGAACAACCAATTACCTAAAGCACATAATACAATAATACGCACGTCAACATTGACTCTGGAACTCTAATCCTTTATCAATGTAACAATCCCTATGATGGATACATCTCAAATTATTTTTCAAGTCAGCCCCATGTTAGCCCTCTAAGTGCCCATTAACCCAAAATACCCAAAACATGATTTTAAGCCTTGTCGTACAAGCACTAACCTTGAACTCGACACTTGTACAAATAATTCGACCAAGCTACTGACCTCCATAGGCTATACATTCTGATAATTTGAAAAGTATGTTCCGAGTACATAATTTTAGGCTTTTGAATCACCCAAAAAGCTTTAAAAGCGAATAAGTTATGACCAAAACAATTTTACCTAAAATCTGCCCAGACATTAGCGAGGGATTCTAACAGTTTAGTGACGAATTCTGGCAGATTAGCGACAGTTTCTGCCTAATCCGATTTAAACCCTAAAAAACGATTTTAAACCCTAAAAACCCCTCATTAATTACCAAATTCAAGACCTAAAATATTTTAATTCCAGAAAATTAAAAACCCTAATCCATCATATGATTATTAACATGATTCTAACATAATTAATTAAATAAGAACAAGAATTTAATAAAGATCAACACCTTTAGATGATCAAAACCATGTTTTTTTTCCTTTTCAAGAACCCTAACTTTTTCCCCTTTTTTTCCTTTTCCTTCCGGGGTTTTTTTTCATTCGTTGATTGTATTTGTTTTTTTTTCAAATCTATTTACATAGTATATACTACTAGTTCAAGCCCAATACAAAAAGCCCCCTTCTTTTTTTCTTTTTTTTCTTTTGCCGACTATTTCACAAAATTTTCCAAAAATATAATTTTTTTTTATTTAATTATTAAATTCGTTTTTTAATTAATATTTCCTTATTTATATTTTTTATTTATTTATTTATTTATTCCTTAATTAATTAATTACACCTAAACCTTTAAACTAATAAATTAAACTACTATATTAAAAATACATAAATTCCATTTCTAAATAATTTCATTCTTATAAAATCCCTAACTTATAACTCTTAAACTACTACAACCTATACCACTAAATGCTTACATATATAATTACGTAATAACATTACGTACATAATATTAAATACGTACACTCGAAAAGTAAAATAACAGTATAATTCCCATAGCTATTACATACACATAAAATGACCTTAAAATGCCATATCACTTCATAGTCACATCCATGTGAACTCATGAGCAGGAACTATTACCAATGTATCATCATATAGCGTACCACGTACTACATAAACGATGTCTGAACCCAAGTCAAAGTCTCAAACGCAAACATATAACACATAAACGCACACTCAGCACATAATCAAATTCAAACATTCACAAATGGAAAATCTCAAAATTTAGGGTTGTCACATGATGAGACTGCTTTTATACATAGTCTCATCGTCTAAAACGGGCTTTAAATGCACTAAATATCATGAAAATGGCCAAATATATGCTTGTGTTTGTTACTTGTGTATTTTAGGTACGGATATTGAGAAAATGACAAAAGATCACAAGAATCATACAAAAACGAACACGGGAAACGAAGCCGCACAATGAACCAAGCCCTAATGAAGTTTTTCCAAGAGAAACCCTTGAAGATTTGAAGATTATGCAAGAAGGTCCTCCAATATCCAAGAATTGACACTTTAAACCCTTGTATCTTCATAATTACAAGATTGGTCCCTAAAGTTTGTCAAAATTATAAAAAGGACCCTTAACTTTAAAGAATTGGCAATAATGGTCCCTCATTAATCATGACTTGTCAATTTCAGTCCTCTAAGAAGTCAACCATACAAGTCAAGACCATTATCCATGAAGAAAATGCCAAAACAGCCCTTCAAGAATCAAGAATTGGCAAGAAATACCCCTGAAATCAATTTACAAAACTTTTTGGGGCAAAAGTGTGAAAAAGCAAAAGTTGTTAACAAAGAAATAGGCGTTGATGAAGTTTTAAGCTGAAATGACAAAGAGAAAAGAGTAGAGGGGTTATTCATGGCAGACACAAAACTTTTCTTAACCAGTAGTGGGGTGACACGTGCCCCACTACCACTTTTCCACCAATCAGCTCCCACCATTCCTCCACATCACCTTTCCACTCACAACCTATTTAACTAATCTCTGATTAGTTAAACTTTTGGCGCTTAACACATGATTTAAAACCTAAACCGGATCAAACTTAACCACTATTCACCTATGAACACAAATTGGGGTTTTGTTAATTACTTATGATTAAGCCACCAAATGCTCCAGATTAGTGATTAATGACCCTTTAATCATAAACCAACTCATAAATCACTTGCCACCTCATCACACATGTCACATGGGACATGCCCTTCTACAAGGTTGAGGAAGAAGCCAAAAGTTGCCAGTAAATCCAACGCCCCACAAGCTGCTTCAATCCTAAGCATTCCATTGGACCCTTTGATCAAATTTCAGCCTTGACAACTCACACAACCTGCCAAAACATTGTCACATGATCAAGCAATGCCAAAACCCTCAAGGGCATTTCAGGAACTTCATTAGCTAGGGTTTTACGTTTTTTATGCATTCACTAGTTCACTTGTAGCCTATTTAAGGCATAGGATGTGCAACATTTGCACTTGCTCTTGATTTTTCCTTAGTTCACAATTCTGTAAATCTCATTTTCATATCAATGAAGTATGTTTGAAATTTTTGAAGAAAGACCAAGTGTCAATCTTTATTACTGCTTGTTTTAGTTTAATGTTAACTAATCTTGAATCCTAAAACCTGTTTTCAAAGGAGTGTGCAAAAGTTTGCATATTTTCCTATAATCTTGATATTTTGCTAAGTCTTGTTCAAACCTTGGAATTTTTGGGCTATAAGTTGATCATAGCACCCTGATATTGTGATATCAAGGTGTTGTGAGGCTTATAACTTGGGGATAATCAAGTGAGGGGAACAAAGGTTGCATTAATCAAGTTTTCCTCTTTTTCTGTTTTTGATAATTGTGCTTCTAACTTTGCTCCATCTTAGCAGCTTGATATTGGAAGCTTGTGCTTGTTCTTGCTAGCACATAACCTCAAATATACATGGGTGTGGATGTACATCCATGAGGTTTGAACCCTTAATCTCAAAATCTGTTGAAAAATTGGATATTTGTGATATTTGTGTTCTGCTAGTGTATGTGTTGTTCTTGGGCTCCAAATCTTGTTGAATCTGTTCATGTATGATGTTTTGATGCTTAAGTATGCATGTGCTAACCTAATTCCTACTTTTGATTTGAAAATCTTGTTTTGAAATTATTAAGGGTGTTTGGGTTAACTGCATATTGAAGTTGTAGAGATATTGGTTAAGTGTTTGCTATTATGTTTTGCTTGTTCTTATTCAAGAAGTGTTATTGAGTGAATATCTACAAGTTATATGCTTTTGAACACCTAAATCAAACATTTTCTCATAAAATCTTGATTAAGTGATATTTTGACTTGTGATTTGGTGCTCACCTAGTTTTAGGCTTAGACTTAGGATAAAAAGTGATAAATCATACTCAACATAACCTATCTAAGAGATTTGAGTGTTTGAATTTGGCTGTGTGGTCAAATATACCAGCAAGTGTTCATGACTGCATGTTCTTAGTTCATCAGTAACTTTTTGGTGCTTGAATCTTGATCTAGACCTTGAACCATTGCATGAAACCAGTTTAAATCTGTTCATTTGAATTTATTATAGCTTGTGTATGCTTTTGGTGCAATTTGGTTGGCTGAATCTTGCTAAAATAGCTTATTGAACTCTTAACTGCTTATGTTCATGTTTGTGTGAGATCTGGTGATCTTTTGAATTAACTGCACTGATTGGCTGATTGTGATTGTGTTTTTGTGATTGTTATTGACTCCTTATGATTAACTGATCATTTGGGTGCCTTTGTGAAACTTGAATCAACAAAAAAGTCACTAAAGACAAAAAGTCAATTAAGTCAAGTAGTGGAAAAAGTTTCCACTGCTCAACACCCAAAACTAGCCCCTGCTAGTGTAATTTGTCATTCAGCTTATTAATAAGCCAAATTGGCTTATCCAGACTTGCAACAACTTACTTTTTGTAATAGATCTTCATCATTTGACCCATTTGTTTGAACTAGAGCTTATCAGACTTTGGCTTTGACTTTTTGCTAGAAAACTCATAAAGTTGACTTTTAATTAAGTGCTTATCTGCTTATTTCAACTTATTGAGTGTGCTTATTGAAAAACTTTTTGGTGATTAAGCTTAGTTAAGTCATTTAAAATCTTTAGAAACTTGAATCAGCTCTTGGGGTGGCCTAGAACTCGAAAACAACTATTTTGTCGTTTTGTGAAGATAGCTTTTAGCTCATTCAGTCTTATTCCTTGTGCTTATTTCAAATTTCTTTTTACAAAACTCTTAAGTAACTCAAAAGAAGCTTGTATGTCTAATTTGAGCTTATGGCATCAGCTTATAGCTTAATGGGCCAAAAAGCCCATTAAGAATAAGCTGCTTTGAAATAACCTAGCTTAAACACATTTTTAGCTTTTGGGCCTTCAGAGTTTTGTTCTTAAAATCAAATTTTGAGTCAGATAGGAGTTTTTGGGCTTATTTGGACAACATTTTGCTTATTGGGCCTATTTGAACCCATTAAGGGGACTATTTGGACTTTTAGCCCATTTCTAGGCCCAGTAGGGGTATTTTGTAATTTCAACTTCATTTCTGTGTTTATTAGGTTAAAATAAGCTAGTTTGCAACTTTTTAGATTTTTTTATAAATTTTGGATTTTTAATATTATTTTATTATTATTTTATTATTAAAAATTAAAATTTAGATTTTTCAAGTTTTTATATTTTTCTTAGGTTAAATACATTAAGTTAGGAATTTTACAATTTTTAGAATATTTGTATTGTCATTAGATTAGTTTTTAGAATTATTTTAAGTTTAAATAGTTTTTAATTGTTTTTAAATAGTTTTTATTAATTTTTAAATTTTCAAAAATAGTTTTAAATTTAGTTAAGTCATTTTAGAGGTTTAAAATTGAAAAAATTATCATTTTGGGCTTTTTGTTATGTAAATTGATTTTTTGGGCTTTAATTAGCATTAAAAAATATTATTTAATTAAATAAAAGGTTTGAGTGATTTTTGATTTTTTGTAAACTCTAATTACGTTATTTAGGATTTATTAAAATTTTCTAGGAATTTTTAGGGTAAATTTTTTATTTTGTCACTTTTTACGGTTTTACGTGTACAACTTTTCGTCTTAGTGTAATTCATTCTCGTAACCGTCATTCTCTTCTAATACCCTTTCTTCTATTTTCTTTTCTCATCAATATAATCACAAAGTTAATCATCTCTTAACACACACACCAAGCCTCCTTGAGAACGATCCCCACTTTTGGGTCATTAACTTGTGGTTTTCCTAAACTACTTGTGTACTTACCCTAATTACCTTTGTTTTCCTAAACAAAGTGTAAAAATATCAACTATCATTTTGGCGCCGCTGCCGGGGAGGCGTGTTGTGTTTTGATTTGGAAATTTTTTTTTTATATACTAACCATAATATCTATTTGTATTAGTATCACTATACTAATACGTATTATCGGTTTTTCAATTTTGTGTGACTACTATTACTATATTGTATACGTAGAACAATAAATTCACAAGTACTCCAAAAGTGTGAAAACACAACCTTGACTTGGGAGGTCATTACCCAATCATTGTATTCGAATCTCAAACAAGAAATCAAAGGCAAAAATAGATAAATACTTTCGTGAAGCTCGATTTTGAAAAATACAAACTATAAGGTGGGTATAAGGCGGGTATGACACAATATACCCTAAGGAAAAAGGCTCTTAAGTTCTTCGCGCCGCCTCGTTTCCCCGCTTGCTTGTGAGTATTTTGAGATTGAAAGCTAATCGATGGTTTTGCTTGGCTGAATCTTGCTAAAATAGCTTATTGAACTCTTAACTGCTTATGTTCATGTCTGTGTGAGATCTGGTGATCTTTTGAATTAACTGCACTGATTGGCTGATTGTGATTGTGTTTTTGTGATTGTTATTGACTCCTTATGATTAACTGATCATTTGGGTGCCTTTGTGAAACTTGAATCAACAAAAAAGTCACTAAAGACAAAAAGTCAATTCAGTCAAGTAGTGGAAAAAGTTTCCACTGCTCAACACCCAAAACTAGCCCCTGCTAGTGTAATTTGCCATGCAGCTTATTAATAAGCCAAACTGGCTTATCCAGACTTGCAACAACTTACTTTTTGTAATAGATCTTCATCATTTGACCCATTTGTTTGAACTAGAGCTTATCAGACTTTGGCTTTGACTTTTTGCTAGAAAACTCATAAAGTTGACTTTTAATTAAGTGCTTATCTGCTTATTTCAACTTATTGAGTGTGCTTATTGAAAAACTTTTTGGTGATTAAGCTTAGTTAAGTCATTTAAAATCTTTAGAAACTTGAATCAGCTCTTGGGGTGGCCTAGAACTCGAAAACAACTATTTTGTCGTTTTGTGAAGATAGCTTTTAGCTCATTCAGGCTTATTCCTTGTGCTTATTTCAAATTTATTTTTACAAAACTCTTAAGTAACTCAAAAGAAGCTTGTATGTCTAATTTGAGCTTATGGCATCAGCTTATAGCTTAATGGGCCAAAAAGCCCATTAAGAATAAGCTGCTTTGAAATAAGCTAGCTTAAACACATTTTCAGCTTTTGGGCCTTCAGAGTTTTGTTCTTAAAATCAAATTTTGAGTCAGATAGGAGTTTTTGGGCTTATTTGGACAACGTTTTGCTTATTGGGCCTATTTGAACCCATTAAGGGGACTATTTGGACTTTTAGCCCATTTCTAGGCCCAGTAGGGGTATTTTGTAATTTCAACTTCATTTCTGTGTTTATTAGGTTAAAATAAGCTAGTTTGCAACTTTTTAGATTTTTTTATAAATTTTGGATTTTTAATATTATTTTATTATTATTTTATTATTAAAAATTAAAATTTAGATTTTTCAAGTTTTTATATTTTTCTTAGGTTAAATACATTAAGTTAGGAATTTTACAATTTTTAGAATATTTGTATTGTCATTAGATTAGTTTTTAGAATTATTTTAAGTTTAAATAGTTTTTAATTGTTTTTAAATAGTTTTTATTAATTTTTAAATTTTCAAAAATAGTTTTAAATTTAGTTAAGTCATTTAGAGGTTTGAAATTGAAAAAATTATCATTTTGGGCTTTTTGTTATGTAAATTGATTTTTTGGGCTTTAATTAGCATTAAAAAATATTATTTAATTAAATAAAAGGTTTGAGTGATTTTTGATTTTTTGTAAACTCTAATTACGTTATTTAGGATTTATTGCAATTTTCTAGAAATTTTTAGGGTAATTTTTTATTTTGTCACTTTTTACGGTTTTACGTGTACAACTTTTCGTCTTAGTGTAATTCATTCTCGTAACCGTCATTCTCTTCTAATACCCTTTCTTCTATTTTCTTTTCTCATCAATATAATCACAAAGTTAATCATCTCTTAACACACACACCAAGCCTCCTTGAGAACGATCCCCACTTTTGGGTCATTAACTTGTGGTTTTCCTAAACTACTTGTGTACTTACCCTAATTATCTTTGTTTTCCTAAACAAAGTGTAAAAATATCAACTATCATTTTGGCGTCGCTGCCGGGGAGGCGTGTTGTGTTTTGATTTGGAAATTTTTGTTTTTATATACTAACCATAATATCTATTTGTATTAGTATCACTATACTAATACGTATTATCGGTTTTCAATTTTGTGTGACTACTATTACTATATTGTATACGTAGAACAATAAATTCACAAGTACTCCAAAAGTGTGAAAACACAACCTTGACTTGGGAGGTCATTACCCAATCATTGTATTCGAATCTCAAACAAGAAATCAAAGGCAAAAATAGATAAATACTTTCGTGAAGCTCGATTTTGAAAAATACAAACTATAAGGTGGGTATAAGGCGGGTATTACAAAATATACCCTAAGGAAAAAGGCTCTTAAGTTCTTCGCGCCGCCTCGTTTCCCCGCTTGCTTGTGAGTATTTTGAGATTGAAAGCTAATCGAGGGTTTTGCCGCCCAAAGTATTACTAAGTATCATATATATTTTCTTGGTTTCAATTGATTAAACCCTCTTGAACGTTTTGGTGTTCCACCAACGTTCTAAAGTCATCGAAGGCGTTCACTTCACGTGATCGTTTTCATTCCTTGAGGCTTCTTTAATCAAGAGATTTGATTAAGGAGGATATTTGTAGATTTTTGTTTGCCTAATACAATCACAAAAATCCAAAAAAAAATAAGAACAATCCAAAACCACAAAAAAATGGAAAAATACAAAACACCAAAAAGAATCTTCTTTGCTCATCCCCACGTTGTATGTGACTGTTAGCCTCAAAATATTGAGTCAAACAAGAATGTTCGGTCATAGGTTTCTATTGTAATATTTATTAGAACGTTGTAATAGATAGTTAAATAGTCGTGGTTCACGGGCTTGGATTTAAACTAATTAAAGTCCAAAAGACAAGCCCGGCCCAATATATAGTCCATTAAAGCCCGCATGTGGGTGGACTATATATACTACCCTCCTAGCATGTTAGGAGGGTGGATGGTCATTAGTACTCTCATTATTCTAATCTAATATTCACCAAGTTAATCATCTCTTCTCTCTACCTTCTCTCACTACTTTCTCTCTCTAGAATTCATCTTCTTCATCTATTTTTTTTCTTTCTTGCTTGCTTAATCATCACAAATATATGGAAATGTTATATGGACCAATGTATGATGAATATTTCACGGGGGAGAAACAAGTTGTATCGAAGTCTTCCGCTGTCACTCATGATAAGAATGAGGATACCGATCATCCTCAACAAAAGGATACAACTTCATCTACTTCAACACCGGTTGCTGCAGATTTACCTCCTCAGAATATCACTTCAACAATCAATCCTACAACATCCACAACTACTGTAATTGCACCAGAGAACACAAATCAAGCAGACGATGCATTATCTGACGAAGACGAATTTATCAACCCATTCGGTACACCGGTACACGAAACTGGAGAGTCTTCTACTCGCCATGTTGATCCGTCAAATATGCATACATTCTATCAACGACATCCTTCAACACATCATTGGACCCGAGGTCATCCTTTGGTTCATGTAAATGGAAACCCTTCGCAGCCCGTTCGCACAAGACGACAGCTTAACACCGATGGCGATGTATGTATGTTCGCACTCGCCGTGAGTTCAGCTGAACCGAAAAACATCAAAGAAGCCTTGTCTGATCATGCTTGGATTGAATCGATGATGGAAGAACTTCAACAATTTGAAAGACTTAAAGTTTGGGAACTTGTTGACAGACCATACGATGTAATTCCATTAAATCTTCGATGGATCAGGAAAAACAAGATGGATGAAGAGAACACGATCATCAAGAATAAATCTAGGCTAGTGGCTAAAGGGTATGGACAGAAAGAGGGTATTGATTTTGAAGAATCATTTGCACCAGTAGCTCGAATGGAAGCGGTCAGGATTTTTCTTGCTTATGCTGCACATAAGAAGTGTCATCTCCATCCCATACTGGAAAAACATTTTAAAACGTAGCAAAATGGGACTATGAACTCACCTTACGAAAGCAATCCAAAGTCTCCTCACGAACAACCAATTACCTAAAGCACATAATACAATAATACGCACGTCAACATTGACTCTGGAACTCTAATCCTTTATCAATGTAACAATCCCTATGATGGATACATCTCAAATTATTTTTCAAGTCAGCCCCATGTTAGCCCTCTAAGTGCCCATTAACCCAAAATACCCAAAACATGATTTTAAGCCTTGTCGTACAAGCACTAACCTTGAACTCGACACTTGTACAAATAATTCGACCAAGCTACTGACCTCCATAGGCTATACATTCTGATAATTTGAAAAGTATGTTCCGAGTACATAATTTTAGGCTTTTGAATCACCCAAAAAGCTTTAAAAGCGAATAAGTTATGACCAAAACGATTTTACCTAAAATCTGCCCAGACATTAGCGAGGGATTCTAACAGTTTAGTGACGAATTCTGGCAGATTAGCGACAGTTTCTGCCTAATCCGATTTAAACCCTAAAAAACGATTTTAAACCCTAAAAACCCCTCATTAATTACCAAATTCAAGACCTAAAATATTTTAATTCCAGAAAATTAAAAACCCTAATCCATCATATGATTATTAACATGATTCTAACATAATTAATTAAATAAGAACAAGAATTTAATAAAGATCAACACCTTTAGATGATCAAAACCATGTTTTTTTTCCTTTTCAAGAACCCTAACTTTTTCCCCTTTTTTCCTTTTCCTTCCGGGGTTTTTTTCATTCGTTGATTGTATTTGTTTTTTTTTCAAATCTATTTATATAGTATATACTACTAGTTCAAGCCCAATACAAAAAGCCCCCTTCTTTTTTTCTTTTTTTTCTTTTGCCGACTATTTCACAAAATTTTCCAAAAATATAACTTTTTTTAATTTAATTATTAAATTCGTTTTTTAATTAATATTTCCTTATTTATATTTTTTATTTATTTATTTATTTATTCCTTAATTAATTAATCACACCTAAACCTTTTAACTAATAACTTAAACTACTATATTAAAAATACATAAATTCCATTTCTAAATAATTTCATTCTTATAAAATCCCTAACTTATAACTCTTAAACTACTACAACCTATACCACTAAATGCTTACATATATAATTACGTAATAACATTACGTACATAATATTAAATACGTACACTCGAAAAGTAAAATAACAGTATAATTCCCATAGCTATTACATACACATAAAATGACCTTAAAATGCCATATCACTTCATAGTCACATCCATGTGAACTCATGAGCAGGAACTATTACCAATGTATCATCATATAGCGTACCACGTACTACATAAACGATGTCTGAACCCAAGTCAAAGTCTCAAACACAAACATATAACACATAAACGCACACTCAGCACATAATCAAATTCAAACATTCACAAATGGAAAATCTCAAAATTTAGGGTTGTCACATGATGAGACTGCTTTTATACATAGTCTCATCGTCTAAAACGGGCTTTAAATGCACTAAATATCATGAAAATGGCCAAATATATGCTTGTGTTTGTTACTTGTGTATTTTAGGTACGGATATTGAGAAAATGACAAAAGATCACAAGAATCATACAAAAACGAACACGGGAAACGAAGCCGTACAATGAACCAAGCCCTAATGAAGTTTTTCCAAGAGAAACCCTTGAAGATTTGAAGATTATGCAAGAAGGTCCTCCAATATCTAAGAATTGACACTTTAAACCCTTGTATCTTCATAATTACAAGATTGGTCCCTAAAGTTTGTCAAAATTACAAAAAGGACCCTTAACTTTAAAGAATTGGCAATAATGGTCCCTCATTAATCATGACTTGACAATTTCAGTCCTCTAAGAAGTCAACCATACAAGTCAAGACCATTATCCATGAAGAAAATGCCAAAACAGCCCTTCAAGAATCAAGAATTGGCAAGAAATACCCCTGAAATCAATTTACAAAACTTTTTGGGGCAAAAGTGTGAAAAAGCAAAAGTTGTTAACAAAGAAATAGGCGTTGATGAAGTTTTAAGCTGAAATGACAAAGAGAAAAGAGTAGAGGGGTTATTCATGGCAGACACAAAACTTTTCTTAACCAGTAGTGGGGTGACACGTGCCCCACTACCACTTTTCCACCAATCAGCTCCCACCATTCCTCCACATCACCTTTCCACTCACAACCTATTTAACTAATCTCTGATTAGTTAAACTTTTGGCGCTTAACACATGATTTAAAACCTAAATCGGATCAAACTTAACCACTATTCACCTATGAACACAAATTGGGGTTTTGTTAATTACTTATGATTAAGCCACCAAATGCTCCAGATTAGTGATTAATGACCCTTTAATCATAAACCAACTCATAAATCACTTGCCACCTCATCACACATGTCACATGGGACATGCCCTTCTACAAGGTTGAGGAAGAAGCCAAAAGTTGCCAGTAAATCCAACGCCCCACAAGCTGCTTCAATCCTAAGCATTCCATTGGACCCTTTGATCAAATTTCAGCCTTGACAACTCACACAACCTGCCAAAACATTGTCACATGATCAAGCAATGCCAAAACCCTCAAGGGCATTTCAGGAACTTCATTAGCTAGGGTTTTACGTTTTTTATGCATTCACTAGTTCACTTGTAGCCTATTTAAGGCATAGGATGTGCAACATTTGCACTTGCTCTTGATTTTTCCTTAGTTCACAATTCTGTAAATCTCATTTTCATATCAATGAAGTATGTTTGAAATTTTTGAAGAAAGACCAAGTGTTAATCTTTATTACTGCTTGTTTTAGTTTAATGTTAACTAATCTTGAATCCTAAAACCTGTTTTCAAAGGAGTGTGCAAAAGTTTGCATATTTTCCTATAATCTTGATATTTTGCTAAGTCTTGTTCAAACCTTGGAATTTTTGGGCTATAAGTTGATCATAGCACCCTGATATTGTGATATCAAGGTGTTGTGAGGCTTATAACTTGGGGATAATCAAGTGAGGGGAACAAAGGTTGCATTAATCAAGTTTTCCTCTTTTTCTGTTTTTGATAATTGTGCTTCTAACTTTGCTCCATCTTAGCAGCTTGATATTGGAAGCTTGTGCTTGTTCTTGCTTGCACATAACCTCAAATATACATGGGTGTGGATGTACATCCATGAGGTTTGAACCCTTAATCTCAAAATCTGTTGAAAAATTGGATATTTGTGATATTTGTGTTCTGCTAGTGTATGTGTTGTTCTTGGGCTCCAAATCTTGTTGAATCTGTTCATGTATGATGTTTTGATGCTTAAGTATGCATGTGCTAACCTAATTCCTACTTTTGATTTGAAAATCTTGTTTTGAAATTATTAAGGGTATTTGGGTTAACTGCATATTGAAGTTGTAGAGATATTGGTTAAGTGTTTGCTATTATGTTTTGCTTGTTCTTATTCAAGAAGTGTTATTGAGTGAATATCTACAAGTTATATGCTTTTGAACACCTAAATCAAACATTTGCTCATAAAATCTTGATTAAGTGATATTTTGACTTGTGATTTGGTGCTCACCTAGTTTTAGGCTTAGACTTAGGATAAAAAGTGATAAATCATACTCAACATAACCTATCTAAGAGATTTGAGTGTTTGAATTTGGCTGTGTGGTCAAATATACCAGCAAGTGTTCATGACTGCATGTTCTTAGTTCATCAGTAACTTTTTGGTGCTTGAATCTTGATCTAGACCTTGAACCATTGCATGAAACCAGTTTAAATCTGTTCATTTGAATTTATTATAGCTTGTGTATGCTTTTGGTGCAATTTGGTTGGCTGAATCTTGCTAAAATAGCTTATTGAACTCTTAACTGCTTATGTTCATGTCTGTGTGAGATCTAGTGATCTTTTGAATTAACTGCACTGATTGGCTGATTGTGATTGTGTTTTTTTGATTGTTATTGACTCCTTATGATTAACTGATCATTTGGGTGCCTTTGTGAAACTTGAATCAACAAAAAAGTCACTAAAGACAAAAAGTCAATTAAGTCAAGTAGTGGAAAAAGTTTCCACTGCTCAACACCCAAAACTAGCCCCTGCTAGTGTAATTTGCCATTCAGCTTATTAATAAGCCAAATTGGCTTATCCAGACTTGCAACAACTTACTTTTTGTAATAGATCTTCATCATTTGACCCATTTGTTTGAACTAGAGCTTATCAGACTTTGGCTTTGACTTTTTGCTAGAAAACTCATAAAGTTGACTTTTAATTAAGTGCTTATCTGCTTATTTCAACTTATTGAGTGTGCTTATTGAAAAACTTTTTGGTGATTAAGCTTAGTTAAGTCATTTAAAATCTTTAGAAACTTGAATCAGCTCTTGGGGTGGCCTAGAACTCGAAAACAACTATTTTGTCGTTTTGTGAAGATAGCTTTTAGCTCATTCAGGCTTATTCCTTGTGCTTATTTCAAATTTATTTTTACAAAACTCTTAAGTAACTCAAAAGAAGCTTGTATGTCTAATTTGAGCTTATGGCATCAGCTTATAGCTTAATGGGCCAAAAAGCCCATTAAGAATAAGCTGCTTTGAAATAAGCTAGCTTAAACACATTTTCAGCTTTTGGGCCTTCAGAGTTTTGTTCTTAAAAACAAATTTTGAGTCAGATAGGAGTTTTTGGGCTTATTTGGACAACATTTTGCTTATTGGGCCTATTTGAACCCATTAAGGGGACTATTTGGACTTTTAGCCCATTTCTAGGCCCAGTAGGGGTATTTTGTAATTTCAACTTCATTTATGTGTTTATTAGGTTAAAATAAGCTAGTGTGCAACTTTTTAGATTTTTTTATAAATTTTGGATTTTTAATATTATTTTATTATTATTTTATTATTAAAAATTAAAATTTAGATTTTTCAAGTTTTTATATTTTTCTTAGGTTAAATACATTAAGTTAGGAATTTTACAATTTTTAGAATATTTGTATTGTCATTAGATTAGTTTTTAGAATTATTTTAAGTTTAAATAGTTTTTAATTGTTTTTAAATAGTTTTTATTAATTTTTAAATTTTCAAAAATAGTTTTAAATTTAGTTAAGTCATTTTAGAGGTTTAAAATTGAAAAAATTATCATTTTGGGCTTTTTGTTATGTAAATTGATTTTTTGGGCTTTAATTAGCATTAAAAAATATTATTTAATTAAATAAAAGGTTTGAGTGATTTTTGATTTTTGTAAACTCTAATTACGTTATTTAGGATTTATTGCAATTTTCTAGGAATTTTTAGGGTAAATTTTTTAATTTGTCACTTTTTACGGTTTTACGTGTACAACTTTTCGTCTTAGTGTAATTCATTCTCGTAACCGTCATTCTCTTCTAATACCCTTTCTTCTATTTTCTTTTCTCATCAATATAATCACAAAGTTAATCATCTCTTAACACACACACCAAGCCTCCTTGAGAACGAACCCCACTTTTGGGTCATTAACTTGTGGTTTTCCTAAACTACTTGTGTACTTACCCTAATTATCTTTGTTTTCCTAAACAAAGTGTAAAAATATCAACTATCATTTTGGCGCCGCTGCCGGGGAGGCGTGTTGTGTTTTGATTTGGAAATTTTTGTTTTTATATACTAACCATAATATCTATTTGTATTGGTATCACTATACTAATACGTATTATCGGTTTTTCAATTTTGTGTGACTACTATTACTATATTGTATACGTAGAACAATAAATTCACAAGTACTCCAAAAGTGTGAAAACACAACCGTGACTTGGGAGGTCATTACCCAATCATTGTATTCGAATCTCAAACAAGAAATCAAAGGCAAAAATAGATAAATACTTTCGTGAAGCTCGATTTTGAAAAATACAAACTATAAGGTGGGTATAAGGCGGGTATTACAAAATATACCCTAAGGAAAAAGGCTCTTAAGTTCTTCGCGCCGCCTCGTTTCCCCGCTTGCTTGTGAGTATTTTGAGATTGAAAGCTAATCGAGGGTTTTGCCGCCCAAAGTATTACTAAGTATCATATATATTTTCTTGGTTTCAATTGATTAAACCCTCTTGAACGTTTTGGTGTTCCACCAATGTTCTAAAGTCGTCGAATGCGTTCACTTCACGTGATCGTTTTCATTCCTTGAGGCTTCTTTAATCAAGAGATTTGATTAAGGAGGAGATTTGTAGATTTTTGTTTGCCTAATACAATCACAAAAATCCAAAAAAAAATAAGAACAATCCAAAACCACAAAAAAATGGAAAAATACAAAACACCAAAAAGAATCTTCTTTGCTCATCCCCACGTTGTACGTGACTGTTAGCCTCAAAATATTGAGTCAAACAAGAATGTTCGGTCATAGGTTTCTATTGTAATATTTATTAGAACGTTGTAATAGATAGTTAAATAGTCGTGGTTCACGGGCTTGGATTTAAACTAATTAAAGTCCAAAAGACAAGCCCGGCCCAATATATAGTCCATTAAAGCCCGCATGTGGGTGGACTATATATACTACCCTCCTAGCATGTTAGGAGGGTGGATGGTCATTAGTACTCTCATTATTCTAATCTAATATTCACCAAGTTAATCATCTCTTCTCTCTACCTTCTCTCACTACTTTCTCTCTCTAGAATTCATCTTCTTCATCTATTTTTTTCTTTCTTGCTTGCTTAATCATCACAAATATATGGAAATGTTATATGGACCAATGTATGATGAATATTTCACGGGGGAGAAACAAGTTGTATCGAAGTCTTCCGCTGTCACTCATGATAAGAATGATGATACCGATCATCCTCAACAAAAGGATACAACTTCATCTACTTCAACACCGGTTGCTGCAGACTTACCTCCTCAGAATATCACTTCAACAATCAATCCTACAACATCCACAACTACTGTCATTGCTCCAGAGAACACAAATCAAGCAGACGATGCATTATCTGACGAAGACGAATTTATCAACCCATTCGGTACACCGGTACACGAAACTGGAGAGTCTTCTACTCGCCATGTTGATCCGTCAAATATGCATACAATCTAACAACGACATCCTTCAACACATCATTGGACCCGAGATCATCCTTTGGTTCATGTAAATGGAAACCCTTCGCAGCCCGTTCGCACAAGACGACAGCTTAACACTGATGGCGATGTATGTATGTTCGCACTTGCCGTGAGTTCAGCTGAACCGAAAAACATCAAAGAAGCCTTGTCTGATCATGCTTGGATTGAATCGATGATGGAAGAACTTCAACAATTTGAAAGACTTAAAGTTTGGGAACTTGTTGACAGACCATACGATGTAATTCCATTAAATCTTCGATGGATCTGGAAAAACAAGATGTATGAAGAGAACACGATCATCAAGAATAAATCTAGGCTAGTGGATAAAGGGTATGGACAGAAAGAGGGTATTGATTTTGAAGAATCATTTGCACCAGTAGCTCGAATGGAAGCGGTCAGGATTTTTCTTGCTTATGCTGCACATAAGGGATTCATTGTCTACCAAATGGACGTAAAGACAGCGTTTCTTAACGGTCCTTTGAAGGAAGAAGTCTATGTCACGCAGCCAGAAGGATTCGTCAATCCTCATTATCCTGACAAGGTGTATCGTCTCCACAAAGCACTATATGGACTCAAGCAAGCTCCAAGGGCGTGGTACGACGAGCTCTCGAAATTTCTGGTCTCCAAAGATTTCTCAAAAGTTTCCATTGATTTAACTTTGTTCACTTATAAATATGGGGATGACATTTTTCTTGTGCAAATTTATGTTGATGACATTATTTTCGGCTCTACAAACTCAAAACTTTCAAAATGGTTTGAAAAAGTAATGCACAGCAGATTTGAAATGTCTATGATGGGCGAACTAAAATTCTTTCTAGGAATTCAAGTTCACCAATCCCCAAGTGGTATCTTCATTAACCAAGCTGAGTATTGTCAAGAGATAATCACAAAGCATGGTATGACATCATGTGACCACGTTGGGACACCATTATCAACCACATCCCTAGATGCTGATTTGGAGGGATTACCCATAGATCAAACGAGATATCGTTCCATGATCGGGTTCCTCATGTACTTGATAGCAAGCAGACCTGATATTCATCATGCTACATGCTATTGTGTACGATATCAAGCACGACCCACTGAAAAGCACCTCAAGGAGGTTAAACGGATCTTTCGGTACCTTAAGAATACCATTCACATGGGACTCTGGTATCAGAGAGAAACCGGTTTCTTTCTAACGGCCTATTCAGATTCTGATCATGCAGGGTGTCTTGATACACGTAAAAGTACTTCTGGTGGTGCACAATTTCTAGGTCAAGATAAGCTTGTGGGATGGTCTTCCAAGAAGCAGGATTGCACATCATTGTCATCAGCTGAAGCGGAGTATGTGTCTTTATCTGCGTGTTGTGCTCAAGTTCTTTGGATGAGAACACAACTCACGGATTATGACTTCCACTTTGATAAAGTACCTATGTACTGTGACTCAAAGTCTCCCATAGCCATCTCCTGCAATCCGGTACAGCATTCCCGCACGAAGCACATTGATGTCAGATATCACTTCATTAAGAAACAAGTTGAAAAGGGTATTGCTGAATTATACTTTGTTGGAACTGATTACCAATTAGCTGACTTGTTTACAAAAGCTATTTCGAAAGAGAGGTTTGTGTATCTTGTTAGACAAATTGGTATGAGATGTTTGACTCCAGCAGAACTGGAGATTCTGGCAAAGAAGCCTGCTTGATTCATCTATCAAACATCTATCTTGTAAATATTAATGAAAAAGTAAAATACAAAATTAAAAAATCTTTGATAATTCAAAAATATTCTTCTCGACATGTCTTTCAGTATCGATAATATGGACGTACCTAGAAATGTCACTCAATAACGACACGGGTGTGTACATAAAGCTCGAATGAAAGTTGTAAATATTTTTCAAAACATGTCATTTCTATCTTTTCAAAAGGAAATTGTCTATTTTGGACAATATTTCCAACAACGGGTAGAGCAATCTATCACGGGTTGAGCTTGTCACAAAACATTCAACGTTTTGAGCTCAACACAATGGCTTGTAATCACTTTGAGATTGTAACCCGGAACTATATTCACTGGGGAGTGTACGATTTTGTGCCCTTACCCTTAGCAAAAGAAGTTAAATCTTCTTACACTTGAGTGGATTCGTCAAGACATTCAAAGTCTATTAACTCAAGTTTATGCTTTAGAAAAACCTTTTCGTCAAAAAGAATTGATTTTTCAAAAAGCGTTGAACACAATTTTTTCAAGAATTTCTCAATAATATTCAAAATCTTTCAAAAATTGTGTGTTCAACAACTCCTATCCTCAAAAGTTTAATGTGGATCAAATCCTCGTAATGACAATTTCATTGGATCAATTTTTGAGGGGGAGCTTTCCAAAATTCATGCTAAGTTTGACACATCTTTCTCCCGAAGATTTCAAGACTATTTTTCAAAATATATTTTAATCAAATTTGGTATCTCTAATATCAAAAGATTTTATATATTAGAGATAGGGGAGAAAATGTGATTGAAATATGATCTTATATAAGACTCAAGCACTTTAACTCCTACCTACATGTGCGAAACACTTTCGATTGTCGATGCACATGTGAAGGGGGAGCATTTCTGAAACGACAAAACTATCAAGGTGTTAAATGTTTTTCAAACACTTTGTTAGAATTTAAAGTGGTTTTCATGGTTACGATCAAATACCCACAACATCTTTAATTCACGACGTTATTGGTGTTAAAAGGGTGGTTAGGTTTAAGTCCTATGATCCAACTAGAACCGGAGGGATCTTCCCAGAGACAATCCAATAAATTATTAGAAGTCCTTAGGAAAGATGGAGTAGAATGTGAACGTAGCTGAATGCCGACTAAGTACTGATGATAGCACTGGAACAATCACAACAAGGTGTTATTAATGATGTCTTGGTAAGCATTGAAGGGTTTGAAGAATGAAAAAGAAATGTAAGGATAAAGGGTCTAAAGAAAGAAGCCCTCCATACAACTTAGGCAGAAACCGGGTCAACACATCATGAAGACAACTCATCATGGACCCAGTGATGTGAAGCACAACCCTTTCCTAGCTACTCATGCTTCTCTCAAAAGAAGTTTGTTTTATTTTCACGGAGATCAACACTACTTCTATTGACTTTCTCACTCCGAGATAGTTGATATTTAATAGGTGGCATCTGCTCCAGCCTCCGACTACTAAAAGTGCACAAATAGAGTCTAGAGCCAAGAGATCAATCAAATATCGTTAGGACACACGGATGAAGATCAAGAGAGTCCTACCCTATATCCTTGGGGATATTTCTAGAACACTCGGAGTGATACTACTTAGTATTCACAATGATGAGTGGAAATCCTTCCAGTGTTAACATCAAACAACACTGCAGTAGGTCATATGCAAGATTCTTTATGAATTGAACATGTGTAAAACTAAAAAGCAACAGTGGTTTGATTCTGAATTGATTCAAACTCGTTTCAGGTTTCTATGCAATATCTTTATGGTCTTGCCAGAACATTCAGAGTGATATTTATTAATTTTCACAGTGACGAATAGAAATCCTTCTAGCGTCAACATCAAACAACGCCACGGTAGGTGACTTGTGAGATTCTTATGAATCAAACTTGTGTCAACTGGAAAGCAACAATGGTAAGATTCTTAATGAATCAAACTTGTTCCAGGAATTTGAATTGACGACTTTAATCAAGCGGATATTTATCCAATTGATTCACTCTTTATGTTCGCAGTCTTGCTTTGAGATGGTCGAGTAAAGAGAACGGCTAGTACTGCCACGAAACCCTGTCAAGGAGATTCTTAATTGAATCTACCTAATCACAAGTATGATATTTAATATCGTATAACGGTCTTCACCGACCGAAGGTAAAACACTACCGATTTAGGACAAATGTCAAAGCCATCCAGTCCGTGTCTATGTTTTGTCTCGAGAAGGTGGCGTCACGGTGTACCCAACAAAGTCAAAGATTCAAAACTACATATTCATGCACAAAGACTTATTCAACAATTAATAGTGTGAGCATGTGGATGAAGACACAAGATCGCAAGATGGCAAAGACAAGTCAAGAATGATTTAAAGATCTCAAGATTAAAGACAAAGTCGAAAGACAACGACAAAGGCTTAAAGATCACAGCATGAAGCAACAACACTACTATTACACGTTCAAGACTCTTTTATGACGAAATTCATAAATCTCCATGGGACTCCAAATATCGAAGAGGAATGACCTCACATTGGGGGGGATTGTTAGCCTAAAAATATTGAGTCAAACAAGAATGTTCGGTCATAGGTTTCTATTGTAATATTTATTAGAACATTGTAATAGATAGTTAAATAGTCGTGGTTCACGGGCTTGGATTTAAACTAATTAAAGTCCAAAAGACAAGCCTGGCCTAATATATAGTCCATTAAAGCCCGCATGTGGGTGGACTATATATACTACCCTCCTAGCATGTTAGGAGGGTGGATGGTCATTAGTACTCTCATTATTCTAATCTAATATTCACCAAGTTAATCATTTCTTCTCTCTACCTTCTCTCACTACTTTCTGTCTCTAGAATTCATCTTCTTCATATATTTTCTTTCTTTCTTGCTTGCTTAATCATCACAAATATATGGGGACAACAGTGACGTTTATGCAAACTCGCAACCAAGCAAGACGTGCACGTAAACGTAGAAACCGAAAGGAGTCAACACCTACTCCTAATCTTTCTAGTGAGGAATCTCCTATTGACGAACCTATCGTAAAAGAAGAACCAACCATGGCTAATCGAACTATGATGGAGTTACTTCAAGCACCCACGGAGGGTTTTGAAGAGGCTATTATGATTCCCGCTATCCTTGCGGAGAATTTTGAAGTGAAAACGGGTTTGTTGTCGATGATCCAAAACAACAAATTCCGTGGTGATGAAAAGGACAACCCGCACAACCATATCCACCAATTCAATCGTCTTACCGCCACTTGCAAATTTAAGGATGTTGCTAATGACTCGATTAAGATGATGCTTTTCCCGTATTCCTTAGCGGGGCCCGCTAAAATTTGGTTAGATAAAGAGCCACCCAATTCTATATTGACGTGGAAGGATCTCGTTTCTAAGTTTGTGAACCAACTTTTCCCGCCCTTTAAGACTACGCATTTGAAAAATGAGATTTCAAAATTTTCACAAGAACTTAATGAAAGTTTTTCAAAGGCTTGGAATAGGTTTAAGGAAATGTTACATGAGTTTCCTCATCACAGTTTTTCCGACTTGCATCAAATTGACACGTTTTACAATGGACTTAATGATCATGAAAGGGATTATCTTAATGCCGCCGCGGGTGGTAATTTTTTGTGTAAAACGGTTGAGGAAGCTTTGGTGATAATTGAGAATAGATCTAAGGTGTATAGTCCTCGTAGCACGTCGAGTGTTTGTAAGGCTTCGTCTCCGGCTTTACCTTATTTGTCTAATACCATCGATGCTTTCCAAATTTAGGCGAACTTGGAAAACAAAATCTTTGATAAGCTTAAAGTACTTTTAATTGAATTCAAAGTTGGAGAACAAAGTGCTCCCGCTAAGGCTAAAGCGGTTGAGGTTTCATGCATGTATTGTGGTGGTGGTCATGATTTCTCCGAGTGCATTACCAACGGTGGTAACACTTCGAGTGCCTACGCGGCAACGGGAACTTACAACCAAAACGGTCAAGTTACCCGCTCCAATCAATTGAATCCACCGGGTTTTGCTCCCAATCAAAATGCTAACAACAACTATCGAAACAATCAGTTGGTTTTAAAAACAATTACAAAGGAAACTATGGGAATCAAGGGGCTAATAATCAAGTTTCAAACAAAAATCAAAATAATGATTTTCAAAACAACAACAAGGGTTTGCAAACTTTGAAAGATCTTCCAAATGAATTTGTTGAATACGCTAATGGAAACGATGCTAGGTTTGACAACGTTCAAAGAGAAATCATTAGCCTAGATCCAAGTTTAAGAACGACTTGAAGAAGGAGTTGAAAAACTAGTTAGCAAATGAGCTTAAAATCCATACAAACAAAATGGAAGGAAATGTAACTAGGTTACAACAAAACCAAAAAAAATGGAACAATGGCAACATGAAATAAAACAAGAGATGATTAAGGCCGAGAAGAGGCAATACATGTTTGAGGACAAAATTTCATCTATGTTTGAGGCAATTATGTGCAAACCGTCTTCGAGTAGTCTTCCTAGTAACACCATATCGAACCCTAAGGGAGAGATAAAAGTGATTACCACACGTAGTGGTAAGACACTTAAGGAACCGACTCCTCAACCAATTGCTCCTACGGAGGATGTAATTGAGGAATAACCCGAGGTGGTGGTCGAAAAGGAGCATGTCCAAATCCCACGAAGTACCGCTCATGCCACACCTACGGTTGACCCACTACCACATTTGGAACCCGAGATTCGAAAGGCTATGCCTATGCCTCAACCCACACCACCTTTGCCCTATCCATCGAGACTTAGAAAGGAGAAACGTCAAGAGCGCGATAACTACCAATTTGAGCTTTTTATGAAAATGTTTTGTGACGTTCATTTTAATGTGAGTTTTGCCGATGCTTTGGTCATGATGCCTCGATTTGCCGATAACTTTAAGAGTATGTTGAACAACAAGGAGAAATTGCAACAATTATCTAGTTGTTCATCGATTTTTCTTAACCGCATACCTCAAAAAGTCGGTGATCCCGGTAAATTCTTGATTCCTTGTGCAATCCAAGATATGGAAGAATTCTATGCCTTGGCCGATCTTGGTGCTAGTATTAACTTGATGCCACTTGCAATCTTCAAGTCGCTCAATCTTCCTAATCTTACTCCTTCACTAATGTCTATCGAGTTGGCCGACCATTCCACGATTCCCGCATGTGGATTGGCGAAAGACGTTTTTTTGAAAGTGGGAAAGTTCTATTATCCTGTAGACTATATCGTTGTCGATATTCCCACGGATCCTCAAGTTCCTCTCATTTTAGGTCGTTCGTTTTTAGATACGTCTATGGCTTTAATCGATGTGCATGCTAGAAAGATCACCTTACATTTTAACGACGAGGAACTTGTTATAAACGCAACTCAAAACTCTCAAATTTCTCATGTTTATTCCATTGCAACCATAAACCTCGTTGATATGATCGACGTTGTTTGCGAGGAATTTTCACAAGAAGTTCTAGGTTTTGTTGATGATAAAAATAGTGGTAATCCCACTATGTTAGATCCCATTCTTGATAACTCGACACCAACCTTCACTCCATTTGAAGGTGGTGGTTTTACGTTGGAAGAATTCAATGTTCCACATACTTGTGACGAAGACCTCGACAATGATGAGGACTTCTCGATTATCAAGGATTTTCTTAACGATTTCCCATTCCCTCTACCTGAGGAGGTTATGAGTATCGAGCCCAAATCTTCAATTGAGGAACCACCTATCCTCGAGTTGAAAGATTTACCTCCTCATATCGAATATGTATTTTTGGAGGAGGGCGACAAGTTGCCGGTTATTATTGTGAAAGAACTTTAGGATGATGAAAAAACCGCATTTGTCGATGTTCTAAAGGATCACAAAGGGGCAATTGCGTGGAAGTTATCCGACATTAAGGGGATCAATCCCAAATTTTGTACCCACAAAATCTTAATGGAGGAGGATTACAAGCCCGCAATCCAATGTCAAAGGAGGGTGAACCCCAAAATTCATGACGTCGTCAAAAAGGAGGTCCTAAAACTCCTTGATGCGGGAATGATTTACCCTATTTCCGATAGCCCTTGGGTGAGTCCTATCCATTGTGTCCCTAAAAAGGGAGGAATGACCATTGTGCCAAACGATCCCAACGAGTTAATTCCCACTAGACTCGTGACCGGATGGAGAGTGTGCATTGTCTATCGAAAGTTGAATGAAGCCACTCGAAAAGACCATTTTCCCTTGTCCTTCATGGATCAAATGTTGGAGCGTCTTGCGGGAAACGATTTCTATTACTTTTTAGATGGTTTTTCCGGTTACTTCCAAATCCCCATCGATCCTCGTGATCAAGAAAACACTACGTTTACGTGTCCATATGGAACGTTTGCCTATTGTAGAGTGCCATTCGGACTTTGTAATGCACCGGGAACCTTTCAAAGGTGCATGATGGCTATTTTTCATGATATGATCGAGAAGACGATGGAAGTTTTCATGGATGACTTTTCCGTGTTTGGTAGTTCGTTCACTTCGTGTTTGTCGAATCTTGAGAGAATGTTGAAGCGTTGTGAGGAAACCAACCTTGTGCTTAATTGGGAAAAATGTTATTTTATGGTTAAAAGTAGAATCGTCTTAGGGCACAAGGTTTCGAAAGCGGGGATTGAGGTAGATCAAGCTAAGGTAGACGTCATCGCCAAATTACCTCATCCCGAAACCGTTAAGGGAGTTAGGAGTTTCCTAGGCCACGCGGGCTTTTATCGTCGATTCATCAAGGATTTTTTAAAGATCTCTCGACCTATTACACATCTCCTTGAAAAAGATGCACATTTTGTCTTTGACGAAGATTGTGTACGATCCTTTGAAATCCTTAAGAGGAAACTTACCGAAGCTCCCATTCTTGTTGCTCCCAATTGGAACCTCCCCTTTGAGCTCATGTGTGATGCTAGTAACTACGCTATTGGGGCCGTATTGGGGCAACGTCATGAAAAACACTTCTTGCCTATTCACTATGCTAGCAAGACGATGACCGAGGCTCAACTAAAATACACTACAACGGAGAAAGAGTTCCTTGCCGTGGTGTATGCATTTGAGAAATTCTAACCCTATCTCGTCTTGACGAAATGCATAGTGTATACGGATCATTCGGCTATCAAGAATCTTATGGCTAAATAAGATGCTAAGCCAAGATTACTTCGTTGGATTCTCCTCCTTCAAGAATTTGATCACAAAATCGTTGACAAAAAAGGAGCCGAGAATCTAGCGGCCGATCATCTTTCTCGTTTGGAAGATCCTCACCAAAGTGTTTACGAGCCCAAGGAAATCACCGAAACATTTCCACTCGAGACACTTGGTGTAGTGAATTCTAAGCTTGATTCTTCTACCCCATGGTTTGCGGACATCGCAAATTACCATGCGGGAAACTTCATCATCAAGGGTATGACGACTCAAGAAAAACGAAAATTCTTTCGTGACGTCAAGTTCTATTTTTGGAACGACCCTAACTTGTTTCGAACTTGTGCGGATCAAATTATTCGACGTTGTGTCTTTGGTACCGAAGCTTCTAACATCCTTAGAGCTTGTCACGAGGGACCCACGGGTGGTCACCACGGTGCTAATCTGACGGCTAAGAAGGTTTTTGATGTCGGTTTCTTTTGGCCTACTATTTACCGAGATGCACATGAGCTTGTGAAGTCGTGTGACTCATGCCAACGACAAGGAAAAACCTCACAAAAAGATGAAATGCCACAAAATATCATCCAAGTATGTGAGATCTTTGACGTTTGGGGCATTGACTTTATGGGGTCGTTCCCATCATCTCGTAGTAATAAGTACATCCTTGTCGCCGTTGACTACCTATCTAAGTGGGTGGAAGCTAAGGCTTTGCCCACCAATGATGCTCGTGTGGTAATCAAGTTTTTGAAAAGCTTGTTTTCTCGGTTTGGAACCCCTCGTGTGATCATAAGCGATCGTGAAACCCATTTTTGTAACGACCAATTCGAAAGGGTCCTAAGGAAATATGGGGTTACACATCGTCTTTCTACGGCTTATCACCCACAAACGAGTGGGAAAGTAGAGGTTTCAAACCGAGCTTTGAAAAGGATCTTGGAGAGATCTATTGGGGAAAACCGACAATCTTGGTCGGATAAGTTGGACGATGCTTTATGGGCCTTTAGGACCGCTCATAAGACGCCCATCGGGTGCACTCCCTATAAGCTTGTGTATGGGAAGAATTGTAACTTGCCAATTGAACTTGAACACAAAGCTTATTGGGCTCTTAAGCATTGTAATGATGACATGGAGACCGCGGGATAACACCAGAAAATGCAATTAAATGAATTGGATGAATTAAGGGATACTGCTTATGAAAATTCATTGATTTATAAAGAAAAGACTAAAAAGTTTCATGATTCAAAAATTAAAAACCGGGTTTTTAACATTGGGGATCAAGTTTTGCTTTTTAACTCTCGTTTGAAAATCTTTTCCAGTAAGTTGAAATCCCGTTGGTCCGGTCCATTCACCGTGACTCAAGTTTTTCCATATGGGACCATCGAGCTAGCTCAAACTTATGGCCCCAATTTCAAGGTGAATGGACATAGGTTGAAGCACTACTTTGGCGGGGAAGTTCCATCCTTGAACTACCTCGACCAAATCACCTTCCCCAATGATAATTAGTATTGAGGGGATCGAGTCGAGCTCATGACTCGGTAATAAAAAACGAGGTGCCTCGTGGGGGAGTCCCATGCTTATCCTATGTATATATTATCGCTTTCTAATGTAGTAACGTGTGGCGATTTGTGCCCTTCCAACCTTTGTTCCGTGGTTGTTTGTGAATTGTGGATAGATGATCATTATCTTCACGATTGGAGCCTCTCGTGTTCGTTTTATTAGATCACTCGATCGTTTACTTTGAAGACTTTCTCAATATCCATGATATATCCTTTGATGTTCTAACCTTAGGTTTTTAGCACACTTCATAAACGGCTTTAAAATTTAACGGTTACACCCTTTTCATGCTAGATTAAGCATTCGACTACGTCTCTAGTATGGGGGTTTTCCAACCCTTAAACTCGAAACATTGAGGACAATGCTTAACTTTAGTATGGGGGTGAATAGATACTTGCCTTGCCTTCACGCTTTCTAAAGTTTATCTTTTTGTTTATCGTTTTGTTGCAATATAAGGCTAAAAATGGCCAAATTTTAAATTTTTCTCATGTTTTGTAAGTGTTTGAAGACACGAATGTAGGTTTTCTGATGGCGAGAATAAGAGTAATTTTTACTCGACCGTGCGTGTTGAGCACTTAGCTTCGATTCCTTAACTTTACATTAGGCTAAGTCTCTTAAATGAGGACGAGAAATTATAGAGTTAATTATAAGTTACTATGTTAAACGTAGAGTACTCGTATTCTTTCAAAAACTCATGTGTTCTCGTTGTTTGCTTATTCTCCCTTCGCTTGTAAATATTTTTTGCTTAATAAGTATTGACTTAGCGGTTTAGTCTTGATTGTTGGTTTCTAGTCTTTTCTAGTAGCTTCCATGTAATTAAATTGGGAAGACATTAAGGTATCGCCAGCGTCACGGTTTTGAAGTATTGGCAACCCGAATAATCGAAAGCTTCACCTAATAATAAGATTTCAAGTGCTCACCTAAATCAAGCAAACAATTTGAAGCTCACAAGGCCGAAAAATCTATGCAAAATTGAAAGTGAATCAAGCCTTAATCTTTGAAGCTTTAAAGATCCAAAATTCGCCTTAGCGTGAGGATATACGTCTTTGGCCATAATAAAACCACCGATGAGGTGGATAATAAAAGGCAAGGCAAGACCGAAGTCATAATAAAAGCTTCATGGCAAAGTTGAATAAAAGATGGAGGTAAACCTATTATAATAAGGCCCTTCCGTTAGGGGGCGTATAAAAGTCTTGGTAATAAGTCTCATGTTAAAAACCGTTATAAAACCGTGTTTATCGATCCTTCTTGTTGACTTAATTTTTTACAGCGTTGTCTATTAGGAGGGGTTATTAATTCGATGGTCTTGGTTACACCATTTGGACTCTATTTTTAGACCTAAATCTCTATTATCGCATAAGTCAAACAATGTATCCTCGTGAAACATTCAAGACAAAATAAAATATAAGAGATACAACTTAGGAAAATGGGAGGATAAGTACGTGATTAGGGCATATGAGTAGTGTTAGCATTACTAACTTATAATGACAATGATCTTGTTGCACGCTTAGCATGGAATTGGGGTGAAAATCGAGGATGATGAAATTATTTCTAACGAAGCATTCACGTGTTCTTATTCTGTGAACCTAAACGTCCCATTTTGCGATGAAAACCATACATTATGTCTAAAACGCAAGTACTAGTAGTATAGTAGTAGTGTAGCTAGTTTATTATTCAATAAAAGTGAATAAAAATGAATTTTGGAGGTGCTACGATACTTTATTCTAGCATTGCGTGAGGGCACGGAAATGGTTTAGTATGGGGGAGTGATGAGACTGCTTTTATACATAGTCTCATCGTCCAAAACGGGCTTTAAATGCACTAAATATCATGAAAATGGCCAAATATATGCTTGTGTTTGTTACTTGTGTATTTTAGGTACGGATATTGAGAAAATGACAAAAGATCACAAGAATCATACAAAAACGAACACGTGAAACGAAGCCGCACAATGAACCAAGCCCTAATGAAGTTTTTCTAAGAGAAACCCTTGAAGATTTGAAGATTATGCAAGAAGGGTCCTCCAATACCCAAGAATTGACACTTTAAACCCTTGTATCTTCATAATTACAAGATTGGTCCCTAAAGTTTGTCAAATTTACAAAAAGGACCCTTAACTTTGAAGAATTGGCCATAATGGTCCCTCATTAATCATGACTTGTCAATTTCAGTCCTCCAAGAAGTCAACCATACAAGTCAAGACCATTATCCATGAAGAAAATGCCAAAACAGCCCTTCAAGAATCAAGAATTGGCAAGAAATACCTTGAAATCAATTTACAAAACTTTTTGGGGCAAAAGTGTGAAAAAGCAAAAGTTGTTAACAAAGAAATAGGCGTTGATGAAGTTTTAAGCTGAAATGACAAAGAGAAAAGAGTAGAGGGGTTATTCATGGCAGACACAAAACTTACCTTAACCAGTAGTGGGGTGACACGTGCCCCACTACCACTTTTCCACCAATCAGCTCCCACCATTCCTCCACATCACCTTTCCACTCACAACTTATTTAACTAATCTCTGATTAGTTAAACTTTTGGCGCTTAACACATGATTTAAAACCCAAACTGGATCAAACTTAACCACTATTCACCTATGAACACAAATTGGGGTTTTGTTAGTTACTTATGATTAATCCACCAAATGCTCCAGATTAGTGATTAATGACCCTTTAATCGTAACCCAACTCATAAATCACTTGTCACCTCATCACACATGTCACATGGGACATGCCCTACTACAAGGTTGAGGAAGAAGCCAAAAGTTGCCAGTAAATCCAACGCCCCACAAGCTGCTTCAATCCTAAGCATTCCTTTGGACCCTTTGATCAAATTTCAGCCTTGACAACTCACACAACCTGCCTAAACATTGTCACATGATCAAACAATGCCAAAACCCTCAAGGGCATTTCAGGAACTTCATTAGCTAGGGTTTTATGTTTTTTATGCATTCAATAGTTCACTTGTAGCCTATTTAAGGCATAGGATGTGCAACATTTGCACTTGCTCTTGACTTTTCCTTAGTTCACAATTCTGTAAATCTCATTTTCATATCAATGAAGTCTGTTTGAAATTTATGAAGAAAGACCAAGTGCCAATCTTTTTTACTGCTTGTTTTAGTTTAATGTTAACTAATCTTGAATCCTAAAACCTGTTTTCAAAGGAGTGTGCAAAAGTTTGCATATTTTCTTATAATCTTGATATTTTGCTAAGTCTTGTTCAACCCTTGGAATTTTTGGGCTATAAGTTGATCATAGCACCCTGATATTGTGATATCAAGGTGTTGTGAGGCTTATAACTTGGGGATAATCAAGTGTGGGGAACAAAGGTTGCATTAATCAAGTTTTCCTCTTTTTCTGTTTTTGATAATTGTGCTTCTAACTTTGCTCCATCTTAGCAACTTGATATTGGAAGCTTGTGCTTGTTCTTGCTAGCACATAAGCTCAAACATACGTGGGTGTGGATGTACATCCATGAGGTTTGAACCCTTAATCTCAAAAACTGTTGAAAAATTGGATATTTGTGATATTTGGGTTCTGCTAGTGTATGTGTTGTTCTTGGGCTCCAAATCTTGTTGAATTTGTTCATGTTTGATGTTTTGATGCTTAAGTATGCATGTGCTAACCTAATTCCTACTTTTGATTTTAAAATCTTGTTTTGAAATTATTAAGGGGTGTTTGGGTTAACTGCATATTGAAGTTGTAGAGATATTGGTTAAGTGTTTGCTATTGTGTTTTGCTTGTTCTTATTTAAGAAGTGTTATTGAGTGAATATTTGCAAGTTATATGCTTTTGAACACCTAAATCAAACATTTGCTCATAAAATCTTAATTAAGTGATATTTTGACTTGTGATTTGGTGCACACCTTGTTCTAGGCTTAGACTAAGGACAAAAAGTGATAAATCATACTCAACATAACCTATCTAAGAGATTTAAGTGTTTGAATTTGGTTGTGTGGTCAAATATACCAGCAAGTGTTCATGACTGCATGTTCTTAGTTCATCAGTAACTTTTTGGTGCTTGAATCTTGATCTAGACCTTGAACCATTGCATGAAACTAGTTTAAATCTGTTCATTTGAATTTATTATAGCTTGTGTATGCTTTTGGTGCAATTTGGTTGGCTGAATCTTGCTAAAATAGCTTATTGAACTCTTAACTGTTTATGTTCATATATGTGTGAGATCTGGTGATCTTTAGAATTAACTGCACTGATTGGCTGATTGTGATTGTGTTTTTGTGATTGTTATTGACTCCTTATGATTAACAGATCATTTGGGTGCCTTTGTGAAACTTGAATCCACAAAAAAGTCACTGAAGACAAAAAGTCAATTAAGTCAAGCAGTGGAAAAAGTTTCCAATGCTCAACACCCAAAACTAGCCCCTGCTAGTGTAATTTGTCATTCAGCTTATTAATAAGCCAAATTGGCTTATCCAGACTTGCAACAACTTACTTTTTGTAATAGATCTTCATCATTTGACCCATTTGTTTGAACTGGAGCTTATCAGACTTTGGCTTTGACTTTTTGCTAGAAAACTCATAAATTTGACTTTTAATTAAGTGCTTATCTTATTATTCCAGCTTATTGAGTGTGCTTATTGAAAAACTTTTTGTTGATTAAGCTTAGTTAAGTCATTAAAAATCTTTAGAAACTTGAATCAGCTCTTGGGGTGGCCTAGAACTCGAAAACGACTATTTTGTCGTTTTGTGAAGATAGCTTTTAGCTTATTCAGGCTTATTCCTTGTGCTTATTTCAAATTTCTTTTTACAGAACTCTTAAGTAACTCAAAAGAAGCTTGTGTGTCTAATTTGAGCTTATAGCTTAATGGGCCAAAAAGCCCATTAAGAATAAGCTGCTTTGAAATAAGCTAGCTTAAACACATTTTCAGCTTTTGGGCCTTCAGATTTTTGTTCTTAAAATCAAATTTTGAGTCAGATAGGAGTTTTTGGGCTTATTTGGACAACATTTTGCTTATTGGGCCTATTTGAGCCCATTAAGGGGACTGTTTGGACTTTTAGCCCATTTCTAGGCCCAATAGGGGTATTTAGTAATTTCAACTTCATTTCTTTGTTTATTAGGTTAAAATAAGCTAGTTTGCAACTTTTTAGAATTTTTTATAAATTTTAGATTTTTAATATTATTTTATTAATAAAAAATAAAATTTAGATTTTTCAAGTTTTTATACTTTTCTTAGGTTAAATACATTAAGTTAGGAATTTTACAATTTTTAGAATATTTTTATTGTCATTAGATTAATATTTAGAATTATTTTAAGTTTAAATAGTTTTTAATTGTTTTTAAATAGTTTTTTTAATTTTAAAATTTTCAAAAATAGTTTTAAATTTAGTTAAGTCATTTTAGAGGTTTACAATTGAAAAAATCTCATTTTGGGCTTTTTGTTAATTAAATTGATTTTTTGGGCTTTAATTAGCATTAAAAAATATTATTTAATTAAATAAAAGGTTTGAGTGATTTTTGATTTTTTGTAAACTCTAATTACATTATTTAGGGTTTATTCTAATTTTCTAGGAATTTTTAGGGTAAATTTTTAATTTTGTCACTTTTTACGGTTTTACGTGGACAACTTTTCGTCTTAGTGTAATTCACTCTCGTAACCGTCATTCTCTTCTAATCTCCTTTCTTCTATTTTCTTTTCTCATCAATATAATCACAAAGTTAATCATCTCTTAACACACACACCAAGCCTCCTTGATAACGATCCCTACTTTTGGGTCATTAACTTGTGGTTTTCCTAAACTACTTGTGTACTTACCCTAATTACCTTTGTTTTCCTAAACAAAGTGTAAAAACATCAACCTCATCACAGCACTCCCTCCTAATAGAAATCTCGTCCCGAGATTTACTCCCAAACTCAAACTTATTCTCAGCAAACAAACGAGGATACATATCCCTGATAAAACCTTCACGTTCAAGCGTGAACTCAGTTTATACTAAATAATCTCAACTAACAACATATGAGCCTTAACCGTCTGCGAAGAAACTTGTTAAAACCATAAAGTTATGTAACCAACCTAACTAAATCTCGCAACTCATCAAACAAGAACTGTCTTGAAACCAAGTTAGGAGCCGTCACATAACTCGACGGGTTTAAAACCGTCACCCCGATTTCAGTCTTACTCATAAATGCCATAAATCAAAACTCATCAAAATATAACCACGTGTTTGAAGGTCTAAATAACTCTCAAATTATATCCCAACTCATCTCTATCATAAGAACGTAACTGGATCATCCGTATGACTACAACAACGCTCCCAATGAATATAAGTTCACGACAAATTTTAGGACCCCTAACTTCAGATAACGGATCAAACCCATGGACGACTAACGGAAGTTTACATGAACGAATTTAAAATATGAACCAAAACCATGAGACTCCAAAAGATACTCAAACATAAACATGTATCGACTCCAAACGAACCATGGAAACGGACCAATGACACAAGAAGCACCCAACGACAACCGAAACGTATTACGACCACATGAACCGAACTTAACACCACACTTGACTACCATCCTACTGAATTTATGTTTTCCTATGATCTAAAAACTCCAACAACAAATTTCGCTTTCTACTTACACGTTTAACCCCTCCGTTTGGTCTCTACGTCAAAAGTCATTTTTACCAAAACTGATTTTCTGTAAATGCTAAATGTATGTCACCAAAAGCCCGACCTTAACACCATAACTTTTATTGAAAAACTCCAGTCCTTTTACATAAATTATAAAGAGTTCCCAAATCAAAACTATTTGGCTATCTTATCCGTTTGGTTACGTTTTGACTCAAATTCCCAAAATCCAAATTTATTCCTAAACAGCGCACTGTTTTGTAAAAATTGTTTGACGACCTTCCCCAACTCCATTTTCGACCAACCTTACATTTTTGAAAATTAGACTGATGTAGTGGTTTTACTACTCTTTAGGAAAAGAGAGCAAAAGTGGCAAGTATTAAGTGTCGGTTTAGGAAAACCAAGCACTAATGACCAAATAAGTTCAAGTTCGTTTCTCAAGGAGGCTTAGTGTGTGTGTAATGAATTGATTATATTTGTGATTTTATTGTTGAAAGAGAAAAATAGAAATGAGATTAGAAGAGAATGACGGTTACGAAGACGGATTAAACTAAGTCTAAAAAGGTGTACACGTAGAATCGTAAAAAGTACCAAAATTAAAATTTTAACCTAAAAATTCCTAAAAATTACCAAAAATCCACAATAATATTCTAAGAGTTTACAAAAAATCCAAACTTGCTAAAACCTTTTAATTAATTAGATAATGACTTTTTAATGCTAATTAAAGCCCTAAAAATCAAAATTAATTATTAAAAAGTCCCAAACAAGATTTTAAAGTTTGTAAACCTCAAAAATACTATAATTAAGCTAAAAACTATTTTTCAAAATTTTAAAATCACTAAAAACTATTTTTAAACAATTAAAAACTACTAAAATCAATTAAAACTTAAATTAATTCTAGAAAATAATTAAAAGACTCTAAAAATATTTGGAAAGTTGCAAAAATCCTAATTAAGTGTTTAGAACCTAGGAAAAATATAAAAATTTAGAAAATCAGACTTTTAATTTTTAATAATAAAATAATATTAAAATAATATTAAAAATCCAAAGATCATAAAAAATTCTAAAAACTTGCAAACTAGCTTAATTTAACCTAAATAACTCAGAAATGAAAGTGAATTTACCTAAATACCCCTATTGGGCCTAGAAAATGGGCTAAACCCAAAACAGTAGCTTATTGGGCCAAAATTGGGCCCAATAACAAAAAGTGTTCAAAATAAGCCCAAAAAGCACAGGTTGACTCAAAATTTGATTTTAAACAACTTTTTCCAAAGGCCCAAAAGTTGAAAGTGTGAAATAAGCTAACTTATAACAAGCAGCTTATTCTTAATGGGCTTTTTGGCCCATTAAGCTATAAGCCAATGTCATAAGCTAAAAATTGACACACAAGCTTCTTTTGACCTAAATAAGACTTCTGCAAAAAGAAATTTGAAATAAGCCCAAGGAATAAGCCTAAAAATGCAATAAGCAATCTACAGAAAACGACAAAATAGTCGTTTTTGAGTTCTAGGCCACCCCAAGTGCTGATTCAAGTTCCAAAAGCTTTGAAATGACTTAATTAAGCAAAATCAACAAAAAGTTTTCAAATAAGCTGACTCAATAAGCTGGAAAAAGCAAATAAGCACTTATGTAAAAGTCAAATAAGTTGGTTTTCTAGTAAAAAGTCAAAGTCAAAGTCCAATAAGCTCCAGTCTACTTAAATGGGTCAAATAATGAAGACCTATCACAAAAAATAAGTTTTTGCAAGTCTGGATAAGCTAGAATAGCTTATTGATAAGCTGAGTTCAAAATTACACTAGCAGGGGCTAGTTTTGGGTGTTGAGCAGTGGGAACTTTTCCCACTGCTTGACTTGTTTGACTTTTTGTCTTTAGTGGCTGTTTTGGAGATTCAGATTACACAAAGGCACCCAACTGATCTTTGGATCATAAGGAGTCAATAACAATCAAAATAACACAATCACTAACACCCAATTGATACAGTTTAATCATTTAATCACCAGATATTGCACAGACATAAAACAATAAGCAGTTAAGCACTTATGAGCAGTTTTAGCACAAATCAGCCAGCCAAATTCAACCAAATGCATACAAAAGCTATTATAAACTCCAATAAGAAAGTCTAAACATGTTTCATGCAATGGTTCAAAGAATTAAGCAAGATTCAAGCCAATGAAAGTTACTGATGAACACTAACACGTGCAGTTTTCTACTTTGCTGATGTATTTGACACTTAAGCCAGATTCAATACTCAATATCAATCAAATAAGTTATAATAATGATGTTCTAACAACTTTCAAACCCTAAGCATGCACAAATACTAGATTTCACCAAAATCTTAGGTCAAAAACAGTCAAATTCACCAAGTTATAGCAGATTGTTTGATTTGAAGTTTCAAACCCAAAAACTTGCAGCAAAACACTCTCAACAAGGCATATATCAGATACCAAGCATAAACAACACAATCCAACAACACAATATCAAGTTACAAGCACAAACAGATAGACCCAAACACCCCTTTATCTTTTCCAAATCAAATTTTTCAAAGTAAAAGTGAGATTCAAGACTACCCAAGCACCAATTAACACAATAACAAGCAAGATAAACAGATTTAAGCAGATTTAAGCCACGAAATTCACAAGAACACAAGCCACATACAAATATCACCAAAAATCATGAATTTAAGCAGATTTTAGGATTGAGTATGCAAACCTCATGGATGTATATCCACACCTACGAATTTTGAGCTTATGTGCTAGCAAGAACAAGCACAAGCTTACACAATAAAGCCTGCTAAGAATCAACAAAGTTAGAAGCACAAGTATAAAAATCAGAAACTTGGAAAATCTTGATTAATGCAACCTTGTTACCCCACACTTGATTATCCTCAAGTTATAAGCCTCACCACACGTTAATCAACACAATTAGGATGCTATGATCAGCCCTATAACCCAAGAATTCCAAGATAGAAACAAGAACTTAGCAAAATATCAAGAGAATGAGAAAATGTGCAAACTTTTGCACACTCCTCTTTTGAAAACAGGTTTTAAACTTCAAATTCAGTAAGCAATAAACATAAACAAGCAGTAAATAGATGGCACTTGGTCTTTCTTCAAAACACTTAACTCAAATTCATTAAACTGAAAAGGGATTTACAAGTGTTTGAACAAAGGAAAAACCAAAAGCAAACGTCTATGTGAGACCTAAGGGCTTTATATATAGCCTTACATGTGAACTTAGAACAGCTGAAAACTAAAAACCCTAATGCTTGAAGTCCCAAAATTGCCCTTGAGGTTTTGTCTTCTTTGGAGAATCATGTGACTCGTTTTGGAGTTATGTAAGAGCTGGCAAGTGCAAAGTTGATCCAAAGGTGTGTATGAAGCTTAGAAAGTAAGCATAATTCTCCAACGTTGGATTGCTGGTTTGTTTTTGTTTGGACGTGAAGGGTGGGGCAGGGGAGGTAGCATGTGACAAAAGGGATGATGATGTGGCATGTTTTAAGGTTGGGATGTGATTAGGAGACCCTTAATCATTATTCTGGAAAGAATTAGCCTTTAATTCACAATGATTAAGGAATGCCTAATTGTGTTCTTGAGCTGATGAACACAAGGTTTAATCCATTTTGGGGTGATTAATATTTAAAAAGGTGTTAAGGCGCCAATGTTTGTTTAATTAACTAATCAGGGGTGAGTGGGATCTGATGTGGAGGCAGGGAAGAGTATGATTGGTGGAAAAGATTGAGTGGGCTACGTGGCATGACATGGTTGGTTAAGGTAAGTTTGGTGTCTGGCCAACTTAAACCCTTCTTCTCTTCTTCTCTTGTCTTTTCTCTTTAAAAAGTTATCAACGCCCAAACTAGCCTTATCAACATTTGCACTTTTGCACTTTTGGCCCAAAAACTTTTACAAAGTGAATTCAGGGGTATTTCTTGCCATTTTTGAATTCTTCAAGGGCTGATTTGGCATTTTGATGATGGATAATGGTCTTGACTTGTATAATTGATGTTTTGGAGGACTGAATTTGCCAAGTCTTGTTTGATGAGGGACCATTTTTGCCAAATGTTGAAAGTTGAGGGTCCTTTTTGTAATTTTGAGATTTTCAAAGGACCAAACTTGTAATTTCTTGTACTTTGAAGGACTTCATGATATATTGGAGGACCCTTCTTCATAATTCTTCAAATCTTCAAGGGTTGAACTTGGGCAAGTCTTCATTAGGGCTTGGTTCATTGTGCGGCTTCGTTTCCCGTGTTCGTTTTTGTATGATTCTTGTGATCTTTTGTCATTTTCTCAATATCCGTACCTAAAATATACAAGTAACAAACACAAGCATATATATGGGTATTTTGATGATATTTAATGCATTTTAAGCCCTATTTGGACGATGAGACTATGTATAAAAGCAGTCTCATCACTCCCCCATACTAATCCATTGTCGTGCCCTCACGCAATGCTAGAATAAAGTATCGTAGCATCTCCAAATTTCATTTTTATTCACTTTATTGAACGATAAACTAGCTACACTACTACTATTGCTACTACTACTTGCGTTTTAGACATAATGTATGATTTTCATCGCAAAATGGGACGTTTAGGTTCATAGAATAAGAACACGTGAATGCTTCGTTAGAAATAATTTCATCGTCCTCGATTTTCACCCCAATTCCATGCCAAGCGTGTAACGAGATCATTGTCATTATAAGTTAGTAATGCTAACACTACTCATATGCCCTAATCACGTACTTATCCTCCCATTATTCGTAAGTTGTATCTCTTATATTTTATATTGTCTTGAATGTTTCACGAGGATACATTGTTTGACTTATGCAATAATAGAGATTTAGGTCTAAAAATAGAGTCCTAACGGTGTAACCAAGACCATCAAATCAATAACCCCTCCTAATAGACAACGATGTCAAAAAATTAAGTTGACAAGAAGAATCGATAAACACGGTTTTATAACGGTTTTGAACATGAGACTTATTACCAAGACTTTTATACGCCCCCTAACGGAAGGGCCTTATTATCTTTGGTTTACCTCCATCTTTTATTCAACTTCGCCATGAAGCTTTTATTATGACCTCGGTCTTGCCTTGCCTTTTATTATCCACCTCATCGGTAGTTTTATTAGCCAAAGACGTATATCCTCACGCTAAGGCGAATTTTGGATCTTTAAAGCTTCGAAGATTAAGGCTTGATTCACTTTCAATTTTGCATAGATTTTTCGGCCTTGTGGGGCTTCAAATTGTTTGCTTGATTTAGGTGAGCACTTGAAATCTTATTATTGGGTGAAGCTTTTGATTATTTGGGTGCCAATACTTCAAAACCGTGACGCTGGCGATACCTTAATGTCTTCCCAATTTAATTACACGGAAGCTACTAGAAAAGACTAGAAACCCAACAATCCTAACTAAACCGCTAAGTCAATATTTATTAAGCAAAAAATATTTACATGCAAAGGGAGAATAAGCAAACAACGAGAACACATGAGTTTTTGAAAGAATACGAGTACTCTACGTTTAGCATAGTCACTTATAATTAACCCTATCATTTCTCGTCCTCATTTAAGAGACTTAGCCTAATGTGAAGTTAAGGAATCAAAGCTAAGTGCTCAACACGCACGGTCGAGTCAAAAATTACTCTTATTCTCGCCATCGGAAAATCTACATTCGTGTCTTCAAACACTTATAAAACATGAGAAAAATTTTAAAATTTGGCCATTTTTAGCCTTATTTTGCAACAAAAATGATAAACAAAAAGATAAACTTTGGAAAGCGTGAAGGTTTGGCAAGGCAAGTATCTATTCACCCTCCCATACTAAAGTTAAACATTGTCTTCAATGTTTCGAGTCTAGGGGTGCAAACACCCCCATACTAGAGACGTAGTCGAATGCCTAATCTAGCATGGAAAGGGTGTAACCAATAAATTAATAGCCGTTTATGAAGTGTGCTAAAAACCTAAGGTTAGAACATCAAAAGGATATATCATGGATATTGAGAAAGTCTTCAAAGCAAACGATCGAGTGCTCCCATAGAACGAACACGAGAGGCTCCAATCGTGAAGATTATGATCATCTAAAGTTCACAATTCACAAACAACCACGGAACAAAGGTTGGAAGGGCACAAATCCCCACACGTTAACTACATTAGAAAGCGATAATATGTACATAGGATAAGCATGGGACTCCCCCACGAGGCTCCTCGTTTTTGATTACCGAGTCATGAGCTCGACTCGATCCCCTCAATACTAATTATCATTGGGGAAGGTGACTTGGTCGAGGTAGTTCAAGGATGGAACTTCCCCGTCAAAGTAGTGCTTCAACCTATGTCCATTCACCTTGAAGTTAGGTCCATCATCTTGAGCTAGCTCGATGTTCCATACGGAAACACTTGAGTTACGGTGAATGGACCGGACCAACGGGATTTCAACTTACCGGAAAAGATTTTCAAGCGAGAATTAAAAAGCAAAACTTGATCCCCAATGTTAAAAACCCGGTTTTTAATTTTAGAATCATGCAACTTTATAGTTTTTTCCTTATAAATCAATGAATTTTCATAAGCAGTGTCCCTCAATTCACCCAATTCATTCAATTGCATTTTCCGGTGTTTTCCCGCGGTCTCCATATCATCATTAAAATGCTTTAGGGCCCAATAATCCTTGTGTTCTAATTCGATAGGCAAATGACAATTCTTTCCATACACAAGCTTATAGGGAGTGCACCCAATAGGCGTCTTATGAGCGGTCCTAAAGGCCCATAAAGCATCGTCCAACTTATCCGACCACAATTGTCGGTTTTCCCCAACCGATCTCTCCAAGATCCTCTTCAACGCTCGTTTTGAAACCTCGACTTGCCCACTCGTTTGTGGGTGATAAGCCGTAGTAAGTCGATGTGTAACCCCATATTTCCTTAGGACCCTTTCGAATTGGTCGTTACAAAAATGGGTTCCACGATCGCTTATGATCGCACGAGGGGTTCCAAACCGAGAAAACAAGCTTTTCAAAAACTTGACTACCACACGAGCATCATTGGTGGACAAAGCCTTAGCTTCCACCCACTTAGATAGGTAGTCAACCGCAACGAGAATGTACTTATTACCACGAGATGATGGGAACGGCCCCATAAAGTCTATACCCCAAACGTCAAAGATCTCACACACTTGGATGATGTTTTGTGGCATTTCGTCTTTTTATGAGGCTTTTCCTTGTCGTTGGCATAAATCACAAGACTTCACAAGATCTTGTGCATCTCGATAAATAGTAGGCCAAAAGAAGCCGGCATCAAACACCTTCTTAGCCGTGAGATTAGCATCGTGGTGACCACCCATGGGTCCCTCATGGCAAGCTCTAAGGATGTTAGAAGCTTCGGTGCCAAAAACACAACGTCGGATGATTTGATCCGCACAAGTTCGAAACAAGTAAGGGTCGTTTCAAAAGTAGAACTTGACGTCATGAGAGAATTTTCGTTTTTCTTGAGTTGTCAT
Organism: Glebionis coronaria; assembly: GCA_025667525.1. Classification (NCBI taxonomy): domain Eukaryota; kingdom Viridiplantae; phylum Streptophyta; class Magnoliopsida; order Asterales; family Asteraceae; genus Glebionis; species Glebionis coronaria. Next base: position 372,669,798 of record CM046875.1, read on the forward strand.
ACCCTTAATGATGAAGTTACCCGCATGGTAATTTGCAAAATCCGCAAACCATGGGGTGGAAGAATCAATCTTAGAATTCACTACACCAAGTGTCTCGAGTGGAAATGTTTCGGTGATTTCCTTGGGCTCGTAAACACTTTGGTGAGGATCTTCCAAACGAGAAAGATGATCGGCCGCTAGATTCTCGGCTCCTTTTTTGTCAACGATGGTGTGATCAAATTCTTGAAGGAGGCGAATCCAACGAAGTAATCTAGGCTTAGCATCTTGCTTTGCCATGAGATACTTGATAGTCGAATGGTCCGTATACACTATGCATTTAGCTAAGACGAGATAAGGTCATAACTTCTCAAATGCATACACCACGGCAAGGAACTCCTTTTCTGTTGTAGTGTATTTTAGTTGAGCCTCGGTCATCGTCTTGCTAGCATAGTGAATAGGCAAGAAGTGCTTATCATGACATTGCCCCAAAACGGCCCCAATAGCGTAATCACTAGCATCACACATGAGCTCAAAGGGGAGGTTCCAATTGGGGGCAACAAGAATGGGAGCTTCGGTAAGTTTCCTCTTAAGGATTTCAAAGGCTCGTACACAATCTTCGTCAAAGACAAAACGTGCCTCTTTTTCAAGAAGATGTGTAATGGGTCGAGAAATCTTTGAAAAATCCTTGATGAATCGACGATAAAAGCCCGCGTGGCCTAGGAAACTCCTAACTCCCTTGACGGTTTTGGGATGAGGTAATTTGGCGATGACGTCTACCTTAGCTTGATCTACCTTAATCCCCGCTTTCGAGACCTTGTGCCCTAAGACGATTCCACTCTTAACCATAAAATGACACTTTTCCCAATTGAGCACAAGGTTGGTTTCCTCACAACGTTTCAACATTCTCTCAAGATTCGACAAACACGAAGTGAACGAATTACCAAACACGGAAAATTCATCCATGAAGACTTCCATCGTCTTCTCGATCATGTCATGAAAAATAGCCATCATGCACCTTTGAAAGGTTCCCGGTGCATTGCAAAGTCCAAATGGCATTCTACGATAGGCAAACGTTCCATATGGACACGTAAACGTAGTTTTTTCTTGATCACGAGGATCGATGGGAATTTGGAAGTAACCGGAAAAACCATCTAAAAAGCAATATAAATCGTTTCCCGCAAGACGCTCCAACATTTGGTCCATGAAGGGCAAGGGAAAATGGTCTTTTCGAGTGGCTTCATTCAACTTTCGATAGTCAATGCACACTCTCCATCCGGTCACGAGTCTAGTGGGAATCAACTCGTTGGCATCGTTTGGCACAACGGTCATCCCTCCCTTTTTAGGGACACAATGAATAGGACTCACCCAAGGGCTATCAGAAATAGGGTAAATCATTCCCGCGTCAAGGAGTTTAAGGACCTCCTTTTTGATGACGTCGTGAATTTTGGGGTTCACCCTCCTTTGACTTTGGATTGCGGGCTTGTAATGATCCTCCATTAATATTTTGTGAGTACAAAACTTGGGATCGATTCCCTTAATGTCGGATAACTTCCACGCAATTGCCCCTTTGTGATCCTTTAGAACATCGACAAGTGCGGTTTTTCATCATTCGAAAGTTCCTTCGCAATAATAACGGGCAACTTGTCGTCCTCCTCTAAATAGACATATTCGAGATGAGGAGGTAAATCTTTCAACTCAAGGATAGGTGGTTCCTCAAGTGAAGATTTGGGCTCGATACTCATAACCTCCTCGGGTGGAGGAAATGGGAAATCGTTAAGAAAATCCTTGATAATCGAGAAGTCCTCATCGTTGTCGAGGTCTTCGTTACAAGTACGTGGAACATCGAATTCTTCCAACGTAAAACCACCACCTTCAAATGGAGTGAAGGTTGGTGTCGAATTATCAAGAATTGGATCTAACATAGTGGGATTGCCACTAGTTTCTTCATCACCAAAACCTAGAACTTCTTGTGAAAATTCCTCGCAAACCACGTCGATCATATCAACGAGGTTTATGGTTGCAACGGAATAAACATGAGAAATTTGAGAGTTTTGAGTTGCGTTTATAACAAGTTCCTCGTCGTTGAAACGTAAGGTGATCTTTCTAGCATGAACATCGATCAAAGCCATAGACGTATCTAAAAACGAACGACATAGAATGAGAGGAACTTGAGGATCCGTGGGGATATCAACAACGATAAAGTCTACGGGATAGTAGAACTTCCCCACTTTCACAAAAACGTCTTCCGCCAAACCACATGCGGGAATTGTGGAATGGTCGGTCAACTCGATAGACATTAGTGAAGGAGTAAGATTAGGAAGATTGAGCGACTTGAAGATTGCAAGTGGCATCAAGTTAATGCTAGCACCAAGATCGGCCAAGGCGAAGCATTCCTCCATATCTTGGATTGCACAAGGAATCAAAAATTTACCGGGATCATCGACTTTTTGAGGTATGCGATTAAGATAAACCGACGAACAACTAGACAATTGGTGCAATTTCTCCTTGTTGTTCAACATACTCTTAAAGTTAGCGGCAAACCGAGGCATCATGACCAAAGCATCGGCGAAACTCACATTAAGGTGCAAATCACGAAACATTTTCATAAAAAGTTCAAATTGATAATTGTCGCACTCTTGACGTTTCTCCTTCCTAAGTCTCGATGGATAGGGAAAAGGTGGTGTGGGTTGAGGCATAGTAGGCATAGCCTTTCGAATCTCGGGTTCCAATGATGGTAATGGGTCAACCGTAGGTGTGGCATGAGCGGTACTTCGTGGGATTGGGACATGCTCCTTTTGGACCACCACATCGGGTTCTTCCTCAATTGCTTCCTCCGTAGGAGCAATTGGTTGAGGAGTCGGTTCCTTAAGTGTCTTACCACTACGTGTGGTAATCACTTTCATCTCACCCTTAGGGTTGGATACGGTGTTGCTAGGAAGACTACTCGAAGACGGTTTACACATTATTGCCTCAAACATAGACGAGATTTTATCTTCAAACACGGATTGCCTCTTCTTGGATTTTATCATTTCTTGTTTAATCTCGTGTTGCCCTTGTTCCATTTTTTGTTGGTTTTGTTGCAACCTAGTGACATTTCCTTCCATCTTGTTGGTGTGGATTTTAAGTTCATTAGCTAACTCATTTTTCAACTCTTTCTTCAAGTCGTTCTTAAACTCGGATCTTAGGCTAATGATTTCTCTTTGAATATTGTCAAACCTAGCATCATTCCCACTAGCGTATTCAACAAACTCACTTGGAAGATCTTTCAATGTTTGCAAACCCTTGTTGTTGTTTTGAAAATCATTTTTGTTTGAAACTTGATTATTAGCCCCTTGATTCCCATAGTTTCCCTTGTTGTAATTGTTTATGAAACCAACTTGATTGTTGCGATAGTTGTTGTTAGCATTTTGATTTGAACCAAAACCCGGTGGAGTCAATTGATTGGAGCGGGAAACTTGACCGTTTTGGTTGTAATTTCCCGTGGCCGCGAAGGCACTCGAAGTGTTACCACCGTTGGTAATGCACTCGGAGAAATCATGACCTCCACCACAATACATGCAAGAAACCTCAACCCCTTTAGCCGTAGCGGGAGCACTTTGTTCACCAACTTTAAACTTAATCAAAAGTCCTTTAAGCTTATCAAAAATCTTGTTTTCCAAGTTCGCCTCAATTTGGCAAGCATCGATGGTAGTAGACAAAGAAGGTGAAGCCGAAGACGAAGCCTTACGAACACTAGACGTGCTACGAGGACTATACACCTTAGATCTATTTTCAATTATCACCAAAGCTTCCTCAACCGTTTTACATAAAAAAATTACCACCCGCGGCGGCATTCAAATAATCCCTTTCATGATCATTAAGTCCATTGTAAAACGTGTCAATTTGATGCAAGTCGGAAAAACCGTGATGAGGACATTCATATAACATTTCCTTAAACCTATTCCAAGCCGTTGAAAAACTTTCATTAAACTCTTGTGAAAACTTTGAAATCTCGTTTTAGAAGTGCGTAGTCTTAGAGGGCGGAAAAAATTGGTTCACAAATTTTGAAACGAGATCCTTCCACGTCAATATAGAATTGGGTGGCTCTTTCTCTAACCAAATTTTAGCGGGCCCCGCTAAGGAATACGGAAAAAGCATCATCTTAATCGAGTCATTCAAGACATCCTTAAACTTGCAAGTGGCGGTAAGACGATTGAATTGGCGGATATGGTTGTGTGGATTGTCCTTCTCATCACCACGGAATTTGTTGTTTTGGATCATTGACAACAAACCTGTTTTCACCTCAAAATTCTCCGCAAGGATAGCGGGAATCACAATAGCCTCTCCATAACCCTCGGTGGGTGCTTGAAGTAACTCCATCATAGTTCGATTCGCCATGGTTGGTGCTTCTCTTACAATGGGTTCGTCAATAGGAGACTCCTCAATAGAATGATTTGGAGTGGGAGTTTTGTTCTTTCGTTTACGTGCACATCTTGCTTGATTACGAGTTAGCATAAACGTCACGTACAACGAGGGGACGAGCAAAGAAGATTCTTTTTGGTGTTTTGTATTTTTTTTTTCAATTTTTTTGTGGTTTTTGATTGTATTAACCTTTTTGGATTTTGGTGAATGTATTAAGTAGACACAAATCTACAAATCTCCTCCTTAATCAAATCTCTTGATTAAAGAAGCCACAAGGAATGAAAACGATCACGTGAGGTGAACGCCTTCGATGACTTTTTAGAACGTTGGTGGAACACCAAAACGTTCAAGAGGGTTTAATCAATGAAAACCAAGAAAATATATATGATACTTAGTAATACTTTGGGCGGCAAAACCTCGATTGGCTCTCAAAATCAAATACTCACAAGCAAGCGGGGAAACGAGGCGGCGCGAAGCACTTAAGAGCCTTTTTCCTTAGGATATATTTTATAATATCCGCCTTATACCTACCTTATAGTTTGTATTTTTCAAGATTGAGCTTCACGAAAGTATTTATCTATTTTTGCCTTTCTCTTTGGTTTGAGATTCGAATACAATGATTGGGTAATGACCTCCCAAGTCAAGGTTGTGATTTCTCACGTATTTGGAGTACTTGTGAATTTATTGTTCTACGTATACACTATAGTAATAGTATTCACACAAAAACTGAAAACCGATAATACGTATTAGTAGAGTGCTACTAATACAAATACTAATTATGGTTAGTATATAAAAATAAAAATTCCAATCAAAACACAACACGCCTCCCCGGCAGTGGCGCCAAAATTGATGTAGTGTTTTTACTACTCTTTAGGAAAAGAGAACAAAAGTGGCAAGTATTAAGTGTCGGTTTAGGAAAACCAAGCACTAATGACCAAATAAGTTCAAGTTCGTTTCTCAAGGAGGATTAGTGTGTGTGTAATGAATTGATTATATTTGTGATTTTATTGTTGAAAGAGAAAAATAGAAATGAGATTAGAAGAGAATAACGGTTACGAAGACGGATTAAACTAAGTCTAAAAAGGTGTACACGTAGAATCGTAAAAAGTACCAAAATTAAAATTTTAACCTAAAAATTCCTAAAAATTACCAAAAATCCACAATAATATTCTAAGAGTTTACAAAAAATCCAAACTTGCTAAAACCTTTTAATTAATAAGATAATGACTTTTTAATGCTAATTAAAGCCCTAAAAATCAAAATTAATTATTAAAAAGTCCCAAACAATATTTTAAAGTCTGTAAACCTCAAAAATACTCTAATTAAGCGAAAAACAATTTTTCAAAATTTTAAAATCACTAAAAACAATTTTTAAACAATTAAAAACTACTAAAATCAATTAAAACTTAAATTAATTCTAGAAAATAATTAAAAGACTCTAAAAATATTGGAAAGTTGCAAAAATCCTAATTAAGTGTTTAGAACCTAGGAAAAATATAAAAATTTAGAAAATCAGACTTTTAATTTTTAATAATAAAATAATATTAAAATAATATTAAAAATCCAAAAATCATAAAAAAATTCTAAAAACTTGCAAACTAGCTTAATTTAACCTAAATAACTCAGAAATGAAAGTTAAATTACCTAAATACCCCTATTGGGCCTAGAAAATGGGCTAAACCCAGAACAGTAGCTTATTGGGCCAAAATTGGGCCCAATAACAAAAAGTGTTCAAAATAAGCCCAAAAAGCACAGGTTGACTCAAAATTTGATTTTAAACAACTTTTTCCAAAGGCCCAAAAGCTGAAAGTGTGAAATAAGCTAACTTATAACAAGCAGCTTATTCTTAATGGGTTTTTTGGCCCATTAAGCTATAAGCCAATGCCATAAGCTAAAATTTGACACGCAAGCTTCTTTTGACCTAAAAAAGACTTCTGCAAAAAGAAATTTGAAATAAGCCCAAGGAATAAGCCTGAAAATGCAATAAGCAATCTACAGAAAACGACAAAATAGTCGTTTTTTAGTTCTAGGCCACCCCAAGTGCTGATTCAAGTTCCAAAAGCTTTGAAATGACTTAATTAAGCAAAATCAACAAAAAAATTTCAAATAAGCTGACTCAATAAGCTGGAAAAAGCAAATAAGCACTTATGTAAAAGTCAAATAAGTTGGTTTTCTAGTAAAAAGTCAAAGTCAAAGTCCAATAAGCTCCAGTCTACTTAAATGGGTCAAATAATGAAGACCTATCGCAAAAAATAAGTTGTTGCAAGTCTGGATAAGCTAGAATAGCTTATTGATAAGCTGAGTTCAAAATTACACTAGCAGGGGCTAGTTTTGGGTGTTGAGCAGTGGGAACTTTTCCCACTACTTGACTTGTTTGACTTTTTGTCTTAAGTGGCTGTTTTGGAGATTCAGATTACACAAAGGCACCCAAATAATCTTTGGATCATAAGGAGTCAATAACAATCAAAATAACACAATCACTAACACCCAATTGATACAGTTTAATCAATTAATCACCATATATTGCACAAACATGAAACAATAAGCAGTTAAGCACTTATGAGCAGTTTTAGCACAAATCAGCCAGCCAAATTCAACCAAATGCATACACAAGCTATTATAAACTCCAATAAGCAAGTCTAAACAGGTTTCATGCAATGGTTCAAAGAATTAAGCAAGATTCAAGCCAATGAAAGTTACCGATGAACACTAACACGTGCAGTTTTCTACTTTGCTGATGTATTTGACACTTAAGCCAGATTCAATACTCAATATCAATCAAATAAGTTATAATAATGATGTTCTAACAACTTTCAACCCTAAGAATGCACAAATACTAGATTTTACCAAAATCTTAGGTCAAAAACAGTCAAATTCACCAAGTTATAGCAGATTGTTTGATTTGAAGTTTCAAACCCAAAAACTTGCAGCAAAACACTCTCAACAAGGCATATATCAGATACCAAGCATAAACAACACAATCCAACAACACAATATCAAGTTACAAGCACAAACAGATAGACCCAAACACCCCTTTATCTTTTCCAAATCAAATTTTTCAAAGTAAAAGTGAGATTCAAGACTACCCAAGCACCAATTAACACAATAACAAGCAAGATAAACAGATTCAAGCAGATTTAAGCCACAAAATTCACAAGAACACAAGCCACATACAAATATCACCAAAAATCATGAATTTAAGCAGATTTTAGGATTGAGTATGCAAACCTCATGGATGTACATCCACACCCACGAATTTTGAGCTTATGTGCTAGCAAGAACGAGCACAAGCTTCCACAATAAAGCCTGCTAAGAATCAACAAAGTTAGAAGCACAAGTATAAAAATCAGAAACTTGGAAAATCTTGATTAATGCAACCTTGTTACCCCACACTTGATTATCCCCAAGTTATAAGCCTCACCACACCTTAATCAACACAATTAGGATGCTATGATCAGCCCTATAACCCAAGAATTCCAAGATAGAAACAAGAACTTAGCAAAATATCAAGAGAATGAGAAAATGTGCAAACTTTTGCACACTCCTCTTTTGAAAACAGGTTTTAAACTTCAAATTCAGTAAGCAATAAACATAAACAAGCAGTAAATAGATGGCACTTTGTCTTTCTTCAAAACACTTAACTCAAATTCATTAAACTGAAAATGGATTTACAAGTGTTTGAACAAAGGAAAAACCAAAAGCAAACGTCTATGTGAGACCTAAGGGCTTTATATATAGCCTTACATGTGAACTTAGAACAGCTGAAAACTAAAAACCCTAATGCTTGAAGTCCCAAAATTGCCCTTGAGGTTTTGTCTTCTTTGGAGAATCATGTGACTCGTTTTGGAGTTATGTAAGAGCTGGCAAGTGCAAAGTTGATCCAAAGGTGTGTATGAAGCTTAGAAAGTAAGCATAATTCTCCAACGTTGGATTGCTGGTTTGTTTTTGTTTGGACGTGAAGGGTGGGGCAGGGAAGGTAGCATGTGACAAAAGGGATGATGATGTGGCATGTTTTAAGGTTGGGATGTGATTAGCAGACCCTTAATCATTATTCTGGAAAGAATTAGCCTTTAATTCACAATGATTAAGGAATGCCTAATTGTGTTCTTGAGCTGATGAACACAAGGTTTAATCCGTTTTGGGGGTGATTAATATTTAAAAAGGTGTTAAGGCGCCAATGTTTGTTTAATTAACTAATCAGGGGTAAGTGGGATTTGATGTGGAGGCAGGGAAGAGTATGATTAGTGGAAAAGATTGAGTGGGCTACGTGGCATGACATGGTTGGTTAAGGTAAGTTTGGTGTCTGGCCAACTTAAACCCTTCTTCTCTTCTTCTCTTGTTTTTTCTCTTTAAAAAGTTATCAACGCCCAAACTAGCCTTATCAACTTTTGCACTTTTGCACTTTTGGCCCAAAAACTTTTACAAAGTGAATTCAGGGGTATTTCTTGCCATTTTTGAATTCTTCAAGGGCTGATTTGGCATTTTGATGATGGATAATGGTCTTGACTTGTATAATTGATGTTTTGGAGGACTGAATTTGCCAATTCTTGTTTGATGAGGGACCATTTTTGCCAAATGTTGAAAGTTGAGGGTCCTTTTTGTAATTTTGAGATTTTCAAAGGACCAAACTTGTAATTTCTTGTACTTTGAAGGACTTTATGATATATTAGAGGACCCTTCTTCATAATTATTCAAATCTTCAAGGGTTGAACTTGGGAAAGTCTTCATTAGGGCTTGGTTCATTGTGCGGCTTCGTTTCCCGTGTTCGTTTTTGCATGATTCTTGTGATCTTTTGTCATTTTCTCAATATTCGTACCTAAAATATACAAGTAACAAACACAAGCATATATATGGGTATTTTGATGATATTTAATGCATTTTAAGCCCTATTTGGACGATGAGACTATGTATAAAAGCAGTCTCATCATAGACTCTCTGAACTTAACTTTAAAAAAAGAAACTCGACCAAAGGTGCTACCTACTGCCCAGAACAGTCAACACAAGACAGCCCTAAAAATCGGACTGTTTTACGCCTTTATACACCAACCCTCTAAACATCATTAATTATCCCTAAATTCTTAACACAAACCCTAACATCATTGATGGATCTTAATTACTAAATTTTTTTTTAACCACGTTTCCAATTCTTTAACCTTATTTTTCATCGACTACCAACAACTATTTCAACTCTTTGTAAATTCCAATTTTTTTACCATGTAAGACTCAACACAAAAGATACCATTATCCCAAACGTAAAAACAAAGAAAATCTTAAACTATCTCAATAGCCTCTACACCATAAGTACCGTACAAACAAACACGTGAAATGAGGACTCGATAAATGCGCTACTACAGAAGTTGAACATCTCAAAGAGAAACGAGCTAGCAAACATCCCAAGAATACAACCGATAAGTAGAAAATAATTTTACATATATAGGCATAGGCGTACATACACTCAAATCCATCCAACATATACTATACAAGCATGTATTAACCCTCTTTCATGCAACCATACTTAGGAATCCATTGATGTCGTGGTACTTATGTTGGCCACCATACTTATATAAGTCCTCTTTCACCAATGCACTCCCTCCTATGATGACACTTATAAGAATTAATATTACACATAACACATCAGTCTACCAACTCAAATAATCACATAAATCCTACAACTCATATAAGCACATAATCCATAATATAACATAAGGTCCAAATTTCCATGTATCAAAATAACGTAGCTAATGCATGAAACACATAAACTCGTAATCCAGCTGAACCACCCTAGACAAAATTCAAAATGTATAAAGAACATGAAAACGTAATTAAACGAAATCCAACAATGACTAGCGTATACGACTATAGTTCAACCCGCACTATTCAAAACTCGAAAAGAAAATAACATGTAGCTAAGTATGAACTTACTATGGTTCAATTCATACTAGTCAAAACATCACAATAAATAACATCCAAACATATTAATTAATATAAAATGCACACATACTCCTATGACGCCTATATGCAGGAACCCTTAAGCTATAGACTAGGCTACACGACTAGGCAACCTAATTCTCTATAACCATTGTCTCTGATACCATTATGTCACACCCCACCATGGCGGAATATGGGGCGCGACGTATGGATATCATCACAACAATAACGTGTCTATAGAGTTAACTAAATGAAATAGAAATGTCATAAAAAGGTGACACAATGTCATGACAATATCTCAAATAATGTAGGTGTCTAGGTAAGTAGGTAACAGGCCTACCTCTTACCAAAGACATTTAAATAACACACATCAAACATATAGGTATCAAACAATTTACTAAACCAAAAGACAAAATAAAATCTAGGAGGAAAGGGATTCTTCCTAATGCAATCCTAGCAGCCTCTATACTCTAGCCACTTCTAACATCATCTTGCACAACTACCTCACCTGAAAATGACACTAAAATCTGTCAACATAAAGTTGGTGAGAACATAGGTTTAAGTTATCTAGAACATCATAAGAAACCTTTACATCCGCCATAAATAAGTTGAAGAAAAACAATTTATAGTAATGGACCATAATGTGATAATCATGTTACATGCATCCACAACAAAACTTAAACTAAGTACTGATCACATCTACAATTCACAAAGCACACTATAACAATAAAGAAGTATCCTGTCACACACACAAGAACACACACCACACTATCCAGATCTTTCCCACACCACCTGTGGAAGATAAACTATATCCCCATCGAGATATCTTGCCTCCAAAGAGACGATGCACAAGTACTCAGGACGGATCGTGTCCCACGAACCAAGAACTCAGGACGGATCGTTCCCCACGCTCCACACACATCACAACTGGTCCCATAGACGCCCATACATCTATGTACCAATCCCAATCATAACACAATCAAGATTCATATATCAGAACACATATCAAAGCACATATGAGAACACATAAGCACGTAAGTCACACAATAGCACATTTATGTCCACACATTTTAAAACATAGTACTAAATCATTTTAAGAACATTAGAAGTGTCATCTCCATCCAATACTAGAAAAACATTTAAAAACGTAGCAAAAATGGGACTATGAACTCATCTTACGAAAGCAATCCAAAGTCTCCTCACGAACAACCAATTACCTAAAGCACATAATACAATAATACGCACGTCAACATTGACTCCGGAACTCTAATCCTTTATCAATGTAACAATCCCTATGATGGATACATCTCAAATTCTTTCTCAAGTCAGCCCCATGTTAGCCCTCTAAGTGCCCATTAACCCAAAATACCCAAAACATGATTTTAAGCCTTGTCGTACAAACACTAACCTTGAACTCGACACTTGTACAAATAATTCGACCAAACTACTGACCTCCATAGGCTATACATTCTGATAATTTAAAAAGTACGTTCCGAGTACATAATTTTAGGCTTTTGAATCACCCAAAAAGCTTTAAAAGCGGATAAGTTATGACCAAAACGATTTTACCTAAATCTGCCCAGACATTAGCGACGGATTCTGACAGTTTAGCGACGAATTCTGGCAGATTAGCGACAGTTTCTGCCTAATCCGATTTAAACCCTAAAAACGATTTTAAACCCTAAAAACCCCTCATTAATTACCAAATTCAAGCCCTAAATTATTTTAATTCCAGAAAATTAAAAACCCTAATCCATCATATGATTATTAACATGATTCTCACATAATTAATTAAATAAGAACAAGAATTTAATAAAGATCAATACTTTTAGATGATCAAAACCATGTTTTTTTTCCTTTTCAAGAACCTTAACTTTTTCCCCTTTTTTTTTCCTTTTCCTTCCTGTGTTTTTTTTTCATTCGTTGATTGTATTTTTTTTTCAAATCTATTTATATAGTATATACTACTAGTTCAAGCCCAATACAAAAAGCCCCCTTCTTTTTTTCTTTTTTTTTTCTTTTCCGACTATTTCACAAAATTTTCCAAAAATATAAATTTTTATTTATTTAATTATTAAATTCGTTTTTAATTAATATTACCTTATTTATATTTATTATTTATTCCTTAATTAATTAATTACACCTAAACCTTTAAACTAATAAATTAAACTACTATATTAAAAATACTTAAATTCCATTTTTCTAAATAATTCCATTCTTATAAAATCCCTAACTTATAACTCTTAGACTACTACAACCTATACCACTAAATGCTTACATATATAATTACGTAATAACATTACGTACACAATATTAAATACGTACACTCGAAAAGTAAAATAACAATATAATTCCCATAGCTATTACATACACATAAAATGACCTTAAAAATGTCATATCACTTCATAGTCACATCCATGTGAACTCATGAGCACGAACTATTCCCAATGTATCATCATATAGAGTACCACGTACTACATAAACGATGTCTGAACCCAAGTCAAAGTCTCAAACACAAACATATAACACATAAACGCACACTCAGCACATAATCAAAGTCAAACATTCACAAATGGAAAATCTCAAAATTTATGGTTGTCACATTGACTCTCTAAGCATGTTTTTCTCAGGAAACTGAAGCAGGTATTTGATGTGCATGGAGTCCAACATCATGATAGGCTGCATTTATAGAGCTCATCTGGGGTTTTATAAGCGGGGAGATTATCCAAACTGTTAAATAAATGTTTAAGATAATTTTTATAACGTTTGCACTTTAATTCATGTAATAATTGTATTGATCTTTTATCTCTTGCTCTACATACTATTTGTTGTTGATCCACCTACGTGACACCCAAATATTATTTCCGCTGCACTTGACCAATTTGGGGGTGTCACACAAGTTCCTTCAAACCCTTCACAAATTTGGAGATATGATAGAATACCAATCCGCGAAAATCTACTTTGAGCATCAACTTTACCATAAAAACTCTTCCCGTTAATCATATACTTCTCTAAGAAATATATCTGAGCCATTAATATCATAATGATATTCTGTATAAAATTAGAGATCCCATGTACCTGTGTGTAACCATCTTGTTTTGTGTGCCAAAACTCAACCAAAACTTTCAAACAGCAGCAAATCCTTCCTTATCTGAGATTCTTCTTTGTCCAATATCCTTTTAGCGTGTGTTCTCCAATATCGGACAACACCGGTCAGCGGATATAATACATATATCAGACAACACTGCGTCTGTCAGAGGCTGAAATTCAATTGTCTGTGGATAGATCCATCAGCGGAAACAACCTCTGTCAGTGGCTACGTAAAACATGTTAGTGGCTAGTTTCTTAGCCTGTACATATTCAGCCCATGTTTGGTCCCTTTGTTTTGATCATAGTATTAGGGTTTTATCACACAAACCCTAATTTACAAACCAAGATCCCGACTGCTGCATCTCCATGTACCACGACTTGTTGTATTAATAACCATAACACGCTGCCAGGGGTCATCATTGATCCATGATGAATCAATTCCCAAAAGCTAGCAGCACATTATCTTGAATTAATAACAACAAATAACCAGATCTAGGGTTTTTAAACCAAACTCTAAAAACGCAATCCATCTCTACAACCAACTTCAACCATCAATAACTCCCTCATAATCGATCAGATCGACGATCGCTCTAGTGAGATCCTAGACACATGTGTCAAGAACCTACAGCGCGAATTTCACGATGATCCAACGGTTAACGAAGAAGATATCATTGTTTTACTATGGTTGTTCACAGAAAACTGCACATAAACATCTTCTTTGCAGTGATCTTCGACACCCTATAACATTTTCTTGGAGGCTAATAAATAAGGTTGTACGATTTGAAAAGTTACTTAGCTTCTAGCCCCAAATCGTTTAAAAGTTGCTCGGTAATGACGAGAGTTCATAGCCAAGGCATAACTTATGAAGCGGGGCGCGAAGATTGGCGAGTCCGAAAAGGCCCTAACAAGGCATGAGGGCTATATTTTGTTGCTAAAGATCCAAAAGTGATGTGAAGAATCATTTATCGAAAATCAATATGAAGGATCGAGACACACGACGAAAAGCAAAAACTCCCCAAAAGTCATGGAGAAGTGTATCCGAAAAGACCCTAACAAGGTATGAGGATAAATAGATCCAAGTCAATAAAGGAGGCGGATCGTTGTATATCAAAATCCAAAATAAAGATTGGAGAAAAATGAAGAAGTCGTGGTCCATATATGAAAAATCTCTCAAAAATTCCAAGTGAAGAAATTCCAATTATGAAGAGAAGACCATTATTTCATGAACGTCTCTCAAGATTTGAAGTATGAAGTCGCTGCCAAATATCGGCCCGAGAAAGGTCTCAAATCGCGAACCAAGTTATGCCAAGATATGAACTTTTTGATATCCCGAGAAGCAGTTTTAAAAGATTTGGTCCTTTAGCTAACTATTGATTAAATCGTGCACTTTATTTTCAGACTAAATAATTATCGAAATAAGTCAAACAATGCATCTTCGTGATCATTCAAAGACAAATAATAAAATATAAGAGATACCCCTAGGAATAAGGGAGTCTAAGTGAATAATTGGCCCACATGAGTTCGTGTTAGTTTACTAACTTATAATAACAATGATCTCGTTTTTAAGCTTGGTTTGGAGAAAGTGAAAAGTTGAGGATGATGATTATTCATAACATTTTCAAAACCCAAGGTATGCTTTTAATTTCTTTGCTTTGCATTTTTTATAATTTTCTATCTCTTTAATAAAGGCCAATGTGGATTGATTATGATGAAAATTGTAAACATGCTTTGTAACTAATGCATTGCATGAGGACATTGCAATGGTCAAGTGTAGGGGATTTGATAGGTGTGTAAACACCCATCTTTTCTACCACTTAATTACAATAATAACCGGACCAAAACATGTATTTTATGTCTTTTATGTCGGAATTATGCGTGGTTTGTGTTTTTGTTGTATTTTAGGATGAAATTATGAAAAGTGGAGAAAACACGAGAATTCACGGGCATTTACGGCTTTTATTGAAGAAAAAGATGAAAGACGGAGTCGAGAAGTCAAAAGTGGAAAAAGAACGGAAGTCCAAGACCAATTCTGAAGATTTATCGAAGAAAAAGTGAAAAGACGGAAGTTTATCAAAAGCCAAGAAACTCAAGTCTATTCTATTGAAGAAATTAAAGACGAGTTCAAAAGATATCCCGAGCCACAAGTCCTTAAAGTCCAAACTTAAAAGAAAGATGAGAAGAAAAGGACTAATAACGCAATTAATGAAGATTAAATGAAGGAAGGACTTAATCCCGCAATTAACAAGAAATGAAGGAGGGGAGGAAGTTTCCTTAATCCTCCCCTATAAATAGATTAGGATTGTTATCATTTGTTTTGTTGGCTAACTTGACAAATTAGCTCTTCCATTTTTAATTACCTTGCACCTTTTATTACTTGTCCAATTTAATTACCTTGTCTTGCACTTAATTACCATTTAATTCAAGTAAGTTTTCCTTTTTAATTCTTGTCAAGCTTTACTTTTATCTTGTTAATCTCATTCTTCCTTTCTTAATCTTTGTGTTGATTTGTTTATGTTCATGTTCTTAATTTTTGGTTGATTTGATTAAAGTGGTTTTGATTATTTTGATCTTTATTATTTGATCTGATTGCTTTGGATTGATTGTTTATGCTTTATATTTGTTTATTAATTTGTTTGATTTAATTTTGTGTTTGATTTGGTTAAGTTTTATTTAGATCCGTACCTTTTCTTTCTCCTTGTTCTTCGTTTTTCAGTAACTGTTCTTTCCCAGACTTGAGCCCAGTTTATTCCGCATAAAGGTTTGTCAGTTTGTGGTCTATGCGGAATATAATTTATTCCGAGTAAGGGTTTTGGCAATTAGGCTTATGCGGAATATTATTTATTCCGAGTAAGATAAGTTTCCGAATAGGCACTTCTTTCCGAATAGGGGTACATTCCGAATAGGGGACTTTCCGAATTGGTGACAGGATTCCGAATATACCAACATTCCGAGTGGACAACTTATTCCGAATAGGGGGAATATTCCGAATAGGACTGGTTATTCCGAATAGGACGATCTTTCCGCATAAGGGGATCTTTCCGAATAGGCTCTTTATTCCGAATAGGGACAGCTATTCCGAATAGGGGATTATTCCGCATAGGGTCTAATTTTCCGAGTAAACAAATATTCCGAATAGGGGCTATCTTTCCGAATAGGTGACAGTTATTCCGTATAGCATTTATTCCGAATAGGAGTTTATTCCGGATTGGGAAATCTTAGTTTTTAGTTTTCTGCCTTTTCGTTTTAAGCTTTACTTTTCCCGCTTTTTGCCTTAATCGCACTTTAAGTTTATTGCCTTAGTTTAAGATTTAGTTTTAGTTGCGTTTTAAGTTTGCCTTAGTTAGATTTAAGTTTGCGTTATTCACCTTTATTGCCCTTAGTTTTAGTCGCACTTTAAATACTTGCACTTTATTTTTAATTAGACTTAGATTTACTTTAATTGCACTTTTACTTTAATTGTTTTGCACCTTTTATTTTCAAAACTACAACGACACATCTTTGATCCACCAAAGTTCAACGAAGTCACATAGAGAGCTAGGATCAATTCGATTAGACCAACACAACGAACTTTAATTTTTATATTCAGGGTGTCAAAAGCCTTGTATCAAATGGCGCCGCTGCCGGCTCTTTTCGTAAAGATCAACAGTTTTTTGTGAGAGACACGTTGCTTTTTGGGATCCGTTCACTTGTGAACGTTATTTTTCTTGCATAAAAAATTCAAAAATCATAAAAATTAAAAAAATTCATAAAAACCATAAAAATTAAAAATTTCAAAAATCCAAAAAGATTTTATCTTTATTGTGTATATATATTGTCTTTGTGTTTGGTTTTGTTTTCTTTTGCATTTTCAGGTGTATGCGTACTAGATCTTCTAATTACCAAGAGCCCGAGCCTCAAGAAGATTTAGATATGGCAGGTGTTAACAACAATAATCAACTACCGCACCTCAATAATAATAATAACAACAACAATGCTCTTCCACAGCCCGATCTTCGGACCATGGAGGAACTTTGTCAACCAACAATGTTTGGACGAGGAGGACCGATTGCGCCGATGCAAATCAACGCTCCTGAGTTTTCGTTGAAGCACCACATGATTCAGCAAGTACAAACAAACCCATTTAGAGGATTGCCTGATGATGATGCCAACAAACACCTCGACAAGTTCATTACAATCACCCAAAGCATGAAGTTGCCTGGGGCCACAATGGATGTTCTCCGCTTACAACTCTTCCCACATACTTTATCCCATCATGTAGAGAAATGGTTTGATCGTCTTCCGAAGAATTCTATTCACACTTGGGATGACATGACTCAACGCTTTCTTTCGCGCTACTTTCCACCATCCATGGTCACAAGCCTTCGTAATCAGATTAGCGGTTTCATGCAAGATCCCGATGAATCTCTTTTTAATGCATGGGAGAGATATAATGTCTTGATCGACCGTTGTCCAAACCACAACATGCTTCCGGTCACCTTGATCGATACTTTCTACAACGGATTGACTTTTTGAGATCGTGATACGATCAATGCAGCCGCCGGTGGCACATTCATGAAAAGGAGACCCGAGGAGTGTAGAGAGTTAATTAAAAACATGACTACTCATCATAAGAACTGGGATTCCTCTGCTTCTTCTAGAAACAACACGAGAGTCAATGTTTCTTCTACCTCAGCAAACCCTGAGATGACCGAACTCACCCGCATGATGGCTGAAATAAGCAAAAGTATTACGCTTCTCGCTTCAAATCAACAACAACAACAAGTTAAAGCGGTTGCTAATCCTTGTGAAACATGTGGCGGTCCTCACTCATACACCGATTGTCCTTCTACACAAGGAAATCCGGAAAATGTGTATGCAGCTTACGGTAATTATTCACCGGAAAATTACCAAGCTAGACAACAAGGGGATAGAAATCTGCTAAGCTACCGTTCAAACAATTACCTTTCACCCGGTTTTTCTCCTCAAAACCAAAATCCCGCCAACAACTACAATAGAAGCAACCAAATCCCACCTCGTGCTTCTAACCCTTATCAACCACCCACCCAACAACACCCACCCATTAATCTCGATGTTGACACAATCATGAGAACTCAAGGTGAGCAAATCAAGAATCTGCAGAGCCAAATAATTAATTTGAAAGGAGATATCTTGAAGCAAGGTAATGACATCAGAACTGAGGTTCGTGATAATCTTCAATCCTCTTTCATCACTCAAACAACTGAATTGAAGAATCTGTTGGCTAGTTTCTTGCCTGAAGCTCAACCTTCTTCTTCTTCGGGTTCTCTACCTTCAAACACCGTCACTAATCCGCGAGCCAATGTGAGTGCTATAACTACGCGTAGTGGAATTACCATTGTCAATCCACCTGATTCACCACCATTATCTACACCTCCTCCACCACCATGTATCCCTACTCCTCTTATGCTTAGTGATAGTACACCATTACCGTCTCCGCCTCGTCATGACGATGTATCTCGGAAGGACCCTTCAACATCACAACCATCACCAACTACACCTCCACCCAATCCTTATCAACCCAGAATCCCATACCCTTCTAGCATAGGCAAGACCAACGAGCTAACCAAGAATGACTGTAATGTAATGAAATATGTGGAAATGCTATCTAAAATGACCATCAACATTAGCCTCGTTGAAGCACTTTGCCACATGCCGAAATTTGTCAAAGCATTCAAGGACTTGCTTAGCAAGAAGGAGAAGCTGCTTGAACTCGCCAACACACGATTAAATGAAAACTGCTCTGCAGTCCTTCTTAGAGAACTTCCGGAAAAGCTTGGAGATCCCGGTCGTTTTGTGTTGTCTTGCGTATTCAACAAAACTGAAGAATTTACTGCCCTTGCTGATCTCGGGGCTAGTATTAATCTTATGCCACTCAGTGTTTGGAAAACACTATCTTTACCCGACCTCATTCCAACAAAGATGACTCTTGAACTTGCAAATCGCACTCTCGCTTACCCCGTCGGTATAGCCGAAGACGTGTTTATCAAAGTTGGCACATTTACCTTCCCGGTCGATTTTGTCGTAGTTGATTATGAAATGGACCCTCGTATTCCTCTAATACTTGGTCGGCCATTCTTGAGAACCGGACGTGCTTTAATAGATGTGGCCGAAGGTGAGTTAATCTTACGAGTCGGGGATGATTCTAAAGTTTTTAAAATGGGGAAGCTTACAGGCAAATCCTTTGGAGGCCGAGAATCACTGAATATGATAAATGTGCTCGATGACTTTACCGTCTATGACAATCCTCTATTCGAGTCTTCCACTGATAATCCACTCTTTGAAGATGATGTGGATGATTCTCACTCTACTTTGGACGCTTCTCCCATTTTTGATTCTCCACCGGTCTTCGATGCTTATGATGATGATTCTAGCTCAGATTCGGATGATTTTGATTGTACTTCTGAGTATCCCGAGCTGCCCACTTTCGATGATTTTGATGAGGCTGATACTCTCTCGAGCGATTCTTCCCATGATGAAGATCCTCCGCCATCACTCGATCCTACTTTGGACAATTACTCATTCGAGGAAGATTTCTCTGAATTTCTTAACACATACTTCCCTCATGAGAGTGATGCACCTCCTTTGGACTTTGAAGATTATCGTCTTGATCCTACTTTGGATTTGAAGAGCATTTTGTCCAAGGAAAAGAAACCGGTTGACACCGAAATCCGTTGCACTTATGATTTGACACCTCTTTGTCCCACTTCTGAGGACGAGGTTGTGCTTCTTTGCGGATCTTCTTCACACTCGGCTGAGCCGGAGTGCTATTTTCCCCTGAAGGAAAAGGTGTTCGATCCCGGTATTGAAGTCTTTAAGCCATCTCAGTATCCACCTGATGAAATAAAAGGAAAAATCTTTGGAAATTTGGAAGACATGCTTACACCGCTTCATACTTGCTCCCACCATGCTCCATCACTGCTTAAGGGAACCCTGCCACTTCTCTTTTGGCTTGCCTTGTTCGCCTTAAGCTCTTGCTTATTGATGGATGAAAACTATGTCTTCGATCCTGGTGGATTTGTTTCATGCTACTTCCGTTGATGATCAAGGTCGAGTCAGGCTCACGACTCGGTTAACAAAAACCAAGCGCTTCTTGGGAGGCAACCCATGCATCTATCTTTCCGCTTTCTTTACCATAAGTGTAGGGGGGACCCCTTGGATTGCTATTTCCTCTCCTCACTTCTTAATCAGGGATTCGAGCTTCAATGATCCACTCTTGATGATTCTTGACGACCCGTGATTCCGTGTTCTACTTCTTCCCGGTTCTATCCTAAACTCTTTTCGATTCACTATTTTATACTTTCTCAATATTAAAATAGGAATCTCTTTAGTTGTCTTTTCCTTAGCAAGATTTAAACAACGTGCACAATGTCCTAAGTGTAGGGGAGTTTACTCCCACATGCTTAAACATTGAGGACAATGTTTATCTTAAGTGTAGGGGGGACTTCTATCGAAGTTAAGTGGTCTTTTCCTTGTATTTGTCCTCATTTTAACCGGAAAATCAATTTTTCGACATTTTTCAAAATTTTTGATCTATTTTGGCCTATTAGTTTTTCCCTTTTGTATAGTTATTTTCTTTCTTTGCTAGAATAAATGTTTAATAAGTGGTTTTAATTTTCAAACGTTGTGAATCTTTTGACTCAATCCGAGTTTACTCTAGCTAGTATCCTTAACGTGTTTAAGTCAAGTTTTGCTAGGCTTTTATATAGGGAGCTATAAAACGCGAAAGTCTTAACTCTCACGGGTTAAGAACAAGAACTTTTCGCAAGTTCCTATAATTGATCCTAGAGAGTCGTTTATCAAGGGAACTTTAAGATGCGATTTCTAAACTTGAAAGAGTCTAAGAATTTGCAAGATCCTATAGGCGACTCGAAAACCCAAAACTTTGATTTAATAGGCTAAGTATCCACGAGTCTCATTACTTGAGATTTTAAACTGTGGAGAACGAGAGATGATAGAGCCAATTATAAGTCGGTATTCTTTCGTGAATTTATGTGAGTTAATTATAAGCCTATTCTCCCATCGCTTGCTAATAAATTTATCTGCTAATAAATAAGGTTGTACGATTTGAAAAGTTACTTAGCTTCTAGCCCCAAATCGTTTAAAAGTTGCTCGGTAATGACGAGAGTTCATAGCCAAGGCATAACTTATGAAGCGGGGCGCGAAGATTGGCGAGTCCGAAAAGGCCCTAACAAGGCATGAGGGCTATATTTTGTTGCTAAAGATCCAAAAGTGATGTGAAGAATCATTTATCGAAAATCAATATGAAGGATCGAGACACACGACGAAAAGCAAAAACTCCCCAAAAGTCATGGAGAAGTGTATCCGAAAAGACCCTAACAAGGTATGAGGATAAATAGATCCAAGTCAATAAAGGAGGCGGATCGTTGTATATCAAAATCCAAAATAAAGATTGGAGAAAAATGAAGAAGTCGTGGTCCATATATGAAGAATCTCTCAAAAATTCCAAGTGAAGAAATTCCAATTATGAAGAGAAGACCATTATTTCATGAACGTCTCTCAAGATTTGAAGTATGAAGTCGCTGCCAAATATCGGCCCGAGAAAGGTCTCAAATCGCGAACCAAGTTATGCCAAGATATGAACTTTTTGATATCCCGAGAAGCAGTTTTAAAAGATTTGGTCCTTTAGCTAACTATTGATTAAATCGTGCACTTTATTTTCAGACTAAATAATTATCGAAATAAGTCAAACAATGCATCTTCGTGATCATTCAAAGACAAATAATAAAATATAAGAGATACCCCTAGGAATAAGGGAGTCTAAGTGAATAATTGGCCCACATGAGTTCGTGTTAGTTTACTAACTTATAATAACAATGATCTCGTTTTTAAGCTTGGTTTGGAGAAAGTGAAAAGTTGAGGATGATGATTATTCATAACATTTTCAAAACCCAAGGTATGCTTTTAATTTCTTTGCTTTGCATTTTTTATAATTTTCTATCTCTTTAATAAAGGCCAATGTGGATTGATTATGATGAAAATTGTAAACATGCTTTGTAACTAATGCATTGCATGAGGACATTGCAATGGTCAAGTGTAGGGGATTTGATAGGTGTGTAAACACCCATCTTTTCTACCACTTAATTACAATAATAACCGGACCAAAACATGTATTTTATGTCTTTTATGTCG
Source organism: Glebionis coronaria (assembly GCA_025667525.1). Lineage (NCBI taxonomy): Eukaryota > Viridiplantae > Streptophyta > Magnoliopsida > Asterales > Asteraceae > Glebionis > Glebionis coronaria. The sequence continues at coordinate 372,692,364 of CM046875.1, forward strand.
GAATTATGCGTGGTTTGTGTTTTTGTTGTATTTTAGGATGAAATTATGAAAAGTGGAGAAAACACGAGAATTCACGGGCATTTACGGCTTTTATTGAAGAAAAAGATGAAAGACGGAGTCGAGAAGTCAAAAGTGGAAAAAGAACGGAAGTCCAAGACCAATTCTGAAGATTTATCGAAGAAAAAGTGAAAAGACGGAAGTTTATCAAAAGCCAAGAAACTCAAGTCTATTCTATTGAAGAAATTAAAGACGAGTTCAAAAGATATCCCGAGCCACAAGTCCTTAAAGTCCAAACTTAAAAGAAAGATGAGAAGAAAAGGACTAATAACGCAATTAATGAAGATTAAATGAAGCAAGGACTTAATCCCGCAATTAACAAGAAATGAAGGAGGGGAGGAAGTTTCCTTAATCCTCCCCTATAAATAGATTAGGATTGTTATCATTTGTTTTGTTGGCTAACTTGACAAATTAGCTCTTCCATTTTTAATTACCTTGCACCTTTTATTACTTGTCCAATTTAATTACCTTGTCTTGCACTTAATTACCATTTAATTCAAGTAAGTTTTCCTTTTTAATTCTTGTCAAGCTTTACTTTTATCTTGTTAATCTCATTCTTCCTTTCTTAATCTTTGTGTTGATTTGTTTATGTTCATGTTCTTAATTTTTGGTTGATTTGATTAAAGTGGTTTTGATTATTTTGATCTTTATTATTTGATCTGATTGCTTTGGATTGATTGTTTATGCTTTATATTTGTTTATTAATTTGTTTGATTTAATTTTGTGTTTGATTTGGTTAAGTTTTATTTAGATCCGTACCTTTTCTTTCTCCTTGTTCTTCGTTTTTCAGTAACTGTTCTTTCCCAGACTTGAGCCCTATTTATTCCGCATAAAGGTTTGTCAGTTTGTGGTCTATGCGGAATATAATTTATTCCGAGTAAGGGTTTTGGCAATTAGGCTTATGCGGAATATTATTTATTCCGAGTAAGATAAGTTTCCGAATAGGCACTTCTTTCCGAATAGGGGTACATTCCGAATAGGGGACTTTCCGAATTGGTGACAGGATTCCGAATATACCAACATTCCGAGTGGACAACTTATTCCGAATAGGGGGAATATTCCGAATAGGACTGGTTATTCCGAATAGGAAGATCTTTCCGCATAAGGGGATCTTTCCGAATAGGCTCTTTATTCCGAATAGGGACAGCTATTCCGAATAGGGGATTATTCCGCATAGGGTCTAATTTTCCGAGTAAACAAATATTCCGAATAGGGGCTATCTTTCCGAATAGGTGACAGTTATTCCGTATAGCATTTATTCCGAATAGGAGTTTATTCCGGATTGGGAAATCTTAGTTTTTAGTTTTCTGCCTTTTCGTTTTAAGCTTTACTTTTACCGCTTTTTGCCTTAATCGCACTTTAAGTTTATTGCCTTAGTTTAAGATTTAGTTTTAGTTGCGTTTTAAGTTTGCCTTAGTTAGATTTAAGTTTGCGTTATTCACCTTTATTGCCCTTAGTTTTAGTCGCACTTTAAATACTTGCACTTTATTTTTAATTAGACTTAGATTTACTTTAATTGCACTTTTAATTTAATTGTTTTGCACCTTTTATTTTCAAAACTACAACGACACATCTTTGTTCCACCAAAGTTCAACGAAGTCACATAGAGAGCTAGGATCAATTCGATTAGACCAACACAACGAACTTTAATTTTTATATTCAGGGTGTCAAAAGCCTTGTATCAATCTTCTATTAAGATAACTCATATTATGAATCCTTATCATAATAAGAATTCGTAACATACTTTATCAGCGTCTAGAATATGTGTCAGCGACTAGACATAATGTGTCAACGGCTAGATCTAAGTATACTCATGTTTTATTCTTTGAGTTTTTGCTACATCAACTCTTAAGACCAAACAAGTGTTCACAGTGATGAGTGGAAATCCTTCTAGTGTTAACATCAAACAGCACTGCAGTAGGTCACAAGCAAGATTCTATTAGAATCAAGCTCGTGACAACTGGAAAGCAACAATGGTGAAGCTCTTAATTAAATTTCACTTGTTCTGGGTATATGAATTGACGGCTTCAATCATAAGGATAATTTTATCCAAATGATTCACTCTTTATGTTCGCAGTCAGCTTTGGACGGTCGAGTAAAGAGAACAGGTTTACTCGCGAAATCTTGTCAAAGAGATTTTTTTATTAAATATACATGTCACAAGTACGATAGTTAATATCATCCAACGGTCTTCACCGACCGGAGGTAAAAAGCTACCGAATTAGAATAAAATGTAAAATTCATTTCATTCGTGTCTACTTATGTTGTTGTATTTGAAGACGGTGGCGTAGCGATGTCCGAGAAGAAGTCTTCATCACATACTTATATTTTCTACACCAAATATTTCAGCAAGTTCAAGAAAGTTCAATCTAAAGTCTTTCGCTATATCAAACTCTGAAGCTTTCTAGAATTCAACAAAGTATAAGTGTGTGGGACATGAAGTCACGAGGAGGAAAGTATCACAAGAAGGCAAAGGTCGCACGTGAAGATGATCTCTAATTACATGACAAGTCAAGGTCAAAAGAACATGCTTCAAGCCTCAAGCCTAAAGACCATCAACACATATTCACAAGAAGAAAAAGAAAACAAGAAAAGAGCATGGACTACGAGCACAAGAACGAAGATCTAATATGCTACATTTAGGACTTTGTAATTCGGAGTGACCTCCCTTAGGGGGAGATTGTTGGAAATACGTTTTCCCCGTTAGAAAACACGGTCACTCCAACAATATAGTTACGGGCTCGTAGTATAAGTTGTATTAAAATATTTAAAAACCCAGACCATGGGCATGTCCATGGGCCGGCGACCCAAGTCCATTTATGGACTTGGGTATATAGACCCTTTCCTTCCATGGAAAGGGTGTTGCTTGGTTTTATATTTCACATAATAAACACACATTTTCTCTCATTTCTCTCTCTAACTTTCTCTCTCTAGAAAACCTTTAACCTCACTCTTGGTTAAGGATTACCAATATTTTACAATTATACCTATACATTCTATTAAGAGATTAGGAGGTGAGGGTTGTATAAGAGATGCTACCAGTGGGTGTGGTGAAAGGGAGGTATCGATGGCATGTTGATAACGATAGTGACATGGGGACGACAATAGTAGGCATCCTAAAATTGGAAGTAGTAGTGGCTTCGAACGGTAATAATGGTCGTATGTGACTGTATGTGTGTACATTATATGGCCATATGACTCTCAACATTGGAACATTGGTTGTGGCATATGAGTTTATATAATTTGTACAACAAAAATCGCTGAAACTTTTGATCTTCCACAGTATTAAAATTGGTTGTAATAATAATGATTTGAAATTTATTAAGACTGTTTGTATTCCAAGCATATGTTTTGTACAACTTTCAGGGTGTTTTGTATAATTGGTTGGGTCATTATTACTCCCAATTCAATGTATTACTAATGAACACTACTTTGTATGAGTTTTGTGTCACTAAGACTTACACTTAATGTTTATGCAACTCAATCTTATATTATATAAGATTTTAATTCTTTAGTCTAGTGATTTTCTAAGATTTTTGGACGCGTATAACGAGTTCATTAATGAATCGCAAGGTAAACTAAAAATACCGCTAGAAACTAGGCCAGATCGACATTATTTTTGTTCTTTTAGTTTTAAGAGTCATGTTCGTTTGTTATGTTAAAAATAGGTTTAAAGTGAGGCCATCGGGTTGGGAATAAAACAATGACATCAAGTAGTAACTTGATTTCTTCACGCTGCCATCCCACGTAAATGAGTAAGTCTTATGTAAAGCTGTACTCACACTTTCATATATACAAGGCTTTAATAGTAATAAAAAAGAGAACAATAATACCCTTGGTTTTCTATAAATTTTGGTATACCAACTTTCCTTATATGAGTTCCACTACTTTATATTATTATTTCAATTTGCTCATGACTTCCACAAGCAAGCACACGCCCAACAGGGGACTATGGAGTGAGGTCCCACACTATTTCTTGTTTACTTATTATTGAATGTAGCATATACCCATGAACACACACACTAGCACATGTTTGCACACTCCCTTATTACTTGTTTAGTACCCTTTTTAAACTTTTTTCAGCTAATAAAAGTAACTTTTTCTCTTTCTGTTTCCCCCATGCTCACACACATGACACACACAATTGTTTTCACTTACTACTCCTGTTTGTTGAACACACACATTCGTACAAGTTGAGAAAGGTTTTGCTTTCATGACACAACTCCCACACTCACATATAGTACAACATTGTTTCTCAAAAGATGAAATGTAATATTATTCTTTCCTATTTTTCCGTGTACGCACATAAGAACATGCTTATGTCACACGAAACACACTCTTCTTTTATTATTAAATGAACTTATGAGTTCCTGACATATATTCTTTAGACGCGACTGTTCCAAAATTTTTAGGAAAGTACTACTTGTTTACAAGGCTCGCATACACAATACTCTTGTTAATGGTTCATTCCAAATGCACGCGCACACATACAACAATGCATACACAAGTTTTTAGGTTACAAAATACTAGCTTATACACATGTACACAAGGACTTTAAAGGGAAATGTGTATGAATTTACACATTGTTACATAACATGTCATGCATAACATATCCACACACACTTGCTGCACCACCTAAATTCTTATTTCTAGTTCTTGTTTATTAGTCAGGCATACATGCACAACACGTCACACATACACGTTTTTAGGTCATTATTAATGGCTCACTTGTTAATCATATTTCTTAGTTTATGTCTCTATGGAAAGGTGATAGTGTCTAGTTCAAACACGCTTTCTAACTCCAGCCAATGTGAATCCGATTGGTATACTCACACCAAGTTCATGTTTTAAGCCTATATGTAACTAGAGTTTAAGTGTACGTTCTCTTTCTTATTATTACATGTTTTGTCTAGGCTTCGGTTACGAGTTTTAGCCACTCAATAATTCTTCCGTATATCTTTTATATACAACCACGAACACCTGACTTGATTCCATAATACCGACAAGCATCCACTATCCCAAAATTATTGTTTAACCTCTAATTGCTCTACATAAAATCATAGAATTTCCATCTATTAGAACTAGAAATTGGCGTCCACTTAGGTTGATATTTGGTACGAGTAGTCTATGTAAGCTAAGTTAAAGAGTTGTATGATTAGTTTTCGCCTCATGTTAACATTTCACCCAAGCTTGTAAAATACATGATTATCATCAGAAGCATGTTTTAGTGTCAAAGACCATTTGTTTTTGTTATGAGAGTTTTTAGTAAGCAACATACTAGGATTAATATACATGTGACCAAACTACAAATAGGGTTGAGATCTTACTAGATGTGTTGGTCGAGGAGGAGAACAACAATGGGGAACTCTACTTGCTTTAAACCCTAACTTTGAACAACAAAACCCACGCTTCCAAGTACTCGCAAGCCAAAACTTGCGTCTGTCTTTTTGGTGTTGATGTTCTATTCGGAGATCATAGGAAAGGGGTTAGGTTTTAGTTGTTAAGTGTGGAGGTAAAAGTGAAGGTTTGGAGTGAGTATTTATAGTACAACTTCCTAGTTGATTTGACTTTGTTAGATCCTAAGTCCATAGTTAGCAATTAAGGTGTCAACGAGACAAATTCTTTAGTACTTTAGCTGAGGTTTCAGACGTGGGCAGGGGCAACAGGGGTTGTGGTTTTTTGATGTTTGACTTGGTGAGTTTATGGTGAAGGTTGTGGCATGAAATAAAAGGGGAAGGGAGTACAACATCTTAGCTAGTATTCTTGGAACCAAACCAACGTGTGAAGATGGGGATGGGAACAGGGGATCGGTTTGAAGGGCTAGGTTGGTAGTCAAGTGGGTACCTTTCTTTTTCTTGGCAAATGTTTAATTGTGATGCATTTTAGTTTCGGAAAAATGGTTGTGTAGTAGTTTTTATGGGAAAATTAAATGAAAATTGTGAGTATATGAGCCGACGTTAGTTTTTGAAATATTCATATGCCGTTAGTTAAAATGCATCATTTATTCTTAAAAGTTAAAAGTAGGTCGTCATGACGGAGTTTGACGTATAACGGTTCACATAACTTAACTACAAGTAATTTATTTATATGATGAAATCAACTAAAGTTCGCTCAAAGAAAGAATTCCATAACAAAGGCACTTATAGAATTTGGATTCGTACATCATTTACAAGGAAACAATCGGGAAATTCAATAGACGTAAAGGTCTAACCCGAACACGTCGCATTTAATCATAAATCAAATAAATCAAAGTTCATGATTGTTACCACCCACCAAACATCTTAACAGATTACCAAGAGACATGTAAAAACTTTAGTTTGCCCATAGTTTGAGGATGATAAGCACTACTAAAATTGAGTTGAGCATTCACTATCTTCCACAAACTTTGAAATATGGAAAAAGCAGTTCCTCAACTTGGTTATCCTTCATTCAATGCAATTAACCTTCTTCTCACCTTCTTGAATTGTCAATTTTAGTCCCTTTCTTTTTTTTACAAACAAGTTAATCTTGTAACAAAGGTAAACTCCAAGGGTGGAACTATAAATATCAGATTGTTGAAGGATGAAAAATGTAATTGTAGGAAAATTGAGGGGCATTTTGGTAATTTCACATATGATAAAGGGTATTTTGGTCATTTTTGGAGAACTAGGGTTTCGAAAACCGTAAAGTCACATCCGGCTTCGGTTTTCTTGTACGTCTTCGTTCCACGTGTCCGTTTTGTCTTTTCTTTGTGATTTCTCGATATTCATGCATGCACATCACAAACAACAAAACAATCATATATTTTATGCACATTTGATGATATTTTAGTCATTTTAAACCCGTTTTACGAGGAAATAAGATGTGTAATTAGAGTCACATCAATGACATTCCAACAACAACAAGTAGCTTCAAACATTTATTAACACTAAATGACACATGAATTGGTACCCAGAGGTGAAAGCATATTTGAATACATAAATGGTTATGAAGCATTTAGAGTAGATGAGAGGCTAATGACTTGTAGTTGTAAATCATGGCAGCTGTCTAGTATATCATGTCACCGTAGATGTGTAACAATTTACTTCATTTACAATGAAGCTGAAGATTATATATTTGAGTGGTATGGTAAGAATTTGTTTGTTGGTGCTTATTCAACTTACATTAATGGAATGAATGGCATGGACCAATGACCTACCATAAACTACGTAAAACGATTACCTACAATAGTTTAAAAGATGTCCGGTAGACCACCTCATAAGAGTAAAAGAGATGCATTTGAAAAGCATGATGGGAGTAGAACTAGGTTGGGTAGCAAAGGTGTAACAATTTTCAGCTATATAAATAAGAGGGACATAATGTGATGGGTTATACATACAACCCTAGTGGAAATAATTTTGATAGGAATGGGAATACTCCAAGAGGTGGTAGTTCTGGAAGGGGTGGGAAGTTTGCAAGAGGTGGTACTTCTAGTAGGGGTGGGAAGTTTACAAGAGTAGGTAGTTTTGCTAGGGGTAGTAAGAATTTTGTTAGTGCTAGTGAAGGGGTGATAACAAGTGGTTTTGCTAGGGGTAATGTTAACTATTAAGGTAATGTTATGACAATAAGAATGGGGTGTTAGGACACAAGGATGAGGTGTTAGGACTAGATGAGGGGGCACAACACAACTAACAAAAACACCCCCTCACTCACAACACCAACACCTATTCACTTTGGCCCCACCACTATCTTTTATTTTTCTTTTTTTCATTTTCACACAAATTAAAATTCATTTCATTAAAATTAAACACTACAAATACGGAAATAAAAATTAAAAATACGGAAATAAAAAATACGATACGAAAAAAAATTACAAAAATTTAAGAACACAACAATTAAAATAAACTACTCATTTTGGGGAGGATATCGGGCCATGATTTCCTCTTGTTGTCGACGCACGAACGACCTCTTTGGTTCCGGCATTGTCTTGTAATCAAGCGCGAGAAACTGGAAGTCCGCTAACTTCACCTTTCTCTCCGCGAGTGTGTTTTGCGCATCATACGCGGTTTTAGCCGAGATAAATTTTTGATGCATTGCATTTTCCATACTTCCTTCGATGACCCCGACGATCCTCCGGTGCCCTCACTTGTCGCATATCTTGACTTCTTAGCGGGTCGAGGTTTTCCCCCGGGTTGAGGACGTTCATCAAGACCAAATATTTCGGTGTGATCATCCGCATAAATAGCTTTTGCCCCGACAAATTTTGGGTGTTCTTTGAGAATATTCTACGCGTGAGCGTAATCAAATTTTCTTTTTTTAAACGCTGCTAAAAATTCGTCTTTCGCAGCTTCGAAAACATCCTCATCATTCATCCCAATCCTACGGCTTATTCCTTCATACATCGCTTAAAACTTTTGGCAATTAGGATGCATCCGACCCCATTTTCCGGTAATCCTATTTTTTTGAACGTCGCGTACAGGTTGTTTGCTTGTTGAAATCTCGAACGATATGGCCCCAAAAACATTCTTCATTTTGGTCGTTCCCAATGTCGACGTTCTCCGAAACATCAAACCAACATTTGGCTAGTAGTTCTTCTTCATATTTAGTCCAACGTACCGGTGACTGACTCGGACATTCAACAAATTCTATGTCATCATCAACGGCATCTAAATCAACAGCATGTGATTGTTTGTCTTTGTTTTCTCTACGGTTGCATTTTTTGGCTGGTGATCGTGAAGCCGGAACTTTGAATTGGGTTTTTGGTACATGTTGTTGACTTGGGTAATTTTGAAATTGGCTTTGAAACTGTGCATTTTTAAACAAGATATGTTGTTGTTGGTAAATTTGTTCGGGAGTCATTTGGGGGAAATAGTTTTGAGGAATAGGAGGGTGGGGAATTGGGAGCCGGATGGAAACTGAGAGCCGGATGGAAATTGGGAGCCGGATGGAAATTGGGAGCCGGCTTGAAATTGTGGGGAGCCGAATTGAAATTGTGCGAAGCCGGAAGAAGTTGATATGGAGTTTTGTGACGATGGCATAGACGGGTTTAATGATGGCGTCGAAGGGTTGCTAGTGTTGAGAAGCCTAGTGAAGTTGAGTTGTGGGAATTGATCATTTGGTGTGTTAGACATTTCTTGTTGTTGATGTTTTAGAGAGATTTTGGAAGTAATTGTGTGTTAAAAGTGGGAATAAGATGTAATATATATATTAGTAGTGTAAAAAAAATATATAATTAATAATTTTGAAATATAGCCGTTGGGTGGCAACATATAGTTTTTTTATTTGATTTTGTTCGTCGTTGATTCTTCGAATTTGTGAAATGTTGCCGACGAATTGGGAGGGTCGGTGTGGCAACTCGGCGAGCGCCAGCTCGCCGTGACACCCTCCTCTCTAAGATCCACATAAAGAGCATACATTCTCCTTTGATACCTGATGAGACTGCTTTTATACATAGTCTCATCGTCCAATTTGGGCTTAAAATGCATTAAATATCATTGAATATGCCAAATATATGCTCGTGTTTGTTGCTTGTGTATTTTAGGTACGGATATTGAGGAAATGACAAAAAGATCACAAGAATCAATCAAAAACGAACACGGGAAACGAAGCCGCACAATGAACCGGACCCGAATCAAGAATTTCCAAAATTACCTTGAAGTTTGAAGAATTGTCAACATTGGTTCCTCATCTTTTGAAGACTTGGCATTTTATACCCTTGCAAAACTCATAAATTGCATTGTGGTCCCTTAAATGTCAAGAAATTACATTATGAGCCCTTAAAGATTGCATTTATGGCATGAATAGTCCTTATTTATAGTTTGAAAGTATATTGTGCCAAAAATGACAAATGGCTGAAAGTTGTTACAAGCATAATGGGCGTTGACAAAGTTTATTCACCAAGAGACAACATCATGGGAATATAGGGACTAAAATGGGAGACAGCCAAACATTCACCCTCCTATCACAGCCTCCCACGTCACCCACCTTCCACTCACCAGCCAATCACGCATCACCCTTCATCCACGTCACTTTCCCACTCAAGTTAAGTAATAACTGATTTTTTAAAATCAGTTTAATGAAGGATTAAGTGGGGGAAACAACTTTTTAAACCCTCAAACGAATCAAACTGAACTATTTAACCACCTTCATCCCCACAAACCCTAAAAAACCCAGTTCTAATCACCTTAATTTTTAACCTTAATCCCAATTAACCTTGGGGGTTTCACTCATTACCCCACACCCAACATAAAACCCCACCCAGAAAACGACCACTCTACCCCTTGTCCCCTCCCCTGCTACCCTATCACATGGTACTTGACCAAATGAACGCCCCACAAGCATTCCCTTGTCCCCAAAGATATAACCAACACTCAAGATTGAATATCAACAGCTGGCACCCATGTGATTCCACCAGAAGGTCACAAGCTCATGTTCTTGACCAAGATTCGATTTTTTTCAAGGGGCTCTATTGGAATTTCATACAGATTAGGGTTTTATAGTTCATGTATTCTAGAATCATCTACCTAGCATTATAAAAGGAGCTCCAACATGTGGAAGCCTTTTTTGTTCCAGATTTTTCAAGTTTATGTAATTCCTTTTTAAATTAAATAAAAGTTGGTGTTTTCTTGTGTGAACTGTAATTCCTTTTTACCTTTTTTAAAAGTTGGTATAAGCTTGTGAAAAATCTGAGTTCCAATTATCATTGTTGATTGTGTTGAGTTTCATCAAAATCTTGAATTTTTATTTGATAGTTATAGAAGCTTATAAGCTTATTTGGTGGACAACCAAACAAGCTTCATAAGCTTGTATAAGCTATTCTTTTAACTTTAGTTTTCCAAAGAATTGGTTTGACAAAAGATCCCGTTTTCAAAGATTTTTCTCAAAATCTTATTTTTTTTTATTTTGCTCATAACTTACTGTTTGAATAAGCTAAAACCATTAAGCCTGACAAGCTTGTGGTTTGAGCTTATCCAAACTTGAAGTTTGGTCCTGGTTTGTTGTGATTGTGCAGGAACCAAGAAGGAAACAAGCATCCATTTTTATCCATTTTTTTGTCAAGTAATCTCTACATAAGCAACTTATAAAGGTTCTGCACAAGCCCGGGCTTGTTTGGAGGTGGCTTTTCAGCCATTGTGGGACCTGGATTGTAGGTCCCACAAGGTAAATCCCTTGTACCTTGTTTTCAGTTTTCAGATTTGTGATTTATGTGAAAGTGCATGAAATTTGTTCTATTGTTGATTTTGTTGTTTGATGTTGCTGAATTAGGGATTTTATGCATGCTAGATTAGGTTATAATTAGTTTGGTTTGGATTTGATTTGATTTGGTTTGAAAAAATTCATTTTCAGTAGTTAAAGGTGTGTTTGGATGTGAGTTTTAACTGAACATTGTGAGAGCATTTGGTGTTAAAATCAGTATGGGTGTACTTTATTTGCTAGCTAGGTTCTTAATCAGTCACAAGGTTTCATTTTAGTGGGATTTGAAACAAATTTGCATGTTAAAAATCGAGAAGAGTAGCTAAAATCAGCAAGTGCCTTGATTTGACTGTTTTTGTTAGAATTTGCTCATCCAATCTTGTTCAATATTAGATATTGGTTCCACCTAGGGTTTGTAATAGCTTATATGTGATTTGGTAGACTTGTGTGCAAGTTTTAAGCAATTGAATCTCTCCATTTTGCCATTTGCACCAGCAAACTGTTCACAGCCCCATAGGAGCTTAATCAGTAACTTTCTTTGGCCGTTTTGTGTGATTTGTGTGAAAGACTTGTTGATTTTCTTGTTTATTTGACTTCCCACAACCCAACTGGTTGTGGGAGTGCCTTATTGCCCAAGAACAAGCCTCAAATAAGCTTCCCTAAGCTTATTGGTCAACTGACCATTTAATTACACTAACAGTGGGAACTAAGTTCCCCCTGCTTGTGCATTAGTTACCACTGCTTTGCTACCAGACAAACACAAGCACATGTCACTTTCCGCTTTCTCAATTTTTTGTCTTTAGTGACTGAAAATAGGAATTAGGACTTGAAAATAGTTTCATTATTTTTCTTATTTAATTTTGGATTTTTTCTGTTTAATTAGATTTTTTATTACTGTTCATTTAGTATTTTTTACATTTAATAGCTATTTTAAATTACTTTTTTAATTTCTGATTTTGTCTTTTAATGAGAAAAACTATTATTTTTTAGTTTTAAAATTTTTCTTAGATTTAGAAAAATAATTTAATATTTTTAGTTTAAAAAGTTTTTACTGTTTACATTTTTATTATTTTTTTAGAATTAAATTAGTTTAATTAGGGTTTTAATATTAATCAGTTTTGTCTTTTAGTGAAAATTTTTATATTTTTCAAACTTTTTCATTTTTCTACTGTTCCTTAGAGTAATTTAGGATTTTTAAAATTGTCAAATTATTTTTGGCATTATTTTATTATTTTTTATGATTATTTTAGTTTAAAAATAGTTTTAAGTGTTTTAAAAAATAGAAAAATAGTTTTTAAAATTTAGGAAAAATACTTTTTAGTCTTTAGATAATATAAGTAAGTTATTTGTTCAATAAAATAATATTTTGGACATTTTGTTAATTATATTTAACTTTAGGGCTTTAATTAGCATTTAAAATTGAATATTTAATTAATAAAAGGTTTTAAAATATTTTTGTTGGATTTTTATTCTTATTTATATTATTTTAGACCTACTTTTAACTTTTATTTAATTTTTAGGTTAAATTTTTTAATTTGTAGCTTTTTACGGTTTTACGTGAACGCCTTTTTCGTCTTAGTTTAATCCGTCTACGTAACCGTCATTCTCTTCTTACCCCATTTCTATTAACTTTTTCTCAATATAATCACAAACCATTAATCAATTCATTACACAACGCACTTGCCTCCTTGGGAAACGAACTTGAACTTATTTGGTCATTAGTGCTCGGTTTTCCTAAATCGACACTTAACGCTTACCACTATTTTGGTACTCTTTTCCTAAAGGGTATACAAAAACTCTACAATCATTTTGGCGCCGCTGCCGGGGAGGCGTGTTGTGTTTTTGATTTGAACAATTGTTGTTTTTATATAGCCATAATAAGTATTTGTATTAGTAGCACTCTACTAATACGTATTATCGGTTTTTCGTTTTTTGTGAATACTATTACTATATTGTATACGTAGAACAATAAATTCACAAGTACTCCAAATAAGTGAGAAATCACAACCTTAACTTGGGAGGTCATTACCCAATCATTGTATTCGAATCTCAAACCAAAGAAAAAAGGCAAAAATAGATAAATACTTTCGTGAAGCTCGATTTTGAAAATACAAACTATAAGGTGGGTATAAGGCGGATATTATAAAATATATCCTAAGGAAAAAGGCTCTTAAGTGCTTCGCGCCGCCTCGTTTCCCCGCTTGCTTGTGAGTATTTGATTTTGAGAGCTAATCGAGGGTTTTGCCGCCCAAAGTATTACTAAGTATCATATATATTTTCTTGGTTTCCATTGATTAAACCCTCTTGAACGTTTTGGTGTTCCACCAACGTTCTAAAGTCATCGAAGGCGTTCACTTCACGTGATCGTTTTCATTCCTTGAGGCTTCTTTAATCAAGAGATTTGATTAAGGAGGAGATTTGTAGATTTTTGTCTACTTAATACAATTCCAAAATCCAAAAAAATTAAAAACAATCAAAAATCCAAAAAAATTGAAAAAGTTAAAAACACCAAAAAGAATCTTCTTTGCTCATCCCCTCGTTGTACGTGACGTTTATGCTAACTCGAAATCAAGCAATACCTGCACGTAAACGAAAGAACAAAACTCCCACTCCAAATCTTTCTAGTGATGAGTCTCCTATTGACGAACCCATTATAAGAGAAGCACCAACCATGGCGAATCGAACTATGATGGAGTTACTTCAAGCACCCACCGAGGGTTATGGAGAGGCTATTGTGATTCCCGCTATCCTTGCGAAGAATTTTGAGGTGAAAATGGGTTTGTTGTCGATAATTCAAAACAACAAATTTCGTGGTGATGAGAAGGACAATCCACACAACCATATCCGCCAATTCAATCGTCTTACCGCCACTTGCAAGTTTAAGGATGTCTCGAATGACTCGATTAAGATGATGCTTTTTCCGTATTCCTTAGCGGGTCCCGCTAAAATTTGGTTAGAGAAAGAGCCACCCAATTCTATATTTACGTGGAAGGATCTCGTGTCTAAGTTTGTGAACCAATTTTTTCCGCCCTCTAAGACTACGCACTTGAAAAACGAGATTTCAAAGTTTTCACAAGAGTTTAATGAAAGTTTTTCAACGGCTTGGAATAGGTTTAAGGAGATGTTACATGAATGTCCTCATCACGGTTTTTCCGACTTGCATCAAATCGACACGTTTTACAATGGACTTAATGATCATGAAAGGGATTATTTAAATGGCCCCGCGGGTGGTAATTTTTTGTGTAAAACGGTCGAGGAAGCTTTGGTGATAATTGAGAATAGGTCTAAGGTTTATAGCCCTTGTAACACACCGAGTGTTGCCAAATTGGGTTCGTCATCATCATTATCGTCTCGTTGCATTAATGCCTTACATGATGAAGCTAATGAGGAAAATCGTTTTTTGATAGATTTGCTAATCTTATGTCCCATTGGAAAGCTCAAGAAGCTTCGAATTCCGCTTCGGTTAAAGCGGTTACTAAGAGTTGTTTGTCTTGTGGTGGAGCTCATGATCTTTCCGAGTGCATTACCGCGGATGGTAACACTTCGAGTGCTTATGTAGCCACGGGAACTTATAACCAAAACAGTCAAGGTTCCCGCCAAAATCAAGCTCCACCAAATCAAAATGCTAATAACTATCGAAACAACAATCAAGGTGGTAATTATCAAGGCAATCAACGTAACTACAACAAAGGTAATTATCAAAGTGGAAATGGGCAAATTTCAAACCAAAACCAAAACCGTGATTTTCAAACTACCACACAAGGTTTTCAAAATGATCACACCAAAAATCTTCAAGGAGAATTTTTGAATTATGCTAAAGCAAACGATGCTAAGTTTGATAATATGCAACGTGAAATGGTTAGCTTAAGATCCGAGTTGAAAAACGAGCTTAAAAACGAACTTGCTAATGAACTTAAAACTCATGCTAATAAAATGGAAGGAAATGTTCAACGTCTCCAACAAAATCAACAAAAAATGGAGCAAGGAACATGAGATTAAGCAAGAATTGTTAAAAGCGGATGCTAGGCAATCTAAGTTTGAAGACCGTATGGGAAAAATGTTTGAAGCTATCATGTGTAAACCTTCTTCTTCGGGTGGTCTTCCTAGTGACACCATCGTGAACCTGAAAGGAGAATTGAAGGTTATTACTACTCGTAGTGGTAAAACTTTCAAAGAACCCATTTCTCATCCAAGTACTTCTATGGAGAAGGAAAAAGAGAAAGAACCCGAGGTGGTGGTAGAAAAGGAGCAAATTCCAAGCCCACGAAGTACCGCTCAAACCACACCTACGGTTGAACCAATACCAATAGTGGAACCCGAGATTCCAAGGCCTTTGCCTATGCCCCAACCCACACCACCCTTACCTTACCCTTGAAGACGAGACAAGGAAAAGGCACAAGAACGAAATAATTATCAGTTTGAACTTTTTATGAAAATGTTTCGTGACTTGCATTTCAATATAAGTTTTGCCGACGCCTTGGTCATGATGCCTCGATTTGCCGCGAACTTCAAAAGTATGTTGAATAACAAAGAGAAATTTCAAAAGTCGTCAAGTTGTTCTTCGGTTTTTCTTAGCCGCATACCTCAAAAAGTCAGTGATCCCGGCAAGTTTTTAATCCCATGTGCTATACAAGATATGGAGGAATGCTACGCCTTGGCCGATCTTGGTGCTAGTATTAATTTGATGCCTCTTGAGATTTTAAGTCGCTCAATCTTCCCAATCTCACTCCTTCAAGAATGTCAATCGAGATGGCCGATCATTCTACGATTCTAGCTTGTGGAGTAGCCGAGGACGTCTTCGTGAAAGTTGGAAAGTTTTACTATCCCGTAGACTTTATCGTTGTTGACATTCCCATCGATCCTAAAGTTCCTTTAATTTTAGGTCGATCATTTTTGGATACCTCGAGAGCACTTATTGATGTGCATGCTAGGAAAATCACTCTTCGTTTCAATGAGGAAGAACTCGTCATTAATGCAACTCAAAACTCCACACTTTCTCATGTGTATTCTATCACGTCTTTGAACAATGTTAGTCCCATCAAAAACATTTGCAAAAAGGTTTCAAAAAGAGTTTTAGAAGTTGATGATAAAAACGATTTTCCGTCCCCTCCGCCGGTGGAGGTTAAGAGTGTTAAGCCTACGATTCCAATCACAAATGATTCTTCGGATGATGAATATGTTGATCCCGATGGGGAAGTTTTCTTTGTTGACAAACGTTTTGAAAACTTACCACCACCTAATCCAAAACGATTTTCAAATGTGAGAATTTTTAGTGTGACTAACATTGCTTTAGAAACACCAAATATTTTTGACATAATTAAGTCGGGTTTTCATAAGGAGAGTTTAAAAGATGAAAAAGGAAAAGATTTTGAATTGAATTTAAAAGATTTTTCTACAACTCTAACTCCGTCATCACCACGTGTATTGAGTACTACAAGCTCGTCTTCTCCTTTTGACGATGCTTTGTGTGGACCTAGTGTGGGGGAAGCCCCTTATGTTCCCTTCCCTTTCTCCACCGAGGACGAGATATTTGATCCCGGAATTGCTTATAAAGGGAAATCTCGGTCTTCCACCGATGCAATAAATGGAAAATCTTTCTATTTGATTGGTGCGAGTCTACCTCGAGTAGCTCAATGTTTTCATGACTTACCCATTGTCCCACCCTTCTATTTCTTCTCATCTATTTTCTTGAAACCCTTTGGGTTTGTGTTGACACACGATGAAGTGGCGTTGATTTGTTTTTCCAACGAAAACGAGAACGCCATCTTCGATCCCGGTATTTTGCACCATCAAAGGACTTAGTCCTTAATACCGATTGTTTTTGGGCCTTGTTTATCATGTAAGCCCCACTAAAAATTGACCACACCATGATTATCCCTAAATGATCACATTTATGGGGATTCGAGTCAAGCTTTTGACTCGGTTATCAAAAACAAGGTGCCTCGTAGGGGAGACCCATGCTTATCCATGTACATATTATTGCTTTCTAATTAGTTTAATGTGAGGGGATTTGTGCCCTTCCAACCTTTGTTCCGTGGTTGTTTGTGAATTGTGGTTTTTAGATCATGATCTTCACGATTGGAGCCTCTCGTGTTCGTTTTATGGGAGCACTCGATCGTTTGCTTTGAAAACTTTCTCAATATCCAAATGATATATCCTTTTGATGTTCTAACCTTAGGTTTATAGCACACTTCATAAACAGCTTTAAATTTAATGGTTACACCCTTTCCATGCTAGATTAGGCATTCGACTACGTCTCTAGTATGGGGGTGTTTGCACCCCTAGACTCGAAACATTGAGGACAATGTTTAACTTTAGTATGGGGGTGAATAGATACTTGCCTTGCTAAACCTTCACGCTTTCCAAAGTTTATCTTTTTGTTTATCGTTTTTGTTGCAAAATGAGGCTAAAAATGGCCAAATTTTAAAATTTTTTCTCATGTTTTATAAGTGTTTGAAGACACGAATGTAGATTTTCCGATGGCAGAGTAATTTTTGACTCGACTGTGCGTGTTGAGCACTTAGCTTTGATTCCTTAACTATACATTAGGCTAAGTCTCTTAAATGAGGACGAGAAATGATAGGGTTAATTATAAGTTACTATGCTAAACGTAGAGTACTCGTATTCTTTCAAAAACTCATGTGTTCTCGTTGTTTGCTTATTCTCCCTTCGCATGTAAATATTTTTTGCTTAAAAAATATTGACTTAGCGGTTTAGTTAGGATTGTTAGGTTTCTAGTCTTTTCTAGTAGCTTCCGTGTAATTAAATTGGGAAGACAGTAAGGTATCGCCATCGTCACGGTTTTGAAGTATTGGCACCCGAATAATCAAAAGCTTCACCCAATAATAAGATTTCAAGTGCTCACCTAAATCTAGCAAACAATTTGAAGCCCCACAAGGCCGAAAAATCTATGCAAAAATTGAAAGTGAATCAAGCCTTAATCTTCGAAGCTTTAAAGATCCAAAATTTGCCTTAGCGTGAGGATATACGTCTTTGGCTAATAAAACGACCGATGAGGCGGATAATAAAAGGCAAGGCAAGACCGAAGTCATAATAAAAGCTTCATGGCGAAGTTGAATAAAAGATGGAGGTAAACCAAAGATAATAAGGCCCTTCCGTTAGGGGGCGTATAAAAGTCTTGGTAATAAGTCTCATGTTCAAAACCGTTATAAAACCGTGTTTATCGATTCTTCTTGTCAACTTAATTTTTTGACATCGTTGTCTATTGGGAGGGGTTATTGATTTGAGGGTCTTGGTTACACCGTTAGGACTCTATTTTTAGACCTAAATCTCTATTATCGCATAAGTCAAACAATGTATCCTCGTGAAACATTCAAGACAAAAAAAAATATAAGAGATACAACTTAGGAATAATGGGAGGATAAGTACGTGATTAGGGCATATGAGTAGTGTTAGCATTACTAACTTATAATGACAATGATCTCGTTGCACGCTTGGCATGGAATTAGGGTGAAAATCGAGGACGATGAAATTATTTCTAACGAAGCATTCACGTATTCTTATTCTATGAACCTAAACGTCCCATTTTGAGATGAAAATCATACATTATGTCTAAAACGTAAGTAGAAGTAATAGTAGTAGTGTAGCTAGTTTATCATTCAATAAAATGAATAAAAATAAATATTGGAGATGCTACGATACTTTATTCTAGCATTGCGTGAGGGCACGGCAATGGTTTAGTATGGGGGAGTGATAAGACTGCTTTTATACATAGTCTCATCGTCCAATTTGGGCTTAAAATGCATTAAATATCATTGAATATGCCAAATATATGCTCGTGTTTGTTTCTTGTGTATTTTAGGTACGGATATTGAGGAAATGACAAAAAGATCACAAGAATCAATCAAAAACGAACACGGGAAACGAAGCCGCACAATGAACCGGACCCGAATCAAGAATTTCCAAAATTACCTTGAAGTTTGAAGAATTATCAACATTGGTCCCTCATCTTTTGAAGACTTGGCATTTTATACCCTTGCAAAACTCATAAATTGCATTGTGGTCCCTTAAATGTCAAGAAATTACATTATGAGCCCTTGAAGATTGCATTTATGGCATGAATAGTCCTTATTTATAGTTTGAAAGTATATTGTGCCAAAAATGACAAATGGCTGAAAGTTGTTACAAGCATAATGGGCGTTGACAAAGTTTATTCACCAAGAGACAACATCATGGGAATATAGGGACTAAAAATGGGAGACAGCCAAACATTCACCCTCCTATCACAGCCTCCCACGTCACCCACCTTCCACTCACCAGCCAATCACGCATCACCCTTCATCCACGTCACTTTCCCACTCAAGTTAAGTAATAACTGATTTTTTAAAATCAGTTTAATGAAGGATTAAGTGGGGGAAACAACTTTTTAAACCCTCAAACGAATCAAACTAAACTATTTAACCACCTTCATCCCCACAAACCCTAAAAAACCCAGTTCTAATCACCTTAAATTTTTACCTTAATCCCAAATAACCTTGGGGGTTTCACTCATTACCCCACACCCAACACAAAACCCCACCCAGAAAACGACCACTCTACCCCTTGTCCCCTCCCCTGCTACCCTATCACATGGTACTTGACCAAATGAACGCCCCACAAGCATTCCCTTGTCCCCAAAGATATAACCAACGCTGAAGATTGAATATCAACAGCTGGCACCCATGTGATTCCACCAGAAGGTCACAAGCTCATGTTCTTGACCAAGATTCGATTTTTTTCAAGGGGCTCTATTGGAATTTCATACAGATTAGGGTTTTATAGTTCATGTATTCTAGAATCATCTACTTAGCATTATAAAAGGAGCTCCAACATGTGGAAGCCTTTTTTGTTCCAGATTTTTCAAGTTTATGTAATTCCTTTTTAAATTAAATAAAAGTTGGTGTTTTCTTGTGTGAACTGTAATTCCTTTTTACCTTTTTTAAAAGTTGGTATAAGCTTATGAAAAATCTGAGTTCCAATTATCATTGTTGATTGTGTTGAGTTTCATCAAAATCTTGAATTTTTATTTGATAGTTATAGAAGCTTTTAAGCTTATTTGGTGGACAACCAAACAAGCTTCATAAGCTTGTATAAGCTATTCTTTTAACTTCAGTTTTCCAAAGAATTGGTTTGACAAAAGATCCCGTTTTCAAAGATTTTTCTCAAAATCTTATTTTTTTTTATTTTGCTCATAACTTACTGTTTGAATAAGCTAAAACCATTAAGCCTGACAAGCTTGTGGTTTGAGCTTATCCAAACTTGAAGTTTGGTCCTGGTTTGTTGTGATTGTGCAGGAACCAAGAAGGAAACAAGCATCCATTTTTATCCATTTTTTTTGTCAAGTAATCTCTACATAAGCATCTTATAAAGGTTCTGCACAAGCCCGGGCTTGTTTGGAGGTGGCTTTTCAGCCATTGTGGGACCTGGATTGTAGGTACCACAAGGTAAATCCCTTGTACCTTGTTTTCAGTTTTCAGATTTGTGATTTATGTGAAAGTGCATGAAATTTGTTCTATTGTTGATTTTGTTGTTTGATGTTGTTGAATTAGGGATTTTATGCATGCTAGATTAGGTTATAATTAGTTTGGTTTGGATTTGATTTGATTTGGTTTGAAAAAATTCATTTTCAGTAGTTAAAGGTATGTTTGGATGTGAGTTTTAACTGAACATTGTGAGAGCATTTGGTGTTAAAATCAGTATGGGTGTACTTTATTTGCTAGCTAGGTTCTTAATTAGTCACAAGGTTTCATTTTAGTGGGATTTGAAACAAATTTGCATGTTAAAAATTGAGAAGAGTAGCTAAAATCAGCAAGTGCCTTGATTTGACTGTTTTTGTTGGAATTTGCTCATCCAATCTTGTTCAATATTAGATATTGGTTCCACCTAGGGTTTGTAATAGCTTATATGTGATTTGGTAGACTTGTGTGCAAGTTTTAAGCAATTGAATCTCACCATTTTGCCATTGCACCAGCAAACTGTTCACAGCCCATAGGAGCGTAATCAGTAACTTTCTTTGGCCGTTTTGTGTGATTTGTGTGAAAGACTTGTTGATTTTCTTGTTTATTTGACTTCCCACAACCCAACTGGTTGTGGGAGTGCCTTATTGCCCAAGAACAAGCCTCAAATAAGCTTCCCTAAGCTTATTGGTCAACTGACCATTTAATTACACTAACAGTGGGAACTAAGTTCCCCCTGCTTGTGTATTAGTTACCACTGCTTTGCTACCAGACAAACACAAGCACATGTCACTTTCAGCTTTCTCAATTTTTTGTCTTTAGTGACTGAAAATAGGAATTAGGACTTGAAAATAGTTTCATTATTTTTCTTATTTAATTTTGGATTTTTCTGTTTAATTAGATTTTTTTATTACTATTCATTTAGTATTTTTTACATTTAATAGCTATTTTAAATTACTTTTTAATTTCTGATTTTGTCTTTTAGTGAGAAAAATTATTAATTTTCAGTTTAAAAAATTTTCTTAGATTTAGAAAATTAATTTAAGATTTTTAGTTTAAAAAGTTTTTACTGTTCACATTTTTATTATTTTTTTAGAATTAAATTAGTTTAATTAGGGTTTAAATATTAATCAATTTTGTCTTTTAGTGAAAAATTTTACATTTTTTCAAACTTTTTCATTTTTCTACTGTTCCTTAGAGTAATTTAGGATTTTTAAAATTATCAAATTATTTTTGGCATTATTTTATTATTTTTTATGATTATTTTAGTTTAAAAATAGTTTTAAGTGTTTTAAAAAATAGAAAAATAGTTTTTAAAATTTAGGAAAAATACTTTTTAGTCTTTAGATAATATAAGTAAGTTATTTGTTCAATAGAATAATATTTTGGACATTTTGTTAATTATATTTAATTTTAGGGCTTTAATTAGCATTTAAAATTGAATATTTAATTAATAAAAGGTTTTAAAATATTTTTGTTGGATTTTTATTCTTATTTGTATTATTTTAGACCTACTTTTAACTTTTATTTAATTTTTAGGTTAAATTTTTTAATTTGTAGCTTTTTACGGTTTTACGTGAACGCCTTTTTCGTCTTAGTTTAATCCATCTACGTAACCGTCATTCTCTTCTTACCCCATTTCTATTAACTTTTTCTCAATATAATCACAAACCATTAATCAATTCATTACACAATGCACTTGCCTCCTTGGGAAACGAACTTGAACTTACTTGGTCATTAGTGCTCGGTTTTCCTAAATCGACACTTAACGCTTACCACTATTTTGGTACTCTTTTCCTAAAGGGTATACAAAAACTCTACAATCAATACCACTGATTTAGCAAGTCACAATGCACCCAAATTACAACTCATAGTAGTATCTAAGTAGTTAGGATTACCAAGAAGCCTATGACCTGGGTTGATTATTGTCATAGTCCACACCAACAAAGATTGATATTTTCCACTGATTTTAGAGATGTTGAACTTAGGATTATGGAAGAAACCCTAGATTAGAAAGAAGAATTATGATAAAAAAAGGGTGGATTTGTTTATTAAATAAGTTTGTTTTTTTATATAAATAAAAGGAGGAATTGAAATTTGATGTAGACAATGTGAATTCCACAAAGTTAGTGATTTGATGATGGAAGATGGAAGCGCGTGGGATGGTTCCAAAATCAACACGACTTTCCTTTCTGCAATTGTGAAGCAAATTTTATCCGCACACATTGCATTTCACAGGAATGATATTCTTTATTAGGAAGGAACAGTTGATGGGAATTTCATGGTCCGTGATGCATACAAGAAAGGGCTGGATAATATCGGGCTGCTAAATAATCTTTCAGATCTGGACAATCTAATATGCTCATCATTGTAGAAGGCATCAGTACCAATGAAGGTAAAATTATTTACTTGGCGTGCATGGCTTAATTTACTCCCAACCATACATAATCTTCACCGCAGACATGTGGTTATCAATGATGGGTTTTGTGTGCATTGCAATGACCCTGATGAAGATGATGCCCTCTTCCAATGTAATCGAGTGCGACAAGTATGGGAAGCAGCTAATCTTATTAACATATCATCCATCCAAAATGCTAGTTCTGTGAATGACTATTGCGCAGTTATAGAGAAAGACAAATGGGAATCATTTTTAATGATATGTTGGAGCCTCTTGTTAGAACGTAATCGTATTGCACATGGTCAATCCCCTCAAAAATGCGACTTAATTTGGCAAGGTGCTAAACATATATTGCAGGAATTCCGAGATACAACCGGATGTGATAATGCGAGAGTTGGGACAAATGTTGATCCGTTGGCATCTACTTATAAACCTCCACCCTACGGGTTTGTCAAGCTTAACTGTGATGCTGCATGGTTGTCTACTAGTATGCAAGCTGGCCTCAGATTTGTTGCAAGAAATTATGAATGTGAGACTTTTCTGTCGGGGGCAAAACATGTCGAGCACTCACGGTCAGTTCTTTCGGTAGAAGCTGAAGCCATTTGGTAGGCCATTAAGAATGCCCATGAAAAGCATCTTCCCATAATTGAAGTAGAGATGGGCTCGTTTGTTCTTTATCATTCGTTCTTCGTCAGAAAACCTCTTCAACAGATTTCAAGTTTGTGGCACGATATCATGGATCTCGCTTCTGCTTTTGAAGGTTGTCACTGGACGTTTGTTAAGCGTGGAGGCAATAGGTTGCTCATGACATTGCTAAATGGGCTCTAGGAAATATTGGTTCATGTATTTTTGATGATTTACTTCATCTCGAGTCATAAGTTGCTATTCATGCTGCTATTTCTTGTTTTAGTCTGAATATAAAATAAAAAATAAAAATAATAAGGAAGAAACATTCGATGTTTAATAACCCAAAAGTAAACTTCCCAAACTTTTATAGTAATAAACTACTGTAAAAAATAGAAATCAAGTAACCTAAACAAGTAAACATCCAAAATCCTTTGATGAAAAACTTGTTTAAAGTAACAACTAGTTTAAAACCCGTGTAATACACGGGCGGTCTAATTATATATTCTCAACATTCTACATATAGTTTATGTCAACATTTTTACAATTTCCCCTATAACTCCTAAGTACGTAGTGTCTTCCAGATGAGAAAACAACATAGCTATTAGGAACATGATTTAATGTATAAAGCCGTGTAACACATTATTTAAGCTTTAGAAAAGCATAAAACATGTAGACGTTGTTTTAAACTATTTAGTTAGACAAATATAAGCTATAACTTAATTTGTCAATAATCTAAACTTTGAACTTGATAAGTGAGTGTATGAGCATATTAGATTGATGATAAACTTTATGGTTTGAAAAAGGATAGAAAACTTAGGTGCTTACCTTTGAACCAATCACGAACAACAAACAGAAATTGAAAATGTATCCAAAGAAACTACTATAAATACGTTCCTCAATATAATAAGTACTAAAAATTAACCATATCATCACAAGTAAAACTCTATGGAATCATGTTAGCTGTCGTCACATCCTTTATCGATTCTTCCTTTCTTTTAGCAGAACACTAAAAAAACTTTATATAGAGTTGGTTTGGAAGCAGCTATCAAGGCAGCTGATCTCTATACAAAGTATACGAATATCTACAAATTAAGAGTGCATCATGGATTACATTTGAGGATTACCAAAGAATTAAGAAACATTTACATAAAGAAGTGTCGTATGAAAAAACAATACAAATACAAAATGTCGGTTCAATAGTGGCATCAATAAACCCGTCATTTGTTACAGCCATATACCATTTAAAACATTGGCCTCTTGCTTTTGATGTGATCTACTTGTGATGAAATCAATGAGACCATCTATAAGAGAGCAGCATATCACTATCCTTATCTACTGAAATTAGAAACACACATCAGCAAGTAAAGAAAATATAACTCTGCACTTACATATATATTCAGAATCTCTTTAATTTCTCATCCAAATACCTTCAACTATAAGGTTTTGCTAGTGGTGGGTGAACAACATAATAGGTCCAGCCTACCTGTTAGTCAAAAGAAACAAACCACATTAAAAAGACTTTAATCTGAATCCTTTTATAAAAATTACAGCTAAAGTCTGCAAGTTCTAAATAGGATTTCTTACAAAAAAATTAAATTAAAATATTATTGAATATAAAAGGCTATTTCCAAATACAATGTCATTTTCAACAAAAAAAACTATAGTACCCATGTGCCAAATGAAACCATTAAAGGCCAGTAGCAAATGAGCTTTTTGATTTTATGAAACATAAACCAATAGCGCTAAAATAATAGCTGTATACTTTCACATCCGTCAACCATATTTTAGCAAGAGTCGTTATGAACTTGTCATTGTTACAACCGAAGTGCCAAGTATCTAACTGGCCGAGTGAGAGAAAGGCGAATCTTTGTGCGGGTCGGTAGAAACATAATGTTTTCTTATTTACCTTTGGAGCGAGCTTCACCTTTTTAAGACATATCAAGGTATAAATAACTATTTTAAGACATATAAAGACTTCAGAAAAGGGAAAAAATAAAACAACATACATTTCAAACCTACTACATAACACCTCAAACCCGAGTCAGACATGCCAACCAACCATAGTCTCAAAACTAGAATAAAAGAAGATCTCTTATAAAAAAATTCATAATTCAAGAATCAGAATAGTTGTACTATACAAATATACTTACATGTCAACAACCACAACTTGCTACAACTATTAGGATTACTTCACATTTCAATTAAGCGCTCGCTAAAATCTGACTATTTGCCGCCATATCAAAATGTTATCTGAGCCTTAATTCTACGCAAAGATCCATAAGTTCAGTCAACAAACCAACTAATACAATCAACTTAAGGTCTAGCTGAAGATTCTTCTAAAAACAAAAAAAATGACCTAGAACTAAAAACATAAGACGTGGAGCATGATGCAAGAGATCGAGCTATGAAACCAAAGCCAGTAGAAGCAAAAGTAAATCATAACAAAAAAAAACAAAGATAAATAACCTGGCCCTAACATCTGTAGGCGAGCATACATTATATCATTTATATATATGGGTATAGTTCAAAGTATTTTTGGATGACAGACTAAAAAATTGTAGATGAAGTTGTTTGAAAGTTACAGAGAAAATCATAAAAAATGAAACTGCAGCTTTATGCAGGCCAAAGATAAAGTTATCAACACAAAAAAACTCAAAATGAACGAAGATATTATCTGGTAGTACTACGTAGTAATATTTCACAAGTCAAATTTACGAAGATCATAAGCAGATAGAATCAACCACTACTTCAAGTTGAACACCACAACTCTTTCACTTTTAAACACAAAAACCCTTATAACCATGTAAATGTATTAAAAACTCCAAGGATTAAATGAAGAACAATCATCACTTACATTTCAAGCTCTAACCTCTATAGTTATAAGATTTTAAAATCAGAAAACTCGGTCACTTATGAAATTCCAATATGGTTTACTCTAAAATGTAGTCAGACTCCTTATAGTTCTTTGAAGAGCAAATCTGTTTCATATAGATTTCATCCGATAGTTTACTTACTAAACACTAAATATAAAAATACGCATGCTCAATATTTCAAAGCAAACCCTTGATAAAGAAGATGCTCATAAAGCTACATTTACTCACTCACTATCAGTTTTCAATAGATCATTCTTCCTCAACTTATTGATTCAACTAACCTTTTATCAACCCATTGATCCAATGCATTAACCCAATTTTCAAGTCTGTATTAAAACATTTTCAACCATTGCATAGAACCTCTAAACAAAGAGGGTCATTTACACTTCATAGTAGTTTACCATGACAAAGAGAACTTCTTTTTTAAACATTTACAGAAGATGTTTACAATATTCAAGTATCAATGTCCTCCGAACGAATCTCGTTAGCAAAATACTTCCATTCAAGCATGTCCTCTAATCATATACCATGAAACTAAAAAGGAGAGAAAACGCATTAAAAGGGGGGGGGTACCTTTTCAGCTTTTAAAAAAGAAGCAGATCGCGTAGAAGAAGATGGATTTCATCGTTGACTCATCGAGGTCCTTTTCTCCTGAGTGAAGATTGATGCACCTGCATAAAACATATTATATTATCATCGGCTCATCGCCTTGTTTAGGTCAAAATATTACTAAATAATTTAATATATTAAAGCAAGAAAAGATTAAAGCACTTACACAGTTACAACGTAGGCTCGTTCACCCGCAACAGTGCAACTACACATTATCCTCGCGATGTAGTCCATCAATTATTAGAAGATCAGATGCTAGTATTAACTTTAATTAGTAGCCATATCGTACAGTTTGCGTCTACTTGTCGTAGGGTATCCATATTCATCTAACACCCTTATGTTTTTTTCTTCAGTCTCTCATAACCTGTAAATGATTATAATCCAAGAAAATGGAAACTTAATAAGTAAACATCACCCGAAATCTAAAAAAGTTCAAGTTTACGACTCTCATACATTACGGCTACCCGATTATTACATCTTTAAACAACATAAACATTTCCATACATCATCTTTTATCGAAAAGCTTCTCATCCAATCAAACCATAAATTTACAATTGCAGCTAAACATACAACACCATTACAATGAAGTATGAAAGATACCAAAAATAATATGCACCTTTCCATCATATATATGTCTTAGGATTAATTAATATAATAAGGAACAATAGATAAGGATTTAAAGCGCAACCAAAGACATCAATACTTTGAGCTTCTTAAAAAAATCAATTGAAGATGGTCATGATATAAATGGTCTAACAGTGGAACAAATATTATCAAGCTTTACTCTATCTGCTCTTTAGCATATACATGCCTCAACAATGAAACCGAGCCATACTCACCGTTAATCAAGAAACCGAGCCAAGAAATAATGACATATTAGCAGTATAGGCTACAACTTCAAATAGCAATCAGACCATGACACATGAGCTTAAAAAATAGATCATTGATCATAACCTAATAAAAGTGCCAAAAATCTTTAAAAAAAATTAGTGTTCTAAAATCCTCATGTTCAAGTAGTGACGAAGGAAGTAGATTTCAACATTCATATTAGTGCTCTTAAAGATCCGAAAGAAAAGAGGATTAAACTAAGAACAAAACAATACCAGGTTAAGATTTGTATCCATGGAAGAAAAAGTTTTGAAGAAAAGCCTGGTCCATTTGAATTCTTCAATATCAAGAGATAATAATTAATAAATTCTGTTTCAAGGTGTGAAAAGTAAGCACCGTTTCTTTTTACCAATGAAATAGTGTAGTAGTTTCATTGTTCAAGGCACTTTAAATTTTGAAACTAGGAATTCACATTTCAAATTTTAAGTTTAATTGTTCTGTATTTAATAAAAATTAGTAACAGTTATAAATTATGACATCAATATCCAATAGAAGGCTGACATCTATTTAAAAATAACATCAACATAAACCTTTATTTAATAGTAATCTATACTAATATATAAAACATTTAACCCTTTTTTCATAATTAGAAGTTTTAAAAATTAAGACTCAAACATTTCTTATAATAGAAAGATTTATTTTTTTCTAAGAAATTAATGCATATTAAAAATCTAAAAGAATAATTGTAACTCAATACAATTTTGTAACGGAAAATTTAAGTGTTTTAAGTACAATTAGAAGTTACAACAAAAAAATTAAATATCCTAATAATGTTGTAACTTAATCTATAAAAACATTTTTAAAGCTCATTTTCTAACAACTTTATGGAAACAGTTAAATTTTGAGTATATAAAGTCAAAAACACTAAAACATAGATGTAAAATATGCAAAACAAAACCACCGCTCTCTCTCAACCACCACCACTTGTCGCCAACTTTGAGGTGCCGGAAAAAAATGTGGTCGTTGCCTCTAAAAAAGATGTTCGTTTTTGTAATAGTAGTTTCGTGGTTTAGCAAAATCTACGAAATTAGTCACCGACTACCCGCCGCCGCATTGCGCGGGTAGCCAGCTAGTAATAGATAATAGATAACTAGGATTTGTACCCGCGCTCCGCTGCGGACGTTTTTTGGAACATTTTCTGTGTTCACTTTTGAAATCGACGAACAGCGAAACAAATTTTGAGGTAGCTTGAAAACAAAATTAGTATTATATAAACATTACAAAGCAAAAACATATTTATTCACGAATTCAAGTATCAAATTCACACAAAAAATTCTATAAAATTTGAACAATAACAACATGGTTCTACCCTTGAGTTCTCCACCACCTCTAGCATTAACAAACTTGGTTCCAGTCTTCTTAGAAAGCTTGCTCAGCTGAAAGGCATGGGATCTTACCCTGCATAACCTTCTTACAGCTTTTCTTAGATGTATCCTTTCAAATATGCCATCTAATAAAGCATCTGTATGATGTTGTCTTTCCTGTTTGGAATTATACTCCTTTTCTAATGAATCGCATGTAAATGTAACAGGTAAGGTTTTGCCAGACATGTAATCATATTCTATGAAAGAACCGCTCATTCTTGGTAAACTCCAGAATTTCTCTTCATTCTCGCTTCCTAGTCTCTTCAAAGTGGCATTCTTTAGAAGATAAGGATGGACAACTTTATTCTTGGAAGATTGATTATTTGCACATGAATATAGTGACTCAAGACCAGAAGAAGATTCGTCTCTTTCACGAATAGTTTATAACAAGTGTTTTGAGCAATTTCATAATCTGAACGACGTGGATAAATTCAGTTAAAGGATCCACCATCTGCATTACGTAGCAAAACAAAAGTCATCGAAACAGTGAAATTTTGGAATGAATATGAAGGTAGCGGACCTGAGTCATGTTGGGTGAAAAAACCATGGCATTGTTTCGGCCGTTAATCTTATTTTGTTGGTCATGCTTGACCACATCAGCCATTAAGTTTATAGCCCAGTCAAGAAGTGCAGCCTTTGTTAGCGCCAGGGATTTGACAAGCTAAGTACACTCATCTTCTGTATAACAATGCATGACATGTTCTGGGGTCAAAGAATCAAGAACATCAATAGTAAGTTCCCTAAACCACGCATCTTGTTAAGATAAATAAGGCGTCGTATATTTTTAACAATTGATACTGAATAGCTAAAACGACACAGAGAAATGTGACCAGCATACCTTGATCAAGCCAGTCAAGCAATAGACATCGTCTCCATCGGGCACAAATCCTCTTTTTAGCTGCTTCCTAATCTTCTTGGTATTTCCCTCATTTATTCTGAATATACCTTCTGCCTTCATCATGTAACATAGTAAAATTTAAAGCTTTGAATGATGCATAATTTTATCATAAGAGATATGTCTTTGGCTTACCTTCTGAATATAAACGGCTTTGCATCATCATAAGAACATTGCATAGGCTCAACAGTTACTCCAAACACACACGCACTGATAAATATAAACGGCTTTACATCATCGTAAGAACATTGCATAGGCTCAACAGATACTCCAAACACGCACGCACTGATACATTAGAATATTTGTAAATGGAAACAAATAACTCGCGCAATCCAAAATAAAAAAACATAAAAATTCTGTTCACCTATTCTTGCAATATTAGTGAGAGCTGTTGGGCCCGAACTACATGAGGTCCCATCACACGCGCTGGTCACCACTACGACATAAACTATAAACCATACTGGCTGACCAAGCCGGGGACCAGATTCGAACCTTTTTTAGATACAAAATGCAAGTCAAATCTTATATAACATAAGCAGAATGAACGGTAACCATGGTTTGCAGCATGAGTGTTTGGGTCGTGGTCTAACAGCAGCTAAACACCCCTTTTTTTAGAATAAAGGGTGTTTGGTTACTGTTGTGACAGCATCCAAACAACCCTTTTGAAGCAGAAGGGATACAAACCTTGATACTATGATATAGTTCCTTTTATCCTTGACCTGACTATGAATTTTGGCAACCCTGTTGAACATCTCCTCCAACACAAAAAAGATTAGCCATACACACCATCTTTTGCTAACTTGAGCGTGTATCAAATGTCGCAGTTCAACACAATCTACATCGACCTCAGTTCTACACAATCTAGATCGCCCTCTTCCATTTCTCCTCGTGGCAATGAAACATAACCTGAATGCGCGTTGCTGTGGAGACGCTCAAATTGTGTGTGTATGTGAAGTTTTCATTTAATGTAAACGCTAAACGCGCAAATGCTATATGTATTCCATATAAGTGATGCCACTGTTTGCTGAAGGTGCTTTGATTTTGTTTAATGTGAAATAATGGAGTTCTTAGTAATGAAAAGCCTACCATTACTTTCTAAGTTATGGGCAACTCCTAAACGGATCACGTGTAAATTATTGAAAAGTGGAGCAGCAAAGATAGCCCGATCCACGTAGCGGAACCCGATTGCAAGTACATAAGCATGGTGACCATGCCACCAATGGTTGCCCAAACATAAAAGTAGGCAGATTCCAACACTTTTCACTTTCATGAACACTAACAGTAGTTTAAATAAGTGGTAATAGCCTTATCCATGTCACCTATGTACCCATGAAGCCCCTTTAAGCGACCATGACCAATGAGACCAGTAGACAGTTTGACACCCTTCGGTTCTGAAACTCCAAATTTTGATAAACGTTTGGTAACACGTGCGTCAAAGTGGGCCATAACAATCATTAAATTCAATGTAGAGCACAAAAATCATCCACACAACAGGGAAAAAAGGAAAAAGGAAAATGCAACCGACCTTCAACAGCGGTGGCATTTCTTGAACCAATCTGCCGAAGGTTTCCTCTTTGTACGGCCAACTAATTTTAAACACACAATGGATTAGTGTTAGTAATTGAGTATAAACAAATATGAAAATATATATAATTGTAATATTCGTTTAACATAACATTATAAGATGTAGAGAATGAATGTTACCTTTCGCGAGAGTGAAACATCAGCGCTCGGGAATCTGTGAAGTAGATGTGAGCTCATCCATAAAGAATGACCCTCGGCTAATGAATGGGAGCAGATCAACAGGTAGAAACGATGAGTTATTGCATTCGAGGCTTAGGTTTAACCTGGGCTGTTTCAGTTATATAGTAGGCTCAGACATGACACCCTTGAGGGGTAACCGGACACACACGGCATGGCTGCATCCTCAAGGGTTGCCCCGCCAAGGTCCGTGGAGTGTCAGGTTTAACCTGGGTTGTTTCAAGGTCATCACAGCCACATGTACTAATCACATCCCACAGCTTCCAATTATCATGTGGCTTAGAGATGTGCCCAAAGCACTAATAATCATCATCGCCTAATTGAAGTGCACTCATATTTAGCGTGGCCAATTGAAGTATGGTACAGTAAATAATGAGCTTTGCACACATCATCAACCACACATATAGCACAAAAGAAAGTGACTAATCATTATGAGGCTCAGATCCGTTTCTGTGGGAACCACTCAGAACATCCACCATGGCTGCAGCCACGACAAAAGCGTGGCTGCCCGACCAAGACATGGGAGCCCGTAAGGTGCGGCTCACAAAACACACACGCAGAAGCTTTTCATCACCGCCTTAGCCTTAAATAAGGTGCCATTATATCCTTAATAAAATACGGAATCATGTTCCCCAATGAACAGTTCCCCCTCGAAAGTAACAACCATAAGATATAAGATCATTTTGATTATCAGCCATAACAAACAACAGCCACTTTTAATGAGCCGCACAATCATTAGTATCCAAGAAAAGCGAACACATCCGCAATGGCTGCAAAGTAAACACTTTGCCCCGCCACGACACGGATGGTCACGCCTTTAGTTAAACCATTTGGAATTCACCATAGGTCGTTCGCAATCAACCAACCACAAACTGGCAGCATAACAAAGGAGCTCGTCTATTTAAGAGCCTATCACAACGTCCGTCGCATCGCGTCAACAGCGGCAACGAAACAGACTATTGTCCCAATCGTCGCCTGCCATCAACAGGGGCAACGGAACAGTGTCGCATTGAATGAAAATACTTGGGACAGCTACAAAATCTAAGCAACTACACAAACAAAGTAAGTCTAGTGTTATGTAGTTTCGTAAAAACAACCATATATGTGACATTAGGGCGTGTTTCGTATCGCTTATTTTGAAGTGTTCCATTTCTATCACAAACAAAGCTGATTAATTCCCTCTAGAAACCACACAAATCCTAACCCTGAAAATAAACTTTAATCATTTAACAAAGGCAAGCAACCCAAAAACTAAAACCACATAGAATCTATAAAAAAACATCAATCACCAAAAAACATAAACCCTGGAAAAAAAAGATGTACCATGTTTATTTAAAGCTTATCAAGGCCACAACCCCAGCGAGCGACTTTACGTGTAATCATCATCACAATCAAACACCCAGTTTCAATGATAACCGTAACCCCGTCGTCACCAACCCAGCAGTATCGTGACACTGGGGGCAACAACGATAATCAAATAGCCGCCACAAAAAAGAGGTGTGAGAGATATGAGAAACCGATGAGATGCATCAAAATTAGGCGAAAATGATTTCTACAACCTATTATATACAAAATTAGGTGGGTGTGATGCATGGAGCCATGATTTCTCCGTGTCAGATCAAATCTACGGTTGTGGTAAATTTTTTAGGGTCATCACTGTACCAAATATAAGTGTGTGAGAAGAGAGTGTTTTTTTATTTAATTTGGGGTCAAGGCACTGTTATAAGTGTGTGAGAAGAGAGGCAATGTGTGAGAAGAGGGAAAAAGATTAAACTAATATGATTGTGAGGGGGAACTGTTCATTGGGGATTCCCCTTTTATTAAGGATATAATAGAAGTGGTGATGATTTTGAGACCATGGTAAACGTTACCTTTACTCCTCCAGTCCAATACCATTTGTCATTGTCTTTTGATCAGTAGTTTATAAAGTTGAACAAGTCACTCAACTCAAAAGATGCTTTCATATCCTTCATCACTTTGACCTTCTTCACTCCCAAAAAAAAAAAATAAAAAAATGAAACAAATACCAACAACACTTACTATAACAATCATCATCATCAGCTGTTTTGTGTTACTAGTTAAGTGCAAGTATATGATATATGAGACTGGTCACAGAATAGAACCTGACAAAATAAATGTTCATTTGGTACCTCACTCTCATGATGACGTGGGTTGGCTTAAAACCGTTGATCAGTACTACGTTGGAGCTAATAATTCTATTAGAGTATGTTTCTTTTTATTACTTACGAATCTACTGTGTGTTCGCATGCATATGATTATTGCTCACTGTAATTGTATTGTAGGGTGCTTGTGTTCAAAATGTGTTGGATTCGGTTATTTCGGCTCTGATTCATGATAACAACCGCAAGTTTATTTATGTTGAGATTGTAAGTTCCTTCTCTTGTGCTTAGTTTTTGGGTTTTAGTTTAGGCTCTAATTAACGACTTCACGTTTTATCGTGCTAATGTTATGTTTTGTAAAAAAGTTATGTTCCTCATTTTGTAAAACTTTCGTTAAAAGCACCTGGTCAATTGTGTGCGGTTCTGTCCCTGTTAGAATCAAAACATGATTATAACAACTAACTAACTAACTAAGCTGACATGGTCATAAGCTTACTAAAATACTCTTAATATTCAATTTCATATACGGTGAAAATTATCGGTTTTTATTTTTGCTAGGCCTTTTTTGAGAGATGGTGGAATCAGCAGAGCGACGTCCTTAAGGAGAAAGTCAAGGAGCTGGTCAACACTGGTCAACTTGAGTTCATGTATGTTAAATGTTTTGAAATTCCTCTAGTATTAGACATTGTAATCTAGTTGTTGCTAATAGTATTTAAATGTATTTTTCTTCAGTAATGGAGGGATGTGTATGCACGATGAGGCGACACCGCATTACATCGACTTGATTGATCAGACAACTTTAGGACATATGTTTATACAGCGGGAGTTTGGTCAAAAACCTAGAGTTGGTTGGCAGATTGATCCTTTTGGACATTCTGCGGTCCAAGCTTACTTGTTGGGTGCCGAGGTATACACTCTGATCTTTTTGGTTATTTGCTAGTTATCTTTCTGTTTAGTTCGGTTCCAATTGATTTGGGACGAGGGATATACATCAGTCTAAGAATTCGTGTTCTGTTTCTAAGTTCATTCATATCCAAATGTATTGTTTTCGACTGTTGTAGGTGGGATTTGACTCTCTCTTCTTTGCTCGAATGGATTATCAAGACAGGGAAAAGCGAAAAAATGAGAAGACTCTTGAGTTTATATGGCAGGGTTCCAAGTCTCTCGGTTCATCTTCACAGGTGAGTGTATAGAACACAGGCACCATCTTTTGATGTGCAGACAAACGTATGGTATATTTTTATCAATTAAGATTCTGCTACTATATAGCTACTGTGGGAAAAAAACAAACAACTTTATGTGTATCTCTCCTTGCAGATATTTACTGGCATATTTCCCAGACATTATGATCCACCTGATGGTTTTACGTTTGAAATCAATGATGTATCTGATCCTATCCAGGTAAATACATAACACCTAATGTGAATATCAGATTTCAGTGTCTGTTTCTTTTAATTGTTTACTTACTTGTATTTTGAAGGACGATGAACTCCTCTTTGACTACAATGTTCAAGAGCGGGTAAATGATTTTGTAGAGGCTGCTATGGCTCAGGTATGCAACTGTATCTATATTACATCACTTCAACTTGATGCACCAGAATCTTTTATATAAGATTCGAGGCTAGGAAATGCTAGTGCTATCTTATACCACTTCCCGTATTTCTACATTTCCAAATCATGTTGCTATTTCCATTATAGGTTAATGTAACAAGGACAAACCATATAATGTGGGCAATGGGAACCGATTTTCGGTATCAGTACGCAGTTTCATGGTTCAGGCAGATAGACAAGTTTATTCATTATGTCAACTTGGTATTGCCCTTTACATTTGATCCCAATACCTACTTATAGATTCTTTCATAATATTTCCGTTCACTGTTTTTGCGCACACAACTTGTGAAAAAAACTAATCAATTAGTTTTACTGTTGTTAAGGATGGCCGTGTCAATGCACTTTATTCTACCCCTTCCATTTACACAGACGCAAAAAATGCAGCTAATGAAACATGGCCTCTAAAAACTGATGACTTCTTCCCGTAAGTATCATGTTATCTTACAGTGTTGAACAAGTTGATATACCGTGGTCCATCTCTATCAGTTAAAGACCAATTGATAACTTTTAGGTATGCAGATAAAGCAAATACCTATTGGACAGGATACTTTACTAGCAGGCCAACTTTTAAAGGTTATGTCAGGTCAATGAGCAGTTACTATCTGGTAAGTTCTTGCAAAACCCTTTGTCTCAGTGTCTCTGCGTGTGTATTATTGAAATCTCACCTACAATAAGTTCAGGCAGCAAGGCAGTTAGAGTTTTCCATAGGCAGGAATGGGTCTGGCCCAAATACAGATGCCCTGGCCAATGGCTTGGCAATTGCTCAACATCATGATGCAGTTAGTGGTACACAAAGACAACACGTGGCTGCTGATTATGCATTACGTATCTCAAAGGGCTATGCAGAGGTAAGGCTTGATTAATATCAAATAGCGCTTTCTATGTGAGCTGGTGGGCCCATATACTTAATTTTCACACATAATTGTAGTTGAATGAAATAGCTACAGATACACATGTAAATAAATCCTTGCTCCACATATGTGCAGGCTGAGAAAATAGTGACTTCGTCTTTAGCATTTTTAACCACTTCAGGGTCAAGTGGCAATTATGAAAAAACAGCTGGCATGTTACAGCAGGTAGTCTAAGCAGCATTGCTGCTTCAGTTCTTTTTAATTTTGATTATGACATTGACCAATGGCTAATTGGTAAATTTCTATTCAGTGTCCTCTCCTTAACATAAGTTACTGTCCTCCATCTGAAGCTGTTTTGGCGGAGGGAAAGAGTTTGGTAAGCTTGATCTTCGTCTCTGTTTTTCTAATTTGTTCCATGTCTAGATTACCATCATAACAAGCCTTCATAATTTTATAGGTGGTAGTTGTCTACAATTCCCTAGGATGGAAGAGAGAAGAAGTGGTCCGAGTTCCTGTGAGTGTTGCCACTGTTCCCTAATCATATTTTTGAATTTGGTTTTATGGTCCCGATTGTTTGACTTGATATCACATTGCTGTAGGTTTCCACCCACGAATTGGTTGTCCTGGATTCAGGTGGAAAAGAAATTAAATCACAGCTTCTTCCTATATTCAATTCCTCGTTGAACACGAGGACCTACCATGTTAAGGCATATCTTGGTAAATCTCCAAGCAGTACACCCCAATACTGGCTCGGATTTACAGCATCTGTACCACCTCTTGGTTTCAGCACCTACATTATCTCAAAGGCAGAACACAAAGGTCGATTTACTAGATATGTCGATATGGCTACAAACATTAATAATAATATGACTTCCGTAATTATGGTTAGCAGATAGAAGCTCAACAATGTCAACAGTGTGGACTTCAGACAGTACTGGCGATGAAACTGTAGTAGTTGGTGGAGGAAATTTGAAGCTGCATTATGCTACAGATGAGGGAAAGCTTACACGCTATATCAATAACAGAAACTTGGTATCTGCAATTCCTTAGATGCAAAGTTATTGTTTATATCAATTTACAACAGCCATTTGATATAAATGAATCTGTGCTTATTTATCAAACATAATATTGACATCTCTTTCTTTGCACATGATACAAGGTTGAAGAATCCATGGAACACTCATATAGCTACTATTCTGGGCATAATAGCACAAATCAGGTACTGCAATCACTTAACTAGGATGTGAATGTGTGTGCAGGTTTACTGAATATATCTTATTCATTATAATTTTCTAAATATTTTGTTATTCCTATAAAATTGCTTCTACTTTTTAAAGGCCTCTGGAGCTTATATATTCCGTCCTAATGGCGCATTTCCAATAAAATCTGAAGGGAAGGTAAACCGCTCTTCTTTGGTGTTCAATGTTGGGGTAATCAACATATGAACCCCAGTACATGTTGCAAGTGATTATCCCGTTCCTAAGAAAGTGAGAATCTGTTTTGGTGCAGAAAGCTTTTACTATAATAAGGGGTCCACTTATGGATGAATTGCACCAACCCGTTAACTCCTGGATAAATCAGGTATTTTGCTGTAGAAGAAGTTTTGTTTTACGTATTGCTTTTATTTTCAGGTTTTTGCCTTTTTTTCGTTCTTCCTCACAAGTCACGAACTGTTACGATCCCACATTGGTCAAGTATGGGATTGGCCGATGGTTTATAATGTCCAAGTGTTCCCTCCTCTTTCAAGCTAGCTTTTTTGAGCGAGTTCTACACTTAGCATTAAAAGTGATACGAACACTTCAGCTTAGCCTAAGTGTGGGAGGTTTGTATTGAACTGATATCAAGCTTACGGGTCAGGTTCCGTTCTTTCTCTCTGACCCCGGTTCGACCTAAAAGCTTGGCTAACCGTATTTCATTTCACTGATTAAAATCTGTTACGGTATCACCAACCTCCTATATAGGCATATCTTCATGCAGATATAAATGAATATCTGATACGCTGAGTTACTATCTTCACGAGACTGTTTGTTCGATGCAGACTCATATATTTGTGTCACATTGAGCACTATAGATATAACACCTACCATCACAGACAGACATATATATCACATGCAACTGTCAGTGTTACGTTTTATATTTTGCATATTCTCTGATTCACAAAGTAATTGTATGCAGGTCACCCGTGTATACAAGGATAAGGAACATGCTGAAGTTGAGTTTACTGTAAGTTTTCTGTTGGCTTGATTGTTGTGGCAGTTTTCTGTTGGCTAGTAAATATCATCTAATAACATGTTGTGCAATTTGGTACTAGATTGGACCTATCCCTATAGATGATGGTGTTGGGAAAGAAATAACAACTCAGATCACAACTGGCTTCAAGACTAACAAGACATTTTATACTGATTCTAATGGGAGAGACTTCATTAAAAGGGTATACAGATTGTGGTTATTTTGTGCTCTAATATTTACTCTGGTTTGAATTAATTATTGCATTTTATATCCGGTGAATATCTTACATTACTGTGAACTTACAATATCAGATGTTTGCAGCTTGATAAAATAACACAATTTTTTCAGGTTCTTGATTTCAGAACTGACTGGGATCTGGAAGTGAATGAACCAGTTGCTGGAAATTATTACCCAGTAAGTGTTCATTGGTTCATATCCTATTTCATACTCTATAATCAGGTTGACCATTAGGAATCTTAACTGTGTATATAATATATATATTTTATAAGATGCTATCTTGAATTGTTACCTTCTAACAGGCCCCTCTACATGCAATCATATAGCTCATTTGGTTGTATTTACTTGTTGGTCTGTATTTTACTTATTTATTCCTTTATATCGCTGTGTACTCATGATTGCTTAGATAAACCTTGGAGCTTATGTTGAGGATGGAAGTAAGGAACTCTCAGTATTGGTGGACCGTGCAGTAGGTGGCTCGAGTTTAGTAGATGGCCAAATAGAACTAATGCTTCATAGGTATTTTGTTTACTTGCGCTTCTAGATAGCACCTGTTATAGGTATTTCCCCTTCGAACAACTATATTTAGGCTAATCTGTCGAAGATTACCTAATACTTCTGATTCCAAATACATAGTTTTGTTTATATATAATAAACTAATGTCTTTGCTTTCTCTACTTTCCTTAGGAGGCTATTGTTTGATGATGTAAAAGGTGTTGGTGAGGTGCTAAATGAGACAATATGTGTCGTCGATGATTGCAAGGGCTTGGTGGTAAGCATGCTACTTCTTTATAAAATGTCTTATAAATGTTACTCTGACAACATACAAACATTCACCTGATGGCACTTGGTAGATTTTAATCATGTATGTGACTTCTTTTAGTTAATGTATGTCTATCCGGTTCTTCTATATTGCTTTAGAGCACTTGGTTTCTATGCACATTCTCTGTTAACTACGTAGTAATTTTTTTAGCTAGTTGCATGTTCATAAAGACCACCTTGTGCGCTAGTAATCCTACTTTTGACTTGGTATCCAAAATTTGTGTCACCATGGGGTAGTTACATAAGTATACTACTGACTATATCTACAGAGACCAAGAGGCTTAAGTGATAGTTAAAAGTTAAGATAGTAAGTCAAATGGTAGCCTTTTTGTTGTGTTTCCGTTCTTTCTCAGATGTATTTCACATGTGCTATTTCAGGTCCAAGGGAAATTTTATATCAGAGTTGATCCCATAGGTGATGGAGCCAAGTGGCGTCGCACGTTTGGTCAAGAAATTTATTCCCCTCTTCTTCTAGCATTTGCAGAACAGGTAAGATATTCTCTGTGAGCAACCTCGGTGTAGATAAATACAAGGCTCTTGGTTTTTTATATGTGCGTTTATGTTTATGTTTATATGTATATGTTTCTCGCAGGATGGAAGTGACTGGACAAACTCTCATGTATCGTCCTTCTCAATGACAGATGAATCCTATAGCTTACCGAACAACACCGCCATTATAACTTTACAGGTACACAGTAACCTCTCGATTGAGTTCTTGGAACTGCCAAGTTATGATCCTAAATTTTTTGGCAAATAAATTACTTGCTTCTAGGTTTTAACATTATAGACTGACTCGTTTTGAATGTGCACCTTATGATTAATATTAGTTTATTGGTTCATACATCTTGCTACTTTTTGGCAACAATTGATGGTTTATGATTATCATAACAATTATAAAAATCCTAAAATGGATCAAAGAACACACAGCGGAAGCAAATTAACAAGATCTTTAATTAACACGATTATAATTAATCAAGGCTAGGGTTACATACCTTTATCCTAGCAAGATCTACAGTTTGACGGAATGATCACCGGTAGAGATAGATCACGAACACCACCAGGATGTAATCTAAAATAAGATTACACCACGATCTTGTACACACGTGATACGGTGAGTTAACCGTGAGTCTAGCACGAACAAAACCGAACTTCCAAGTCTATGAAAGATCTACCCAACAACCCTAGAGAGGGGCTAGGACTAGATCTAGAATAGCTTATTGAAAATCAAAGAAGAACCCTAATGGGTGTTTGTTTTGGCGGGCGGTTAGGAGCAAAGAAAGAGAGATATGGAGTGAAAAATAATGAGGCATTAGGTTTGTTTATATACACCTTGGAAAACTTCTCTTCCAAGGTTAAACAAGATAAAGCCAAAAAATCTTTTCCTCCTTATGTCTCCCTATTTAGGCCGGATATTCACAAGCTCCAAAAGAGGTTTCCGGAACTTTTCCGACTCCTTCTTTTAGCTTCTTTAACCTTCTATAACGGTCGTTTAATACTTAACTTTTAATTACTTAACGATCGTTAGCTACGGTTTGATTTAATAAATATAATAAATATATTTAATAAATAAATTAACTCTTCACGTAATGTGTGCAATCCCGTGATCTCGAGTTCGATCCTATCACACGACTATCGATTTTTAAGTCCATAAACTTTCAACAATGCCCTAAGAATGTTTTTGA
This sequence comes from Glebionis coronaria, assembly GCA_025667525.1. Lineage (NCBI taxonomy): Eukaryota > Viridiplantae > Streptophyta > Magnoliopsida > Asterales > Asteraceae > Glebionis > Glebionis coronaria. The sequence continues at coordinate 372,733,994 of CM046875.1, forward strand.
ATATTTCTCTTAACCTCAATGCTACCTAAAGTAGATTAGTGCCCCACGTTGTGATTTTTTAAAGCACCATGTTGAAACTTAAGTATTACATTATCTTTGCAGGAGCTTGAAAGTGGGAAAGTACTCCTTCGTTTGGCTCATCTTTATGAGGTTTTCATTTATTCATACTGTCTAATTTCTAGGATTTCGTCTTTGAAGAGCATACAGATTATACGTGTTCTTATAATATTGTGTCACACAAAATTTAACATGATACTTAAAGGGTGTTTGTTTTATGGATTTAAAGGTGGGAGAGGACAAAGATTATTCAGTAATGGCGAACGTGGAGCTGAAGAAGTTCTTCCCAAACAGAAAGGTATATGTGACACATATGTTAACTTTGGTTGATACGAACTGAAATTATGCATTTGTTTTTTCAGATAAGCAAGGTGACAGAGATGAATCTGTCAGGTAACCAAGAAAGAGTCGAGATGGAGAAGAAGAGATTGGCTTGGAAAGTGAAAGATTCGTCTGAAGGCAAGATTGTGAGAGGAGGCGTTGTTGATTCTGAAAAGCTAGTGGTTGAACTTGGACCGATGGAAATCCGGACATTCTTCTTAGACTTGGATAATATCAGGATGTTTGGTTCTGAACAATGATTTGTAAATGCAGTGTGTTGTAGTCTGTATGACCACTATCTTTTTTTCGTTCATCCCTTTGTTTTTTCAAAATCCAGTGCTGCAAAATGTGACCGTTGTCGTGATAATATCAAGGAGTTGATGAAATGAAAAAGAACTTTGCAACAATCAGTGTCAATAATGCTCGTTGGACTTTTTGTTTTATGAAATGTGTCAATGCCCTTTATCTCACCTTTGTATATATTGTTAGAAGTGTAGCACAAGACGTTCTAAAAAAAAAAAAGTGTAGCACAAGACGGAATGTAGCAAACAGAAAACACATAATTCATGACATTACGACTGATGTGATTGGATAACGTATGTTTGGCATTGAGCGGTGGTGGATCTTTTTGGAGCGGTGAGTATTGAGAAAAAACATGTTGATTTTTAGTAAGTGTTTGGCGAAAAGAGGGGCGAGCGTTTTGATTTTTATTAGTCGTTTGACATAAGAGCGGTGAACGGTGTTATTTTTTAGAAATGCTTCTTTCAAAAAGTTTTGGAAAGAAATGAGCGGTGAGTTGTGAGAATAACTACTCAATATTACTGTTCGGTGCTACTGTCACAGCTATCCGAGATATGAACATGTGGAGTGCTTTGTTCAAGAGGTGGGGAAAAAGACGTGTTTATGAACCGAACCGAAAGGATCAAAACTGTTCTAAAAAACCTATTTTTTCAAACCGCTTGCTCTTAAACCTAACAGATGGTTTTGTAACGGTTGTAACTAGTTTAATAAAACGGACCAGAACGGTTTAACAATAGGTTAAAACCGAACCGAACCGAACCGAATAAAACACAGTTAAAATCTAACTTAAAATTGGTTTTAAACCAAATCGGTTTAAGTCAACCTAATTACCAAACTGATTTTGAAAAAAATTCGTTTTGAGCATCTCTACTTGGTTTAGATAAATGAGTTGACGGGTTAAACAAGTTAACGGGCCAGTTAACCCATTAAGCTAAACCTACATTTGCATGTTAGCAACAAACATCGTATGTATGTATGTATGTATCTATCTATCTATCTTTCCTATGAAATTAAGCAACTCTGTTAATCTTAAAAAACTAGGTGCATCAACCACACAACAATGTCTTCCAGTAATAGACTCGACAATAATCAAAACAGGGTTCAACCCCAAAACCTCACGCGCCAATTTTCAACTCAACCACCTCATTTCCAACGGTCATATTTCCCAAGCTCACCAACTGTTCGACCAAATGCCCCACAAAAACACCTTCTCTTTAAACACTTTGCTTTCTGGTTATGTTAAGTCAGGCGACCTTGCTCGTGCCCGCGACTTTTTCGACACTATGGAGGTTAAAACCGCGGTTTCTTGGACCATTTTGATTGCCGGCTATTCGCAGCAGCGTAACTTGCCTTTGGAAGGGTTTAAGGTTTATGCTGAGATGTGTAGATGGGGTACGCTTCCGGATTATGTCACTTTTGCCACTTTATTGTCTGGTTGTAAGGAGATGGCGATGACAAGCCAAGTGCATTCGCATGTTGTCAGGCTTGGGTTTGGTTTCACGGTTTTTGTTTGTAATAGTTTAGTTGATGCTTATTGTAAAAGTGGTTCCGTTGAGTTGGGTGGAAGGGTTTTTCGGGAGATGGCGGTCAGGGATGCTGTGACTTTTAATGCCATGATATCTGGGTATTCGAGCGTTGGGATGAGTGATCAAGCGATACAGCTTTTTAAGGAGATGCAGAGGGCAGGTGTGATGGCGTCTGAGTTTACTTATGCGGCGCTTATATGTGCTTGTATGGGGATGAATGATGTTCCTCTTGGGAAGCAGTTTCACGCGCTTGTTGTGAAAGCGAATTTTGTTTGGAATGTTTTCGTGTCTAATGCATTTCTTGATTTTTACTCGAAACATGATTCCATAGATGATGCTAAAAGACTATTTAATGAGATGTCGTTGGTTGATTGTGTATCGTATAATGTGATCATTACTGGATTTGTTTGGGCTGGAAAGCTGCAGGAAGCTTTGAATCTCTTTCGTGAATTACAGCGGACTAACTTTGACAGGAAACAGTTTCCTTTTGCAACAATGCTGAGCCTATCAGCAAGTGAGCTAAATCTAAAAATAGGCCGGCAATTACATGCCCAAGCGTTAGTAACGGAGGCCGATATGGATATTCATATCGGAAATGCATTAGTGGATATGTATGCAAAATGTGAGAGATTTGAGGAAGCTAATGTGATATTTGCAAGCCTCCCACAAAACGGTAGCTCGGTTCCATGGACTGCTATAATCTCGGCTTATGTTCATCAAGGGTTATATGATGAAGCTGTTCAGCTTTTCAAGCAGATGCGCAAAGCCTATGTTTATGGTGACCAAGCAACTTATGCTAGCACGTTAAGAGCTTCAGCAAACCTGACGTCTCTTTCGCTAGGGAAGCAATTACACTCTGTTATTGTCACATTGGGTTGTATGTCGAATGTCTATTGTGGTAGTTCTCTGCTTGACATGTATGCTAAATGTGGGTTCATAAAAGAAGCGATGAAAGTTTTTGATGAAATGCCTAGTAGGAATATAGTCTCTTGGAACGCAATGATCTCAGCTTATGCACAGGACGGGGACGGTGAATCAACACTAAGGACCTTCGAGGAGTTGGTTCGATCAGGTTTTCACCCGGATTCAGTGAGTTTCTTGGGTGTTCTGACAGCTTGCAGCCACCGGGGGCTCATTGAGGAGGGGCGTGCTCACTTCAAATCCATGAGTGAAAGATATAAAATTGCCGTTAAAAGAGAACACTATGCATCTATGATTGATTTGTTGTGCAGATGTGGACAGTTTGCTGAAGCGGAGAGATTAATGGATGAAATGCCATTTGCACCAGATGAAATTATGTTGTCTTCTATCATGAGATCTTGCAGGGTCTACAAGAATCAAGATTTTGCTAAAAGGACTGCAGATTCACTCTTTAATATGGAGGTTCTCAGGGATGCTGCTCCATACGTCAACATGTCTAATATATATGCAGAAGCGGGACAATGGGAAGATGTTAGCAGGGTGAAGAAGGCGATGAAGGATAGAGGAGTTAAGAAGGTAACTGGGTACAGTTGGGTTGAAGCTAACCATAATGTTCATGTATTCACTGCAAATGACAGAACACATCCTCAAATTGAGGACATTAGGAAGAGGATTGATGTTTTGTGGAAGAAGATGGAAGAGGAAGGGTACAAGCCAGACACAAGTATGACCCTTCAAAATGTAAGTGAGGAAGTTAAGATAGAATCTGTTAAATATCACAGTGAACGGTTGGCGATTGCTTTTGCACTCATTACTACACCAAAAGGGTCACCCATCGTAGTGATGAAGAACTTGCGTGCTTGCATTGACTGTCATGCTGCAATTAAAGTTATTTCCAAAATTGTTGGGAGGGATATAACAGTCAGGGACTCGAGCAGGTTTCACCATTTTAGGGATGGATGTTGTTCATGTGGGGATTATTGGTGAGTGTGTTGGAGTAAAAAAGACCTTCCTTTCTGTTAATTGTTGTGAGTGATGCAAATCTGCATATTTTTACAAGAAACCAGATCAACAATAACGGCTCCAAGCAAAGAAAGAATGGAAAGAAGTAAATTCCATGTATGAAAGAAAAACTTTTGTCCTGCTATTTTACAGAAGATGCATGCAGGTATGTTCTCTGTTTTTCCCGTGTTTTTTAACATTCAAAGCTTGCAAATCTCTCAATCTTGTGGGATTTCAGGTTCTGCCTCAGTTTAACTGTGGTCAAGTAAGTCTGTAAAATAGTCAATTTTAGACACATACCTATTCATTACTTGATAAATTTTATCAAGCTTTAGATTGGATTGTTTTTTATTGTGACACCCTAGAATCGAGGTCATTTACGATACCCTAAATTACGCTAATTTTTGAAATTTTTGATAAATTTTAATTTCTATAATTATACGTATTTTGGTTAGAGCCGATGTTCGAGGTTATAATTTTTACGGTTGACGTTTTGAGAAGGACGATGACGATTACGATCCCGAGAGATGCCCAATTTTATATAATTTTTGACGATTTATCGATAATGTAATTTCTCGAGAATTTTATTTACGGTTCGTGTTAAGTTGAGTCGTGTGAGTTTTATAGCCTTCCAAGTACATTTAAAGTATCCCAAAAATATTTTGGAGCATTCGAGAAGATTTCCGACTCCCGTAAAATTTTCAAAATTGACAATTGAGTCAAACCCGCAAAGTTTTGAGGTTGTTTTTCATTCAAGGCCAAAAGAAACTAGAAATTGCACTAAGGTCCCTCCTAACCATCAAAAAGGACCAAAGTGGACAAACACACAAACACACACAAACATTTACAAGAAAAATCAAACACTCCCTCCCCTTGTCTCTCAAAACCCACGGTCACACCTCAAACACACAAAAATCCACCAAAAATCTTTTCTACTTGATTTTTCAAAAATCTAAGGTTAGACCACGCTTAGTTTGGTCATTACCCACCTATTCATGTAATCAAATCCAACATGCATTGATAAAAATTTTTCAAGATTTTTCATATGATCCAAAATTCGTTTTTGTGGCTTTTTGAGCTAATGCATGTTTATTTTGAGTGTTATGGAAGTATAAACACCATGAAAACCCACCAAAATTAATTTGGTTGTGGTGATTTGGTCACCCAAACCCCACGGCAAAGGGGTGTTTGGGGGAGCCATGGTGGTTGATGAATATGCATGTTATTATTGTGTTTGGTTTGTTGTTTTAGAAAGATTCATATAGGTGTTACTACTTGCATGTGTATTTTTCTTTGATTTTGATATTGAGATTGGTTGATCAATAGGGGTAGGATGGAAGTTTGATGTTAGGATATGTTTGGGAAGTCTTAGGATGATGTTTAGAGTTGGTTAGAAGTCTTGGAATCGAGTCTAAGCATGTTTTTGGTATAGTCATTTTTAGGCAGAAACATTTGGTCTATTTTGGAAAAATGATTTTTGTTTCAAGTCTTGAAAACTAAATATAGTGATAGAGGGTTTTTCTAGCTTTAATTTGGTATAAGGTAGAGCCCGTGACTTAAAACGAGCTAAAAGTTATGACATTTTAAAGATCGGGTACCGGGAGACGAGGACTTTCACAATCCGGATTTGTGTAAAGTTTTAGTCAAATCCCGAGGGTCACAAGTATAATTTGGTGAATGATCAAGGGTCAAAACTTGGTCCCTAACCTGTACAAATGAGTCTATATGTTGACTTATGAGTCAAGGAAGTCAAAGGTATTTTTCATATAAGTCAAAGTGGTCAAAATTGGTCGAAGCGCAATTTCAGCCCGTAAAATGTAGTCGTGGAAATGAGTTGCGTGACGGGTCGTAAAAGTGAAAACTTTTGTTGGACTTAAAAACATGTTATCTACAGGTCATATAGGATTTTTGGAAATTTTGTCAAATTTTATAAGTGCGGTTTAATAAGGTAAAACAGCCCGTACTTTAGTCAAGTACCGGCGAGAACGTGTAAAAATGGACGACGTAGGTTATAAGAATGAATGGAATAAAATGAATGATACTTGTTGTTTTTGTTTTTGGCGTGAGTTATATTGGTCATAAGTGACTTATATATATGTATTTTATACAGTACCGTAAGTATTTAAATGAGATTACTCATTACGCGTTATTTGTGATAGGTGTTGAATTACCCGGGCATCCGTAACATCGTCAGTGAACACTCCTCGAACTACCGACTACTTAATATCTAAGGTGTGAATTTATAGCCTCGCTTATATTATTTCAAATTGTTTTACCCGCGAGGGAAATGCATGCTAGTTTTTAAAAGGAACGTATATCATGAATGATTGTTAGACCCGAAAGTTGCCTTAGAAATTGTGTTGAGTACCAAAGTTGCAAAAGTCCCTAAATTCATGAACTATTAACTATTGTCTTGCCCTTGCGAAGGGGGAAATAGCCGCTTATGCAATTTGTAGTACTACGGGGTTGACGACCCAATGCTAGCCGAGAAGCTGTACTTATAGTAAGTTCTGCGGTAGATTATTTTGTATGAGAAATAAGGTATAATTGCAACTGATGCCTTTAGAGGGGCACTGGTTTCATCTGAATCATGCCGGTATATTTACGCGGGTGATTGAGTTAACGGATTAGTGTCATGAGCTTAAACACAATTGTCAGTATCCTGATTATAGTTTGTTTGATCGACAAGACTATAAATGATCACGAATGGTTTTTATTATATATACGTTCAAATGGATTGAAAAACCTATGAATTCCACTCAACGTTTTCGTTGACCAAATTTTGGCATGTATTTCAGGTAACCGCTGAGCAGTAGGATGGAGCATGCATGGGATGGAGGTTGTGTGATCGGCTTGGTGTCCGCTTGTTTTTCCCTCCTTTTCTACTTAAACAATTTTTATGTTTAATGTCATGTGATTGTAAAACTGAAGTTTTTGGGTTGAGATTCATGGGGACCGAAACGCTAAACTCTGTGCACTATTTGGGGTTGGAAAAACTGTGGACATGTATTATCTAACAATTTTAAATGTTGAATTTTTAAGTCGACGTCTTTTTAGCGTCGTTTGATATCTCTTGTGTGCAATGAATACTGTGTAGCACCCATTGTTGTAGTTCCGCTGCGCATAACAATTGTGGGGGTGTTACAGATTGGTAATCAGAGCCACGAGTTATAGAGAACTAGGTCGTCTTTGAAAATCCTAAACTATAACTTTTGGTGCCGTAAGAAAAGGGTCCAAGCACACACAACTATCCTGCATGGCTCCGGTAAGATTTATTGTTGTATTTATGGCATTTGACGTATACTTTTGAGTAAAGTATATATATGTGGGTAATTATTATATAAGTATGGAATTACTATATGTAGACGTTAAATTTTACGTGAAATATCCGACATCGTAATTTTCATATTTATCATGCATGAGCATCATATTATTACATTTCGGGCATATGTACCACCTTTGCATTGCATTTGCATGCATATATTTATAATTATTGTATAATTACTTATGTACCCTCCGAAATTCGCTGTTATTGCAGGAATGGCCGAGGTACCGCCCAACGATAACGGGAACGATTACGTCGTAGGTCACGAAGGGGGACCGTTACCTCCGAACCCGCCGGACAATAATAATGGATGGATCGCTCCAGAAGACGAAATAGGGCCGGAAAACGACAATGGCGAAAGCGAGGTGGATAATTTCAGCATGAGTAGTGACGACAATGAGGATTCCGAAGAAGAGCCCGAGGAGCTATTGGATGATGGCATTCCCGAGGATGCCGTAGGCCAGACCGAACCCGATTTGTTTCAAACCCCGAGTTCGCCGAAGGGTTATGAGGTACCACCGACCGGTCGTTATGAGCAGCAACCTTTTGATCGCCCGATGGACAATAGTATTGGGAGCAGTGGAGAGTCATCCAAGTCGCCATCGATTCACGAGAATATTACGAGGGTCTATTTTCCGAGACCGAGTCACTACTGGGATCCCGCAGGTCGTTTGGGGAGGATGGAAAGGTTAATGTATGAGCGGTTTGTAGTTGAGACTAGGGTGATTAAGAAGTTTGATAAGACTGAAAGGGAGCATCAAAGATTGTTGGAAAGGACTTCAAGGATTGCGTATGATGGGATGATGAACACAAGTGCCATCAACAGTTTGAAATCAATGGTTGCAAATTTGAGTGCTAGTCTTGATCGTGTGAGGGAAGATCAGATGAGGTTGTCGAGGATGCAGAGTTGGGAGCATCGTGTGAGGGATTCATTACCCCCGGATTGGAGATTCGTGGACGATGTGGAGATGGAGGCGAATGACTTCATGGTTCAGCCGCCTACTGGAGGTGCTTGTATTTCGGTGGGAAGTCAAGGAGCGATTGAGCATGGATCCACATCAGGGACGAGAAAGGAAACAGAATGTGGGCCAGATGAGAAAGGAAAGGGAAAAGTGGATGATGTGGATGAGGACGTGAGTGATGAGGAAACCGAGGAAGACGACGACGAGCCGCCATCCAAGAAGCAGTGTGGATCACCACATGCTTAGTTACTTGTTTTGTATTTTTCTTTGATCATTGTAATAGAACTATTTTAGACCTTTGTATGATGGTATTATGACGAGAAACTCAAGTACTTGATGTTTTGTGGTGAATGATTGTAGTGGCATTACTTGTCACGATTTTGGTTAACTATCAATACAATCTATGTTACCTTTCATGATCTGTGATATGTCTTAAATTTGATCTTTTGTGGTGTGAATTGATGAATATTAGTAACTCCGTAGTGATGTGTCGTTGTATGTATTTTATGTCTGGGAAACTTGATATGAATACTTACATTGTTTTTCTATTTTTCTTGTCTTGCAGAAAGAGATATTCGATAAAACAATGCCTCCAAAGTTGACTGCCGATCGTGTTAACAACATGATTCAGGAAGCGATAGCTAATGCGTTGGAAGCAGACCGAGCTGGGAGAAATCAGGATCCAGGAAGGAACGCGGGGAGACAACCAGCCCCGAGAGTGTGTACCTATTCAAGCTTTATGAAGTGCGGTCCTACGCAGTTCCGTGGATCGGGTGGAGCCCTAGAACTTAGGCGATGGTTGGAAAAAGTTGAGAGTACGTTTGAAATCAGTGGTTGTGCAGAGGCGGATAAAGTAAAGTTTGCAGCAGCTACATTTCTGGATGATGCGTTAAGCTGGTGGAACACCCAGGTAGCTACGGTGGGATTGGCTGTGGCAAATGCGAGAACGTGGAATGCGACCAAAGCTTTGTTGACAAAGAAGTTCTGCCCAGAGGAGGAATTGGGGCAATTGGAGGACGAACTGAGACACTTGACCTTAAGGAACAACGATATAGCTGCTTACACCAGGAGATTCAATGAGTTAAGTCTTTTGTGTCCGGACATATTTGCCAATGACGCCAAGAAAATGAAGCAGTATATTAAGGGTTTATCTAGCAACATCAAGGGTGAAACAACTTCGTCGAAACCTGGAACGTTTGACGAAGCGGTTCAAATGGCACACGCTTTGATGGACGTTAAGCTTCAGGATAAGCAGAATTACATTGCTGAGGGTAACAAAAGAAAATGGGAGGCAGCACAAGGTAATCAATCCCAAGGCCAGAACCGAGGAGGAAATCGAAACAACCAAGGGCCGAACCGTAATCAGCAGTTTAATCAGAGAAGGAACGAAGGAATGAGGGCCGAGACAAACCCTAGAGGTGTGAAAGTGAATCCCCATTGTGGAAAGTGCAACTTGTATCATGTTGGAAACTGCCCGCAGGCATGCGGCAAGTGTGGAAAGGCAGGTCATAGGACTGCTAGTTGTCGAATGGGAGGAGTAGCCACTGGGGCTAATGCTATCAGGATGAGAGGATGTTATAGCTGTGGAGAAAGGGGGCATGTGCAAGCAAATTGCCCGAAGGCAGGGAACAGACGGGGAGGAAATAATGCGGCAGCTGTGTATCAAGTGGGAACTGCTGATAAACCACAAGGTCCCAATGTGGTTACCGGTACGTTTTTGCTAGACGTTTGTTATGCTAGTATTTTATTTGATTCTGGCTCCGACAAGAGTTTTGTAGACGTTAGATTTAGTCGTCATATCGATAGAGAACCGGTATTGTTAACGACTAGTTATAATGTTGAACTAGCCGATGGAAAAATTGTTAGTACGAATTCTATACTGAAAGGGTGTACCTTGAAGTTAGGAAACTACGCTTTTAAAATCGACTTGATGCCTATAGAGCTAGGATCGTTTGACGTGATTGTGGGAATGGATTGGCTAATGGCGCATAGTGCTACAATCGTCTGTGGTGAGAGATTGGTGCAGATTCCGCTGAGGAATAGGGTTTTGACGGTTAAGGGAGACGAATGCACTTCTCGTTTGAAGGTGATTTCGTGTTTGAAGATGATGAAGTACGTAGAGAGCGGATGCGATGTGTTTTTGGCACAAGTTTCGAGCGATGGTGATGTAGAGGCGAGGATTGAAGAGGTGCCAATTATTTGCGAGTATCCGGACGTTTTTCCAGACGAGTTGCCAGGTTTACCGCCTAATCGTGAGGTCGAGTTTCGAATTGATTTAGTGCCAGGAGCTGCACCGGTTGCACGTGCACCTTATCGTTTAGCACCATCTGAGTTAAAGGAGTTATCGGATCAATTGAAGGAGTTGATGGACAAAGGATTTATTAGGCCGAGCTCATCACCTTGGGGAGCGCCAGTGTTGTTCGTAAAGAAGAAGGATGGTTCGTTTAGAATGTGTATTGACTATAGAGAACTCAATAAGCTGACGGTTAAGAATCGGTACCCATTACCGAGGATTGATGATTTGTTCGATCAATTGCAAGGGTCCAGTGTATACTCAAAGATCGATTTAAGATCAGGGTATCATCAACTGCGTGTAAGAGAGGAGGATATTCCTGTAACTGCCTTTCGTACGCGGTATGGACACTTTGAATTTCGAGTGATGCCGTTTGGGTTGACTAACGCGCCTGCTGTATTCATGGATCTTATGAATCGCGTGTGCAAGCCGTATCTAGATAAGTTTGTTATTGTTTTCATCGACGACATACTTATTTACTCTAAGAGTAAGGAGGAGCACGAGAAGCACCTGAGAAAGATCTTGGAGTTGTTAAGGAAGGAGAAACTGTATGCAAAATTCTCTAAGTGTGAGTTTTGGTTGGAATCAGTGCAGTTTCTAGGTCATGTGATTGATAAGGAAGGAGTTCGTGTAGATCCTGCTAAGATCGTAGCGATCAGGGAATGGTCAGCACCGACGACGCCGACTGAAGTTCGACAGTTTTTGGGTTTAGCTGGGTATTATAGAAGGTTTATTGAAGGATTTTCGTTGATTGCGAAACCATTGACGCGGCTTACCGAGAAGAATAGGGTGTATGAATGGGGAAATGAGGAAGAGCTTGCTTTCGAAACGCTCAAGGATAAGTTATGTTCCGCGCCGATTTTATCATTGCCTGAAGGAACCGAAGACTTCGTGGTGTATTGTGATGCGTCTCGTAAAGGTTATGGAGCAGTATTAATGCAACGTGAGAAGGTGATAGCTTACGCGTCGAGGCAATTAAGGAAGAACGAGGAGAACTACACGACGCACGATTTGGAATTAGGAGCGGTAGTGTTTGCGTTGAAGTTGTGGAGACACTATCTGTATGGGACAAAGTGTGTTGTATTCACTGATCACAAGAGTTTGCAGCACATTTTAGATCAAAAGGAGTTGAATATGCGACAAAGACGATGGGTTGAACTATTGAGTGATTACGATTGTGAAATTCGCTATCACCCTGGGAAGGCGAATGTTGTAGCAGATGCTTTGAGTAGGAAGGAACGGGAGAAACCTTTGAGGGTTAGAGCTTTAGTGATGAGTGAGAGCGTTGACTTAACCGAAACCATACTGAAGGCTCAGGAGAGAGGATTAATGGAAGGGAATGTTGAAGCCGAGAATTTGGGACGAATGTTGAAACCTATTTTCGTGATTAGGTCTGACGGACTAAGATATTTTGAGAATCGAATTTGGTTACCATTGTGTCCATCTGAGGAAGGAAAACCTGGAGTTAGAGAATTGGTTATGAATGAGTCGCATAAGTCGAAGTATTCGATACATCCTGGATCGGATAAGATGTACCACGACCTGAAGAAAGTTTATTGGTGGCCGAATATGAAGGCAGATATTGCTCGTTACGTCAGTAAGTGGTTGACTTGCGCGAAGGTTCAGGCAGAACATAAGAAACCATCTGGATTGTTGGTACAACCGGAAATCCCAGAATGGAAATGGGAGAAAATCGCAATGGATTTTGTGACGGGTTTACCTAGGACTCCTAGTGGATGCGATATGATATGGGTAATTGTGGACAGGTTGACGAAATCTGCTCATTTCTTACCTATGAAGAAGACGGACAGCATGGAAAGACTCGCCAGCGTGTACGTGAAAGAGATCGTCTGTAGACATGGAGTGCCGTTATCGATCATTTCGGATCGCGACAGTAGATTTACGTCGGAATTTTGGAGATCGCTTCAACGTGCGATGGGCACTGAACTGAGTTTAAGCACGGCTTATCACCCGGAAACTGACGGCCAGAGTGAACGAACGATTCAAACGATGGAGGACATGCTCCGAGCGTGTGTGATTGATTTTGGAGGAAGTTGGGAACGCCACTTGCCTCTGGTGGAATTTTCGTACAATAATAGTTATCATGCGAGTATCAAAGCAGCACCGTTCGAAGCATTATATGGAAGGAAGTGTAGATCGCCCGTGTGTTGGAGTGAAGTAGGGGAAAGTCAATTGACTGGACCCGAAATGGTTTTAGAAACAACAGAGAAGATCGTGCAGATCAAGAACCGACTACTTGCTGCGAGAAGCCGACAGAAAAGTTATGCTGATAACCGAAGGAAACCGTTGGAGTTTGAAGTGGGAGATATGGTTATGCTCAAGGTATCGCCATGGAAGGGTGTAATTCGTTTTGGAAAGAAAGGAAAGTTGAGTCCGAGGTATATTGGACCGTTTAAGATTGTTGAACGAATTGGACCAGTAGCGTACAAGTTAGAATTGCCGACCGAACTTAGTGCTATTCATGACACGTTTCACGTATCGAACCTGAAGAAGAGTTTGGCGGACAAGGAATTGGTGATTCCTTTGGACGAGATTCGACTAGACGACAAAATGCACTTTGTGGAAGAACCTGTGGAAATCATGGACCGGGAGGTCAAGCGGTTGAAGCATAGTAGGATTCCCATTGTGAAGGTCCGATGGAATTCTAAGCGTGGACCGGAATACACCTGGGAACGTGAGGACTTTTTCAAGGAAAGGTATCCTCATTTGTTCCAGTAAGACGAAATGTGAGCCAAGAAGAGGCGAGCGCCGGGACGTCGCTCTCTTTAAGGAGGGGTGGATGTGACACCCTAGAATCGAGGTCATTTACGATACCCTAAATTACGCTAATTTTTGAAATTTTTGATAAATTTTAATTTCTATAATTATACGTATTTTGGTTAGAGCCGATGTTCGAGGTTATAATTTTTACGGTTGACGTTTTGAGAAGGACGATGACGATTACGATCCCGAGAGATGCCCAATTTTATATAATTTTTGACGATTTATCGATAATGTAATTTCTCGAGAATTTTATTTACGGTTCGTGTTAAGTTGAGTCGTGTGAGTTTTATAGCCTTCCAAGTACATTTAAAGTATCCCAAAAATATTTTGGAGCATTCGAGAAGATTTCCGACTCCCGTAAAATTTTCAAAATTGACAATTGAGTCAAACCCGCAAAGTTTTGAGGTTGTTTTTCATTCAAGGCCAAAAGAAACTAGAAATTGCACTAAGGTCCCTCCTAACCATCAAAAAGGACCAAAGTGGACAAACACACAAACACACACAAACATTTACAAGAAAAATCAAACACTCCCTCCCCTTGTCTCTCAAAACCCACGGTCACACCTCAAACACACAAAAATCCACCAAAAATCTTTTCTACTTGATTTTTCAAAAATCTAAGGTTAGACCACGCTTAGTTTGGTCATTACCCACCTATTCATGTAATCAAATCCAACATGCATTGATAAAAATTTTTCAAGATTTTTCATATGATCCAAAATTCGTTTTTGTGGCTTTTTGAGCTAATGCATGTTTATTTTGAGTGTTATGGAAGTATAAACACCATGAAAACCCACCAAAATTAATTTGGTTGTGGTGATTTGGTCACCCAAACCCCACGGCAAAGGGGTGTTTGGGGGAGCCATGGTGGTTGATGAATATGCATGTTATTATTGTGTTTGGTTTGTTGTTTTAGAAAGATTCATATAGGTGTTACTACTTGCATGTGTATTTTTCTTTGATTTTGATATTGAGATTGGTTGATCAATAGGGGTAGGATGGAAGTTTGATGTTAGGATATGTTTGGGAAGTCTTAGGATGATGTTTAGAGTTGGTTAGAAGTCTTGGAATCGAGTCTAAGCATGTTTTTGGTATAGTCATTTTTAGGCAGAAACATTTGGTCTATTTTGGAAAAATGATTTTTGTTTCAAGTCTTGAAAACTAAATATAGTGATAGAGGGTTTTTCTAGCTTTAATTTGGTATAAGGTAGAGCCCGTGACTCAAAACGAGCTAAAAGTTATGACATTTTAAAGATCGGGTACCGGGAGACGAGGACTTTCACAATCCGGATTTGTGTAAAGTTTTAGTCAAATCCCGAGGGTCACAAGTATAATTTGGTGAATGATCAAGGGTCAAAACTTGGTCCCTAACCTGTACAAATGAGTCTATATGTTGACTTATGAGTCAAGGAAGTCAAAGGTATTTTTCATATAAGTCAAAGTGGTCAAAATTGGTCGAAGCGCAATTTCAGCCCGTAAAATGTAGTCGTGGAAATGAGTTGCGTGACGGGTCGTAAAAGTGAAAACTTTTGTTGGACTTAAAAACATGTTATCTACAGGTCATATAGGATTTTTGGAAATTTTGTCAAATTTTATAAGTGCGGTTTAATAAGGTAAAACAGCCCGTACTTTAGTCAAGTACCGGCGAGAACGTGTAAAAATGGACGACGTAGGTTATAAGAATGAATGGAATAAAATGAATGATACTTGTTGTTTTTGTTTTTGGCGTGAGTTATATTGGTCATAAGTGACTTATATATATGTATTTTATACAGTACCGTAAGTATTTAAATGAGATTACTCATTACGCGTTATTTGTGATAGGTGTTGAATTACCCGGGCATCCGTAACATCGTCAGTGAACACTCCTCGAACTACCGACTACTTAATATCTAAGGTGTGAATTTATAGCCTCGCTTATATTATTTCAAATTGTTTTACCCGCGAGGGAAATGCATGCTAGTTTTTAAAAGGAACGTATATCATGAATGATTGTTAGACCCGAAAGTTGCCTTAGAAATTGTGTTGAGTACCAAAGTTGCAAAAGTCCCTAAATTCATGAACTATTAACTATTGTCTTGCCCTTGCGAAGGGGGAAATAGCCGCTTATGCAATTTGTAGTACTACGGGGTTGACGACCCAATGCTAGCCGAGAAGCTGTACTTATAGTAAGTTCTGCGGTAGATTATTTTGTATGAGAAATAAGGTATAATTGCAACTGATGCCTTTAGAGGGGCACTGGTTTCATCTGAATCATGCCGGTATATTTACGCGGGTGATTGAGTTAACGGATTAGTGTCATGAGCTTAAACACAATTGTCAGTATCCTGATTATAGTTTGTTTGATCGACAAGACTATAAATGATCACGAATGGTTTTTATTATATATACGTTCAAATGGATTGAAAAACCTATGAATTCCACTCAACGTTTTCGTTGACCAAATTTTGGCATGTATTTCAGGTAACCGCTGAGCAGTAGGATGGAGCATGCATGGGATGGAGGTTGTGTGATCGGCTTGGTGTCCGCTTGTTTTTCCCTCCTTTTCTACTTAAACAATTTTTATGTTTAATGTCATGTGATTGTAAAACTGAAGTTTTTGGGTTGAGATTCATGGGGACCGAAACGCTAAACTCTGTGCACTATTTGGGGTTGGAAAAACTGTGGACATGTATTATCTAACAATTTTAAATGTTGAATTTTTAAGTCGACGTCTTTTTAGCGTCGTTTGATATCTCTTGTGTGCAATGAATACTGTGTAGCACCCATTGTTGTAGTTCCGCTGCGCATAACAATTGTGGGGGTGTTACATTTATAGAAGTACAAGTTCCATGGACAGATTGTAGATGTTCTACTGCCGACATTTTCATCAGTTTTGTGGTCCACACCCCTCTTATTTTTTTGTGGTCAGACAAGTTATCTTATATACTATGGGTGCTTGGGTTTGAACCCCTCTAACTTTGTATACAAACACCTTCAATGATTGAAAACAACCAGTAAAGTACGAGTAACCATTTTAAAAGAAAACTACACCACTCTCTTGTCTCTATCATCTTCCTCACGAAAAAACAAACACAAAAAAACAAAACTCACAGAAAAAAAAATCTTCATCTCTTTTGAAAACAAACACAAAAAATATTACAAAACTTGATGTACAATCATGTGTAATTATTAAAAAGTACTGAGAAGCATGTGATTCCTAACATGGTCACTACTTACTAGCAATTCCTTAGTTACAACTGCCTGAAATGAGATAGACAAACATTCAGGTTTAGCATGATAGTGATCCCCACATTCTAAAGAGTGCAGTGCTTATCACAGTATTTTTGGTATTGTAAAATATGAAATCAGAAGATTGTTTTGATGAACTCCCACAGCTATTTTACACCACGGGGTCCATATTTCTCATCTATATGTGTTTATTATGTTGGATTTCATGAGTTGGAAAATTGTTTCATTAAATTACCTCTAACAAGGAATCATGCTCATCTTAGTTGCATTATGCTGGAGTTACTGGTGTATTTTGTGGCACTGTCCTCATCAGGAAACTGAATTACCATGTTATGTTAGGAGATGCAATGAATTGACTGAATAAAGGTCAAAATCTTCTTTTATTAGCTTGCGTATACTTGAGCTTGAACCTTACGAACTTGTATAATACCTGTTATTTCCCTTTATGCATTTCTACCTACAATGCAATTGGAATTGGATTGCTTTATATTAATTTTTAAAGCTATGATATGATACAACTATTTATTGTTCATTAACTCCTGTCCTTTGTTCATTGTTAGATTGATCATATCAAAGTATAGGAGCATCATGTCTTGTTTTGTGGTATTGCTTAAGGGTCAGAGTGTTGGGGGGTTACGACTTTCTCAGGGTATCAGTCCCAACCCTACATGGTTACAATGTCATGGTGCCTGCTAGTTTGGATTATGTAAATAAGAAGTGTTACACTTCTAGTCTGACCCGTTTGCCAAAAATATCCCGCCAAAGTACGATCTACCTTGCTGGTTTCACATGTACATAGGTGATTTCTGATGTTGCTCTTTGACCCATAGAGGCAGAGGTTAATGTCCGAGTGCAACCTGGTTCTACCAGAGGTCCAGGCATGGATTTTCAGTCTCTCGTACTCTGAAGGTACTTATTTATTAATAGTTCCATTATGACAGTTTGGAAAGGTACACTTGATATTTTTGACATCCGTAAATGTATACATGTACATGAACTGAAAGTTGTAATGATTGATCTTCAGAAACAAATAGATTATTTATAATATTCATGTTGTATTCGAGTCGGTGTACATTATTTAGAATACAAATTTCAATACAGTCTTAACTTTAACCTCCCACATTGACATTATATTCCCAGCAAGAAGAAATCACCAAAGTGCGCAAATGTTCCAATCCACATTTCCTTTTAACCTCTTGAATCACCAGCCATTGAACCCTTTTGCATATAGTCAACTTAGAAAGATAACTAACGAACTCAGATACAAAACCAGTTTACTTTTTTTTTTCCATATAGATAAATATTGAACTAACAAAATCATATACATCTCAATATTTATTTAGCGAAAACTACAATTACAGTATTTGATTCTATAGCTATTTTGAACAAATATAATTGTTGCCAACCAATACTCAGCCAACAAAATTTAATCACCTCTGTATCACACTGCATCGCACGGGTACCATAAATGGCTGACTACATTCATGCCCAACCACAGCATTCCTCCAAGACACAACAAAAGCATAAGGCAGTCAAGCTGGAAAACAAAAAGTTCAATTCGATGTAAAATATATTAACGGCAAGTGAGTAATATAATAAATGCACATACTAGTTGCAGGTGGATGGAAGCTAAACATACCAGCCCCTAAGGAAGGAAGAGCTGTCATCATGATCATTGTAGCTATCTTGATGAGAGTGGTAACCTTGGTAAGGGGGCTGAGGCTGAGGGGGACCTGGAGCGAAGTATCCTTGATAAGACGGATGGTGTGGCGGATAAGAATATCCGGCTGCAGGTGATGGAGGGGGGTAAGGGTAACCAACATTATTATATTGTGGTGGAGCTGATGGATAGCCAGGGGGTGGTGCTGGGGAGTATCCTGGCTGTTGCGGTTGCGCGGGAGGAGGATATGTAGACCCATATCCTTTAACAAACATTCAAAACATAAAATGATTATGAAATGCCAAGTTTTCATGAAACATATACAACCTTGAAAATAAAAAACTACAAAATGAGAGAATTGAATGATGATATATCTATATACCTGGTGCTGGTGGTGGGTAGTCTTGATAGCTCATTTCTTGGTGTTTGTTTTGTGGATCGGAGTAAGAAAAAAATTGGATCTTGTGGGAGATGTTATTAGATGAGTATAGAGGATTGAGATGGCTTCTGGACGGATGTTTAGCCAACTCACCTTGTTTTCATATATGTTCCCCAACAAACTTAGGACCCATTTTGTTTAAAGTTTATTCACATCGAACAATCTAGAAAACAACACAATTGCATGCATGAGCATGACTGAGGCGATATACAAAAAGATTTCACTATTTACTAGTACTATATATATATTTTTTAACAGGTTTACTACTATTTATTAGTAGATAAGTATCACAGTTAGCCAACTCATAATTGATTGGTTGATTGACTTGCTATAATTATTTTACAAATGTATGTATATATTGATGTTTTATAATTAATATAGATTATGGGGTTTTCATAGTCTAACACTATTGTCTAATATAAATTTTTATTTACTCTATTTTTTAGAAACATTTTTGTTGAACGGCAATTTTATTAATAGACTCCAGCAAAAAGCTAGAGACAAAAGAGACAAGTTACAATAAAGAATTACAAGTCATTTTTGAATTTTGAATCCAATCAATCCATTCCGGAATCGACTTACAAAGCCTATGCCTTAACCAAGAATAAGAGAGAACTTTGATCTCTTCTTCTAAAATGTCTTTTCGAGGAGGCTTTAAATCGAAGCATAGCCGATTTCTATACCTCCAAATAACCCAAGTGGTTGTTTGGATGACTACGTCTAAGCACAGCTTTAACCTTTTACCAAGATCAATTGAATCTCCCCATAATATAAACCCCACCAGGATGAATTTTTTTTCCAAAGCGACTTGGCCAAAGAACAATCAACAAAGAGATGTTGGGTAGTTTCCAGGTCTTCATCACACACCGGGCATCTCTTAGAATGAATGTCGATTCCCCGATCATCTAGGTTACAACGAGCCGGGAGTCGGTCTTGAATTAACCGCCAAATATGAATATTGACTTTAATCGGAAGCGCCTTATTCCACCTTGTTTGATCCCCAATTGATCCAAGAAGGCTGTTGTCAATCTTTTTTTCTCAAAGTTGAAACAGTGAACTTTTTTGAAGGGTCTAGATTACATTCCCAGGTATCACGGGAGTCCCCTACATCCACATCTTGGATTAGCGACAGCAAGTTAACAAGTTGGCATTCTTCTAGGCCCCCTCTAATGGTTCGCCGCCATTCCCACGTTCTGCTTTTAGGCCCATTGTTATTATTGCGTCGATCACGAACACTACAATCCTTTGATGTCTCTAGCAAGAAAATTATTGGAAACAAAGAACTAAGCTTCATGTCTCCAATCCATAAATCATTCCAAGAAGACACTGTGGACCCGTCTCCAATTACCCGAGTGAATGGCGAGGGTAGATTGACATCCATAGTCGATAAAGACGAGTTAATCTTTGTAATAGAAACCCAAGAGTTGTGTAGAAGTCTGAGATTTGGAAGAGTGTCAACCGAAATACCCTCGCTGATGCCATGGATAGAAGTAATGACTTTTTTTTCCATAAAACGTTGTGTTTCATTATGAAAGCGCCACCACCACTTGGATAGCATAGCCAAGTTAGCTGCTTGAAGGCTACCTATTCCAAGACCTCCACAATCAGATAATGAACACATTTTTTTCCATGAAACCCAAGCCATTTTCTTTCTATCTAATGAGCCTCCCCAAAAGAAATTCCTTCTCAACTTTTCCAAGTAATTAATAACACATTTCGGTGCTTTGAACAGAGAGAAGTAGTAAGTACCTAAAGCACCAAGGACTGACTTTATGAGAGTTAGTCTACTGCCGTAAGATAAGGTGCAAGCTTTCCATGACGTGAGGTGATTATGAAATTTTTCAATGATGGGTTTCCAAGCAAAGATTTATTCATGTTCGCACCAATTGGTAACCCAAGGAATGCACAAGGAAGGGTGGATGGTTAGAAACAGAGAATGGAGGCCATATGATTAGTCTCGTTGGTGGAAACGCCAACACCAAAGAATTTACTTTTTGTGAAGTTGATTTTTAGCCCTGAAGCCAAATGGAAACACCTTAAGATGCGACAAAGGTTATTAGCATTTTCAAGCGACCATTTGCCCATGAGAAGTGCATCGCCCGCATATTGAAGGTGAGAAATATCAATTTTATTGGAGCCGACTCTAATTCCTTCAAAAATGTTTTTGGACTTGGCCTCTTGAAGAGTGACATGAAGAGCTTCTATAGCTATAATAAAAAGGAAGGGAGACAACGGATCACCTTGGCGCAATCCTCTGTCGATCTTGAATTCTTTTGTTGGCGACCCATTCACAAGAACAGAAGCACATGCTGAATTAAGGCAACCTTTTATCCAAGTTCTCCATTTGTGACTAAAACCCATTTGCATCATCGTGTAATCTAGAAAATTCCAATCAATGGAGTCAAAAGCTTTCTCAAAGTCAACTTTCAAAAGAAATAATCGTTCTTTATGTTTTGTCGCCCAAGATATTATTTCATTAACCATGAGAGGGCCATCAATGATTTGTATACCTCTTATATAGGCTGTTTGAACCTCACTTACAACCGAGTGAACAACTTGCTGAAGTCGGTTAGCAAGTAATTTTGCAATGACTTTATATTGGCACCCTATTAGACTAATGGGGCGGTAATATTTAATGTGAAGCGGGTCGTGATTCTTGGGAGCTAAAGCAATAAAAGAGGAATTTCAACCTCGGGGGATATACCCGTCTACTTCAAATTTATATGCCATTTCGGTGAAGTCATTTCCAATAGTGTCCCAATATTGCTTTATGAACTTGAACGTGAACCCATCGGAACCCGGAGCCTTACCTCCTCCACATTCCCAAATGTAAGACCCCAAAAATCTGGTAACGGGACAGGTAAGCATTGTGGGGTCCCACATCATGGTAACAGCATACACGGCAATAAGGTAAATAAAAGACAGAGCAAATAAAATGACACACTTCACGAATTTATTCAAAAGCTGCGGAATAAAATATATAAATATGGTCCCAGATTTGCATAATATGACATCAACAAAAGACACATAATTTTACCAACATACTCATAATAGTCTTAGTGCATAAAAGTACTTTTATTTGGCATGATTAACATGGCATAATTAGTTTTCCCAAAAGTTTTAACCAATAATGACATGGAATCGTCCAACTGTCGGATCCTGCGGGCTCCCATCCTTAGCAAAATTAAGCATTAGCATTACCTGAGAAATAACATGTAAATATGTCAACATAAAGTTGAGTGAAATTCATAGGTTTAATAAGTGGGAATGTGAAATACAAACATTAGTTTTATAAAATAGCAACAGGATATGATTTAGTACCGTCGTACAAAATCATTTAAATTAATTTATTGCAATAGCTCACGACACCGAAGCTTTAACATAAATGTTTTACCCCTAGTAAGTATCTAGTCAAAATACTTAGGTAATTAAATGTAAGTGCGTCAAGGTAATCGGGACGGGGATTGTTAATCCCGATGGATCAATCCACAACATTCGCGCTTGCAAAATGTGAATTAACGGTTCATGATGTAGGGGATTTTTGACTAAGGTACTAATGCAATAAGTAAATGTATAATCTGGGGAAAGCATACCGTTCTTGAATAGCATACTAAAAGTTTTAAATGATTGTATTCCACGCATGTTATTCTCACCTCGCAATTTGTAACAAGTATATAAGAAAAGGGGCTATGAACTCACCTTTAGTAAGTAATCACAAGGTAAAAGGGGCTGAGCAAAAAGAAGTCTTCACGGACCTATGCAATGGTGACGCGTAATAAGAATGCGTTCAATGAAGCAATAACGTTTTAGAAGTGGCGGGACATAGTATGACTAGGTAACTTGCGTGCGATGGCGAGACCTAAGCTTAAGTTGAAATTTTAACCCAACACCTTGAACCTACTGTAATAACCTAATATCAACCTTGTATGATGGTCCAAGCATTTATGTGTGGGTTCCGAACACGTTTAAGACTCGGTTTGAAAAACCAAAACAAGGGACTGCATTCAGTTTTCTGAAAAAGGCTGTGAAGATTTGGTCATAACTAAAAATCTATAATAGCACAGAAAGTGGGGTTTCTTGACATGAGTAGGAAATTCTCTTACCTTTCTAAGTTGGGCAAGAACAAACCTGGAGCTATTACCAATCAACGGGAAATCCGTTTTTAGTGACAGGCTATCAAAACAGGAAGTTGAAATCGACTTTGGAAGCCTATGGTAATTTGTGCACAAATCCTAAATGGTAAAATATTTTGACACCAAACCAAAAATAGAAGTTGTCTTATGATTTTACCTACTGTAAAAAGTTATAAAATCCTATATTCTCTCTTTTTACCCAAGACAAATTACCCACGTTTTAAGCATAACATTCAGATTTGACCTAGTTTAGTAAAACGACCGCTCCGGGCTCATCCGGACACTTCCCGCTCCCAACCAACTCACCACATGTAAAGCACATCAGTGGGTATCAAATTTTCAAATAAAAGCACAGTCATATTTTTAAGAAAATTTTGCCATAACCTGTTTGTTTCTGTGATAATTTCAATACTACGAAAACGACTCCATTCGGCTACCTAACCTTAATCAAGCAACACTTAAGCTATATCAAATCGCCACGCAAGTGTCCTAAGTCCTAATATGCCCTAATTATCAAAAATCTCAGTGGGTTTCACCCAAGGAGTTCAAAATACATGAACAAAAAGAATCAAAATACTAGCAATATCAAAACTAAAATGCTAGGAGTGACTATACCTTCAAAACAAGTATGAGTTAATCCAAACACGCAAATTAGACAATTCCTCCTCCTTGATCCTTAAAAATTTCGTGGCCCTAGGTCATCATAACATACCTAAATCAAAATTTTATCCAACAAATTAAGGTTTTATGCATTGGAGCAACAAAAACAAACATAGGATTTTACAAAAACATCATCAAATCATAAGATTTGATGATTTTTTTACCTCAATGATGCATGTTTTTATTAACACATGGGTATGAATAAGAATTGAAAAAAATCATGGGACTAGTAGTAATTTACCTCAAATCAAAAAAATCAATGGTTTTGGGTGTGTTTGTGTTTCCTCGGCCTAAGGGAGAAGGAAGGAATAGAGACATTTTTTTTTTTGAAAAGTTACTATGAGTTTATTTTGCAAGTATAAGGCCAAAATGGGTCAAACAAAGTAAAGTTTGGGCTCCCTTGAGCCTAGTCCAGCCAAGTAACCCAAGAAAAGGCCCAAGGTTTTTGGTGTAAACTTTCGAAATTTTACGGGTTTAAATAACGTGTGGTTTCTGACGAAAACCGAGACTCGTTTATTTTTAAAACGAAATTTATTTAAAATTACTCGTAAATACTTGTTTGGCCCGGATTTCAGTAAGTTGGATCAAGGAGTCAAGAATAACTATAAATCACATAAAATTTTTTTTTTTATCGTGACGTTCGGACCCGAAAACTCAGCCCGACAGCCGGAAAACGCAAAAAATGCAAAAGTTCACCATTGCGTCCGTAATTGCTCAAGATGTCGTTTTTCATTATTTTTTTTTTAGACAAAAAGTCAATAATAAGACATATAAAATGTAATAAAACCTCGTAGAAATTACAAACATGATGTTCGGGCATTTTGCTAAATAATATCGTAAATTAGCGAGATTCGTAGAATTTTATATTTAACTAAAACCCGAGGATGACACGTAATCACTGTAAAATAAATAGGGAATGTGGTGAAAGTGTGAATAAGCACGTATAACAGTTAAAAAAAATTATCGAAATTCCTTGTTCTCACAGTCTTCCCCCCTAAAGGAACTCTGGTCCCTCAGAGTTTAACTGGAGGCAGTGGTTGACGGAAAGAGATGAGGATACTACACTTTGAATTGCTCTTCGCTTTCCCAAGTGAAATCAGCGTCACGTCGCGAGTCCCAGCGGACTTTAACGATTGGGAACCAACTGCGCCTTAGCTTCTTGAATTGTCGGTCCATAATTTCGATCGGCTCTTCAACGAAATACATTTTGTCGTCGACTTTGATCTCTTCTAACGGGATTTGACGTCTAACTCGCCCAAACATTTCTTAAGGTTGGAAGTGTGAAACACATTATGAACGCAACTTAGTTTTTGTGGTAGGCTCAAACGATAAGACACAGGGCCAATACGTTCGATAATTTCAAACTTGGATTAACATAATGACTTTTCAGTACGGAGAAATATCAACAGATAACATGAACACCATAATTGCTTAAACGGACAAGGCGCTCTAAAATGAGCCAAGATTGTAAATTAACAAGGAATCGCAAATCACGTAACTGTAAAGCGTCATAATTTACTTATTAGAAAAACAGAGGGAAATATGAATTACATATAGACATTTGGATTACAAGTTGTCACAACTATTTGTCTAGGATTTGGTATTACTTTCAATTTGGCTTACGTATTTTCTTGATTAAAATAAAATTTTACAAGGTTTAGTGATTTGAAATCAAACTATATATATATATATTTAGTGAGTAACCAGTTGCTATATCTTTTCTAGATCAGGATTTCGAAGTAAAAGTAACTTAGTTCAAATAATTATTTCAATCAGCTTAAGAGCTTTTGGGATGACTGTATGAAATTATTGTTAAAAACTCAGGTTTATCGTTACCATTAGAAAAAAAAATCAAATTTCCAATTTTTTTTATATCATTATTAGAAATTATAAATTAAATTGATAATTTCATTAGGTCGAAAGTAAAGTATGATACAATCAAATACTTTAAAAGATACAGCTTGACATCCTTTTAAACACTAGTTATAATTCTACCAGAGAGGATGTATAGATCTTATATTTAACTTGAAACGGATATTTTGGTAATATAAACACTTGATAAAGTGTGTAAAACGTTCTTAAAGTTTAGAATAATTTATAGAAATCCATATAGGTGTTTAATGTCTCAAATGGTAAACATGTGACATATCCGAGTTTTCAAGATGTGACAAGATAGCAAACGAGTATGAATTGAATAAGAATCAACAATTAGTATACGAGTAATAGTACGAGGGGATAAAACATAATTCGTATCATTTTCTTAATGAACATGATAGGATAGATGCATCGATGATACGAAAATAAGAAATTAATGATTAATTCACGAGTGTGGTTGGCGTCACCAACAACGGTTTTTTTTAATTCTCGATGGTCGATACACGATCGAAAGAGAAAAGCCACACAACAAGGTTTTTGAACCAATAAAAATTATTAAGAAGTCACTTGAGAGTAATTCCAGTAAAATGAACAACATTAGCAATGAGAGAGCGAAGTCATCACATGGTTTACACAAATAAAATTCTAGACAATAGAGTCTAACTCACATCATGGAAAATACACGAATATATCGTTCACTTCCAGTCATGAATCACTATTCGCGTCCGGAGATGTTTCGAAGGTCGACTAAGATAGATAAAGGAGGTTGATCGATGTAGAAGCATGACAACGTTGAAACTTTTAAGTCTGGTATCAATGGTAAGAAATTAGACAAGTTGTAACGAGAACTATGTCACGAAGGAAGATGAGGTAACCAGCAAAACAAAGATCGTTGAATAAGGATATATGTGCTTGAGGCATGTACTTCGTTCAAGAAAAGATAAGGGATCATATGGGTATGTCGCGAACTGGTGCTACTCGCATAGGATGTAATATTTTTCTAAACTTTATTTTATCAAAATAAATTTTTAGAAACACTAGTAAAAGTTCTTTGACAAGATATTTTAGGTGACTACCATTTGGCCTCGCATGGCTCCTTCTAAATTACGCATAGGTGATCAGGCCATGCATAATTTAGGACTAGCAATGCAATGCTCAGCTTCGTCAAACCAGTATTACATATCATTTGATTTAAAATATGTATATGGAATCAAAATAATTTATGAAACTTTTCGCCAGTACTAATTGGCTAGATGCTTAAATCAACAATTTTATTGTTGCAAGAATTCTTTACAAGACCAATTGTTTGAACAATTTGTGAAAATACATAGTAAAATTAATATAAATTAATTTTATAAGATAACATTCAAGTATTTAATAAGGCCCAAGTGGAACATTTTATAAAATGATTCGCAAACAAAACCAGTTTGGGTTTATAGAACAACTTATAAAATAGCGAGTGAGTTACATCAGGGTAATAAAGAGTAGTTCAAGACAATCAATGAAATGGTTACAACTTGATAAGTTTCAAAAGGTTTAGTTAGAATCACCATGAAACACGTGTCAAGATGATAACGAATGATGTGAAAACAAGAACTTCAAACCTTGACCCAAATCAGTGGTGCGATAGAAGAAAATAAAGATAAAATGAAATGACAAATGAGTCATGTATAAGAGAAAGGATAAAGGAAATCCATACGCGTGCAGATAGAGATCCGACTGAAGAAAGGCAATAGTAATACTTTAAGAATTATCCGCGACCTAACACGTAAAAAGTCAACAAAAGTCAAAGTATGACCCGAGTATGACTCAATAATGAAAAGTTGTAAAAATACATGTAAGTTACTGGAATGCAACAAAATATGGTCATGCAAACTTGTTTCATCAAGCTATATAGCTTAGAACTCATTTTTATAAGTTTTGATTAACCGTAGAGAAAATAGTCAACCTTTGGCTTTTCCGACTTGAGGCGAATTACTAATCATTAGACCTGAATTTCACTTCAATTATGATGTTAAACATCATAAGAATCAGTATTTATCAACCCAAATCCATTCCATAAGGTTTAGGCTTGCTTAAGGGGCGTTTGGGTAATGAACTAGTCATTTACTCGCTTAATGAAAAAGTGCAGAAAACTCCATTTCGCGAGGCTTAAAAATCATATTTAGACTCTTGGAAAAATTCTACAAAAATTCAGAGAAGTCACACACATCATGTAGTTAATATCTGGTGAATTTTAAGAAAAAGTTTTGAAGTCTAGATAACTTTTTAAAAATAAAAACCAAAACGCATTCTGCGCGAAAAAGTCAAACTTTACAGTGTATTTTACGTTTTTGAGGGTCAAATGCCCACTTTAAAGCTTCCGTTTTCGCGAGGGTGACTAAAAACATCATTCCGGACAACTTTGTAGTTTTATCCGAAGGCTGAAAACACTTTTACGACACACTTATACCTATGACAGCAGCTATATAATCAAAATTTTGCAACTTTTCAATTTAGTCAACAATACCCACTTATGTGTCAAAAACTTAAAGGTAGCTAACGGGCACTAAAACTTTGCATCAAAAGTCATAATTATATGCTTCTCAAATGTTTCAAGTGAGAAATCTTGTCTAATCACTCATTAACCATACCAAGCACGCTAAACCAAACGCTAGTTTAAGTCGGTTGTACCCTATTAGACTAGTTACTAAAATGCCCGGTATTTCTTCGTTATGAAGAGATAGGCGATGAACCTTATACCGTCAGAAAGGTGTTTTCATACCCGACATTCCTAGATATATGAATTTATCTCAGTTTTCCAAATGGGAAAAGTTCATCTTAGAGAAAGGTTAAAATTTTAGAAAATCGGTTATAAAATTAAGGATCACCGTTTTAGTCATAAAATTCAATTGGTCATGGCAATTAACGCAAGCTCAGCGGCCAAGCTTAGCTTATAATGTATAATAACTAACCAAGGCAAAACATAAGGGTTAAATGGGTCCTAACCTGTAGCAAAACACCAAGCATACCTGCTGGTCCAGAATGGGTTTTCAACCATATTTCGGCCGTAACTTCTTAATGCGGATGAGTTAAAGGGTGTGCGAATAACCAAAACGAGCGTAAAGATAATCTCTTTTATTCTGTAAAACTGAAAATAAAATTTGACCTGATTTCGGACCTCTAAATGCGTGTACATCAGCAAACTTTATTTATATTATTTTTCTCAAATTTCCAATTGCCACAAAATATTCGTTATAAAGAATTAGAAGTTGAATTTTATATCAAAACGATCGTCTAAACAAGATTTATCATTTTATTCGGCTAAAAAAAATGAAATTTATAGAAGTTTTGAACTTCGCTATGCGTGCTAAAGAATTCTGCAGCGTGTTAAATTTTATAAGGGAGCGTTTGGATCATGATATTTTTTTTAGCTTTTCAGTTGTCGCCAATTCCTTATTGTCTAACTTGTTTCACTAAAAAATTTCATTTACCACTTCGAATACGCACATGGCTTATGGATTCCAAAACGACGAAAAAATACACATTTCGTAAGAATGAAGGAAAGTAGCGGCTAAAGGGCGTTTAAAGAATACTATTCAACAAGACTATAAACAAAAGAAACGGACAACGTTCTTGACTTAATTTTCAATATACGAAGTAAAAACTTCATAGGCGTGCCATCTCTTCCAAACTCATAATAGATACCAAAGAAAAGGCGAAATATCAATAAGTCGCGCTCCCAAGTATATGATATTTTAAACGAGGAATAATATTAGAAATCTATATGTGTAAAGCCGTAATCCAATCAATCGTCACGAACTAGACGTTTAGCTAAAAATCAGCATGACGTTTCCGAAATGTAAGCGAATATTATAATTCGAATTCGAAAGAAGAATAATCAGTGAAACATGAAATTTAGAACAATGTTCAAACATCAAGTAAAATGGTGACATAAATGAGTAGCAAAGCGAGATTTACAAAGATCTCATCGACTAAAACACTTAGAATATCTCAACTGGAGTTATCGCGAAAACTCGCGCAAACGACAAAAGCAAGTCGTTAGAAATAGTCGGTACAGAAAAATCAGAAGAATACAAGAATAAAGTAATGAATATTGTAGTAAATTATACAAGTCTCAATATAGGTATAACTCAAGCAATAGTAAGGATTAGAGAGTTACCCGCGCCGATACCGAACATCTTGGCAGATTCCATGTTTGGCACTAAGACTCATAGGATTTTCTTGAAAATATGGGTCATAGACTAAGTTTAAAACGACTCAATTTACTATGACCATGGCTCTGATACCAATCTGTAAGACCCCAAAAATCTGGTAACGGGACAGGTAAGCATTGTGGGGTCCCACATCATGGTAACAGCATACACGACAATAAGGTAAATAAAAGACAGAGCAAATAAAATGACACACTTCACGAATTTATTCAAAAGCTGCGGAATAAAATATATAAATATGGTCCCAGATTTGCATAATATGACATCAACAAAAGACACATAATTTTACCAACATACTCATAATAGTCTTAGTGCATAAAAGTACTTTTATTTGGCATGATTAACATGGCATAATTAGTTTTCCCAAAAGTTTCAACCAATAATGACATGGAATCGTCCAGTTGTCGGATCCTGCGGGCTCCCATCCTTAGCAAAATTAAGCATTAGCATTACCTGAGAAATAACATGTAAATATGTCAACATAAAGTTGAGTGAAATTCATAGGTTTAATAAGTGGTAATGTGAAATACAAACATTAGTTTTATAAAATAGCAACAGGATATGATTTAGTACCGTCGTACAAAATCATTTAAATTAATTTATTGCAATAGCTCACGACACCGAAGCTTTAACATAAATGTTTTACCCCTAGTAAGTATCTAGTCAAAATACTTAGGTAATTAAATGTAAGTGCGTCAAGGTAATCGGGACGGGGATTGTTAATCCCGATGGATCCATCCACAACATTCGCGCTTGCAAAATGTGAATTAACGGTTCATGATGTAGGGGCTTTTTGACTAAGGTACTAATGCAATAAGTAAATGTATAATCTGGGGAAAGCATACCGTTCTTGAATAACATACTAAAAGTTTTAAATGATTGTATTCCACGCATGTTATTCTCACCCCGCAATTTGTAACAAGTATATAAGAAAAGGGGCTATGAACTCACCTTTAGTAAGTAATCACAAGGTAAAAGGGGCTGAGCAAAAAGAAGTCTTCACGGACCTATGCAATGGTGACGCGTAATAAGAATGCGTTCAATGAAGCAATAACGTTTTAGAAGTGGCGGGACATAGTATGACTAGGTAACTTGCGTGCGATGGCGAGACCTAAGCTTAAGTTGAAATTTTAACCCAACACCTTGAACCTACTGTAATAACCTAATATCAACCTTGTATGATGGTCCAAGCATTTACGTGTGGGTTCCGAACACGTTTAAGACTCGGTTTGAAAAACCAAAACAAGGGACTGCATTCAGTTTTCTGAAAAAGGCTGTGAAGATTTGGTCATAACTAAAAATCTATAATAGCACAGAAAGTGGGGTTTCTTGACATGAGTAGGAAATTCTCTTACCTTTCTAAGTTGGGCAAGAACAAACCTGGAGCTATTACCAATCAACGGGAAATCCATTTTTAGTGACAGGCTATCAAAACAGGAAGTTGAAATCGACTTTGGAAGCCTATGGTAATTTGTGCACAAATCCTAAATGGTAAAATATTTTGACACCAAATCAAAAAGAGAAGTTGTCTTATGATTTTACCTACTGTAAAAAGTTATAAAATCCTATATTCTCTCTTTTTACCCAAGACAAATTACCCACGTTTTAAGCATAACATTCAGATTTGACCTAGTTTAGTAAAACGACCGCTCCGGGCTCATCCGGACACTTCCCGCTCCCAACCAACTCACCACATGTAAAGCACATCAGTGGGTATCAAATTTTCAAATAAAAGCACAGTCATATTTTTAAGAAAAGTTTGCCATAACCTGTTTGTTTCTGTGATAATTTCCATACTACGAAAACGACTCCATTCGGCTACCTAACCTTAATCAAGCAACACTTAAGCTATACCAAATCGCCACGCAAGTGTCCTAAGTCCTAATATGCCCTAATTATCAAAAATCTCAGTGGGTTTCACCCAAGGAGTTCAAAATACATGAACAAGAAGAATCAAAATACTAGCAATATCAAAACTAAAATGCTAGGAGTGACTATACCTTCAAAACAAGTATGAGTTAATCCAAACACGCAAATTAGACAATTCCTCCTCCTTGATCCTTAAAAATTTCGTGGCCCTAGGTCATCATAACATACCTAAATCAAAATTTTATCCAACAAATTAAGGTTTTATGCATTGGAGCAACAAAAACAAACATAGGATTTTACAAAAACATCATCAAATCATAAGATTTGATGATTTTTTTTACCTCAATCAAAAACTTGATGCATGTTTTAATTAACACATGGGTATGAATAAGAATTGAAAAAAAATCATGGGACTAGTAGTAATTTACCTCAAATCAAAAAAATCAATGGTTTTGGGTGTGTTTGTGTTTCCTCGGCCTAAGGGAGAAGGAAGGAGTAGAGACATTTTTTTTTTTGAAAAGTTATATGAGTTTATTTTGCAAGTATAAGGCCAAAATGGGTCAAACAAAGTAAAGTTTGGGCTCCCTTGAGCCTAGTCCAGCCAAGTAACCCAAGAAAAGGCCCAAGGTTTTTGGTGTAAACTTTCGAAATTTTACGGGTTAAATAACGTGTGGTTTCCGACGAAAACCGAGACTCGTTTATTTTTAAAACGAAATTTATTTAAAATTACTCTTAAATACTTGTTTGGCCCGGATTTCAGTAAGTTGGATCCAGGAGTCAAGAATAACTATAAATCACATAAAAATTTTTTTTTTATCGCGACGTTCGGACCCGAAAACTCAGTCCGACAGCCGGAAAACGCAAAAAATGCAAAAGTTCACCATTGCGTCCGTAATTGCTCAAGATGTCGTTTTTCATTATTTATTTTTAGACAAAAAGTCAATAATAAGACATATAAAATGTAATAAAACCTCGTAGAAATTACAAACATGATGTTCGGGCATTTTGCTAAATAATATCGTAAATTAGCGAAATTCGTAGAATTTTATATTTAACTAAAACCCGAGGATGACACGTAATCACTGTAAAAGAAATAGGGAATGTGGTGAAAGTGTGAATAAGCACGTATAACAGTTAAAAGAAAATTATCGAAATTCCGTGTTCTCACACCAAACCGCATTTTTTATTTCGGCGGTTGTGAAAGGAGCATCGAGAATAGAAACCTCATCTAGTGAAAGTTTTTTGAATAGGTTACTTGTGAATTGAGGTCGGCTTGGAGAACCTTGAAATTTGTCTTTGTGGAAGTTGTAGATGCTTTCTGTTATTTGTGGAGGATTCGTGACCCATACTCCGTCAATGTAGATTCCATTGATTCTACACCGAGCAAGTTTATTGTTGATAATCCCATGAAAGTACTTCGAGTTTTCATCTCCTTCTATATCCCACTTTACTTTCGCCTTTTGCATCAGGTCCATGCGTTGCACGTTTCTGAAAACATACTTCATAATATACTCATACACCACAAACAAAATACTTTACTTTATAAAAACATACTGCATAATATAGAAACATTTTGAAAACGCTAAACGTCTCAGAAACATTTCTGAATAATAGAAAACTAGTGTTATACCCATGCGTTGCACAGGTCACTCGTAAAAAGTGAATCAGTTTTGCTAAGGTTACATCATATTGTTTAAATAAAAATAGAAAACAAAGAAAAACCCTAAAACACCAATGGGGTGGACTGTGGCCCAATAACAAAGTCCAACAGAAACTGAAAATAACACGAAAATACAAATAAATGATATTAAAACGGGTTTTTGGGCCTCAAAAATCCTTAACCAGCCTAAAGGTGGTTACCACATCGTTCCTCTCGCTTTTTCGGTCGTTTTGACAGGTCACGGGCTAAAAACAGTCTTACGAGGCTC
Source organism: Glebionis coronaria (assembly GCA_025667525.1). Taxonomy (NCBI): domain Eukaryota; kingdom Viridiplantae; phylum Streptophyta; class Magnoliopsida; order Asterales; family Asteraceae; genus Glebionis; species Glebionis coronaria. The sequence continues at coordinate 372,767,494 of CM046875.1, forward strand.
AAGTTATAGCTGTTTTAAGAAAGCCTTATTCTTCACACGAACTTGTACTTCTAAAAACAAATCAGCCCGTTCTTCAATACTTAGGTCTCTATCAAAATGTGTGAAAGCAGTGGCGGAGCTATGCTTTTATCACATGTGGCACATGCCACACATAAATTAGTCATGCGAAGTATAAGTATCAACTAACTAGGAATATGATGATTTATAGTTTGTGAGATAATAATGGCAGGGTCGCGAGGGTGATCCAACTTGGGTGGGGAAAATGATACGAAAACGCTAATTGGGGGTGTGATTTTAGTGTCGTCGGGTTGTATTTTCGCGATAACGCGAGCTGAAAACATACGTACCCTATGCTCTAACAAGAGAGAAAAGTAATACATAATAATTTTTTTATGAAAAACGTTTATGACTTATGAATTGTACGGAAAGGATTCTAGGTACATGCGAAACAAAATTATTTTATTGCGTATTTACGTTTGTCAGGCTAAAAATTGCGCATCTACAAACAGTTGTAAATATTTTAGATTCTTTAAATAAAGATATATATGATACAAATAGTTTTTTGAGTATTTTATGATAATTTAGAAGTGGAATGATGACTATTGCTTATGATGTTTTTCTTTAGTTATAAAATTACAGTTAATGGTAAATAGATGTAGTATATTTATTATTTTTTGTTATAATATATAGTATAAATTATTTGTCATTGTATGTAATTTAGTTTTGAGAAAAGGGACGTGCAAAAATCATCCATGTGTTATGTCGAAAAATTGAATTGTATCTTTCGTTAGTTTTTTGGACAACAACCATCTCTCTGTTAGTGCGCGGGGCACAATACATCCCTCATGGACTAAGAGTGCAAATGTTTTTCTCGTTAAGAATTAACAAGGTTTAAAGAGAGGCATCTTTATCTTTTTCCTTTTCTAGGGATGAGAGGCATCTTTATCTTTTTCCTTTTCTAGGGATGTATGATGAACTTTATCATAACTTGTTTGGAAAAAAAAAATTATTTTCGAAAAAAAGTTTAACTTAAAAAAAAAAAATTATTTTCGAAAGAAAAAGTTTTATTTTCGGAAAAAAAATTATTTTAAAAAAAAAAGTTTTATTTTCGAAAAAAATAGTTTTATTTTTGAAAATAAAACTTTTTTTTTTAAAGTAAAACTTTTTTTTTGAAAATAAAACTTTTTTTTTCGAAAAAAACTTCTTTTTTCAAAAATAATTTTTTTTCGAATAATAAATTTTTTTTCGAAAATATTTTTTTTTTCTAAAATTATACAAGTTATTTCGAAAAAAAAAATTTTTTTTTTTGAAAATAAAATTTTTTTTTCGAAAATTAAACTTCTTTTTTAAAAATAATTTTTTTTTCAAAAATAATTTTTTTTAAATAAATTTTTTTCGAAACAAGTTATATTAAGGTTCACCGTACATCCTTAGAAATGGAAAAAAACAAGGATACCTCTGTTTAAGCCTTGTTAATTTTTAACGAAAAAAGTATTTGCATCGTTAGTCCATGAGCCCCACGCATTAACGGAAGGATGACTGTTGTCAAAAAATTAACGAATAATGTAATTCGATTTTTCGACATACCACATGGATGATTTTTACGCTTCCCTCTTTTGAGAATATATTATTAGGTGTATTTTGTGATCATTATTTATTAGTATTTTACACAACAAAATACTCACATACTATAAATAATAAAACATTTTCAAAAGTAAACAATATACAATTAAAAAATAAATAATTTATATACAATAACATAATGTGTCGAGTGTACTATATTTACTTACAATTAACCTTGTAACATACTAGTGGTGATGTTGATCCCGTTCATCATTGTAACATTATATCTATAAAGTGGAAACGATGGTTAAAGTGCGTGGTAAAAAAAAAAATCGTTTGTGCCATACATGTCTAGAAACCCATGCTCCGCCATTGTGTGAAAGTGGGTATGTGTGATCAGTGACGGACGTAAAAAATTATGTTATAAGAAGGAAAATTTTTTAACAATAGAAAGACGAAAAATATTAAAATTCAAATAAAAAATCGAATTTTAACTTAAAAATAGGAGGTTTTAGGTTTTAAAATGTTAAATATTAAATTTTAATGTGCGAGTGGTGGACAATTTGAGTTTCGAGTGGAAAACATTTTATAAAAGCGCTCAAAATTAAAGAAAAAACACACTTTAATTTCGTAATTTTTGTTTAGCCATCGAGGCGTCGCCACCCATACCCAAAGGGTACGTCCGCCCCTGTGTGTGATTAACGTGAGTTATATGGTGTTTGGAGAAGGAATGCTGAAAATATGGAAAAGCGAAATCAGGAAGTACTATCAGTGCAATTTTATGGATCGTGAGACTAAACCCAAAATTTGAATATAGTCGATGGACCAAAGATATAATTTACTAAAGAAACAAAATACAGTAGTACTAATGTTGACCAAAAATGGAAAGAATTGAACAGCAAGTACACATTTCATAAAGTGAGCATTAAAAAACGCCCGCCTTGTCAATCATTAAATCCTTAAACTGAATTCAACTCATCACCTTCAGATCTTTGTTTCTATATCCTCGTAAGTGCGTGGTAACATGTTGAGCAGCAGTATCTATTCCAAACCAATAACGGTCACAGTTAACACTAGATTCAAACAACCTGTATTTACTGCTAGATTATCATCAACCGAGGAGCAACCTTTGATCAAGACAAGTAGTAGCAAGTTTCAAAATGATTTGAGAGTTGATGATGAAAGTTTTAAGGCTAAGGAGGTGAAAGGTCGTCGTTTGAGTTTAAAGGATTACTTTCAAGAATCCAAAGATATGTTAATCAAGTCAGATGGTGGGCCCCCTAGGTGGTTTTCACCCTTGGACTGTGCTTGTGCTCGCTTAAATAATGCACCACTTTTGCTATCTTTACCAGGTTTATTTACTTGTAGTAACTTTTTATTTTATTTTTTACGAGTTGATTCATTTGCATACTACTATTTATGGGACTAGCATCGTACGATGATTACTTTTTTAGCGATAAGGTTCAAATTAAAGTTAAAGTAGTATAAAAATTAAATTATCGTAAATAAAGTCATTAAAAACGAAAAAGCTAAAATTTAATAAATTATATCAAAATGATGAAATTAGATTATAAAAAAAAAATATATCAAAAATATTTCAATTTTAAGATAAAAGTATGATCTAATGTTTAAATTTAACCTTTATATCTTGGAAATTTTAGGTTTGAAATTAAGATCGGAGTTAAGATCGGAGTTAGCCTCTTTATATAATAGTATAAAGCAATGAAGGAAATTAGGTGTGCGTTTGGTTGCCGTAATTTGACCAAAAAGTTTGGGCTCAACCCAAAATTAAATGTTTGATTTATGCAATTGGGTTTTCGTGAGACTCAATTCTACACGGCAGAAGAGAGAGAAAACCAGTGTTCCATGCCTACTTCTCAGTCAAAACCCCACTTAGATAATTTTTTTCTTTTATTTAGTTTTTTTATGTATTTTTTTACACTATGACTCACTACTTTATACTACTTTATATTAATATAATAATAAAAATATATATTTTACAATTTATTTTTTCAATCTTACGTAACATCTAAACTCACATTAAATTCAAATCTTACTCAATCCTAAACCTCTTACTTTACAAACCTACACCTAAAGTAAAACCCGCCTCCAAACCGACCCTAGAATAGTGTAACTTAACTTTCATCACGTTTCATACTGTTTGCCTTTATTATTATTTTTTGTTTCTTTTTTTTTCTTTTTTTTTTTGGCGAAAACTTAATTTCTATTAAAATCTATTTCAACAAAAGTTGAAAGGAGAGGAATTACAATAGAAACGGTACAAACAAAATCAAAATTAAAATAAGTACATGAATTATAAGAGAGACCAAGGTTGATCTTCCTAAATGTGAAAATCATGAGCAACACACATTCCATGAGCTGATGCCCATAGAAACACATTCCATGAGTTGTTTGCCTTTATTTAATGTTTACTTTCTAATATGTAGTTAGAGGTACTTATAATAGTTTTTTTTGGTACTTGATTTATGTTTTAGTCGCACATTTGAAGTGTTATGACAATATGCAAGTATGGTATTACTCATCACAAGTAATTTTTTTTTTTTTTTTTTTTTTTTTGTTTTTTTTTTGGTAACCGTGATTTCCGACTCATTGGCCGACTAATCCACGGGTTTGAGCCCACCGCCACACAGACTCAAACCAGGTAAAGCCCTCCCTTTTCAGGAGGTTGGCGTGACCACTTCAAGGTAACATATTTAAGGGCAGGGACGAACCACCCATGGAATTTTGCGGCGTACTGTTAGTTTTTGTAAAAAAACCTCGATCTTTCTTAATGTACCTGGTCCAATTGTGTCCAGGTTTCTTCGCTGTTTAAGGGTGGTCAGGAAACGGTCATGGGGATACCATGGTTATATAGGCCTCGTACACCAGAGTCGGAACTCGTCCTCCCCTGTAAACTAAATAGGGAAACCTCATCCGTTCACCCATTTTGCAAGTCGTTATGTAAGAACATGATCAGTTGATCACAAGATATGAGATAGAAAAATGAAGATGTCTAAGATGTAATTGGTTGATTGAATACTTCTGAGTTCTGATTGATACAAAACATAAAATGTGCACAGTGGTATCAAAATACAAAAGAGGCTTGTGTCACTGTTCTATATCATGAATGGTCTAACTCTTGAAGTAACTGCCACTACAAAAGTACAAATAATCTATATCTAGCAGAGTAAGTGCCACATATTTGGAAACAGTTGTCCCATTGATTTTTATGTCTTTTTGAATAGTCTTTGTGCACCTTGCTTTTTTATAAATTCATAGCAGAACATAACAAACAGGCTGTTTGCAGGGGTTGATGGTACTGGGCTTTCACTTCTTTTGCATCATACACGGCTAGCAGAGTAAGTGCCACATATTTGGAACTTATCATTATAATTGTTCCATTATGGGAGATCTATGTAAGTCCCTATATATTTAAGGATTTTATGGTGCATATAGCATACGTGAGTTAGTTATCGTGTCACATAATTATGTTCTTATTCATTGTATAGAATACTAACAGGAGTTGGTTTTTGATCTTGACTTTCCTATAAATGACCAAAGGATTTTCGATATATGGTGCTTACACATTCCTACCATGGATCGAACATCTTTTACAGGTTTCCATCTCTGTCTATCTCAATCAAGGATCAAAATATTTACTTGTGAAGCGCTCATTCCCATTTCAAGCTGACTTAACTTGCGACCTTAGTGTGTATTAGTCAGCCAAAAGGTCTGAAACGACGGTTACTAATAAAAGAAAATGCTAACTTAGTGCGTATTTCTTCTTTTGGATTAGATCTTGTGAAGCTAGTTGAAGATACAATTAGGTCCGAAAATGACAATTTCCCAGACAGACCAATATATCTTGTTGGTGAATCAATTGGTGGATGCCTTGCACTGGCTGCTGCTGCTCGTACCCCACATATTGATCTTGTGTTAGTTTTGGCTAATCCAGGTGAAGAGCTTATCAGTGCAATTCATTGTATTATTATACGATTGGTTATCTGGTAATCTGTTGACTTCTCAGTTCTCTCTTCATAAATGCCTCGTTTTTCTTTATGAAGCTACAAGTTTTGGGAAGTCGCGGTTGCAGCCTCTTGTACCTATATTGAAAATGATACCTGAACATATTCGCCCTGGTCTTCCTTATTTAATGAGCTTATTGACAGGTTTTCCATATTTGCGCCTTTTTACCTGGTAGTTCTATTGTAGTATGTTGGTAAATGCAACATTGGTTATGCACTATATATGTAGGCGTTCCTTCAAGAATGGTGACATCTGCTGCAGAGGAAGGACTTACTTCAGAACAGCAACTTACAAATCTATCACAAACTGCCGCAGCATTGTTCTCTTACCTTTCTGTAAGATCTAAAGTCAAAGAGTGTTATCTACCTGGTCAACATGGCAAGGATGATATCTTTCTTTCATCTTTGAATTCTGATGAATTGTTTTGGATTCATTATTTTTATTGTAAGTATCTGATAATTGAGGTTCTCAGGACATTGGCGATGTGTTAACTGTCGAGATGGTTCTTTGGAAGCTGAAGATGCTGGAATCAGCATGTGAATATTCAAACTCGTGCCTGCGTTCTGTTTCAGCCCAGACACTGATACTCTCGAGGTCCCGTTTCTGCAACCTTTCTAGCTTTCTGTATGCTGATCTAAGTTGCACGGGTACGGAAACGGGGACGGGGACGGGTACGGATACGGGTACCGGAAAACGACAACATCCTAAAATTCAAGATACGGGTACGGCGGGGAAACGTCTATTTGTCTTATAATATTTTAGTATACGGGAATTGTCATAAAAAAATATTACAAAACATTCAAAATACCCAACAAATGTTTCTCATAATCATAAATTAAAAAGTCTTGAACATCAAACTGTAACTGAATTAGAATTGTAAATCATACAATTGCGAGTTTATGTATTATAATGATATAGAATCAATCAATGAAGATGAAGAATCAGTTTCTCGAGGGTTTAGAAAGATGAGCCATCAGTTATGAAACGATTTATCTACTAATTATATAAGGTTGATAAAAAAATAAAAAGATTTTTAGTTAATTGGCCAAAGGAAACGCCATTTTCTGCGTCGGAAACGTTTCCCAAAACTTTCCCATATACTGTTACGAGTACCACAATTTTAGAAACGTTTCCACTTCTCCCGGAGACGTTTCCCCGGCGTTTCCCGGCGTTTCGGATACGTCATACGGCATCCCGGCGGAGTTTCCGTGCTTCCTAGATGCTGATATTAGATAGATGATAACCTTAACTACTGAGAACAACCTTAGTCACAGCTACTTTTGCTTATATTAAGGTTCTCCTTCTTGATGATATTTATCTTTTTCAGTGGGAGTGATCAGATATTACCAAGTCTGGAGGAAGGAGAAAGGCTTCGCCAAATTCTGCCAAAATGCCAGATTCGTACATTTACTGATTGCGGTCATTTACTGTTTCTGGTAGGCTGTGCTCCCTCTCTACTTATCTAAAATCTTATCGTTTGGGTGTATATAGGATTTTCACAAATAGATAACACTATCAAGCTTTATGCCTTTATCTTTTTGGATGCTAAAAGTGCATATCATTGATATGTACAGAAAGATCAGTAACACCATCATGCATTTCTTTCCATATCTATAATAGTTATCAGTTGTAAAATCTGCATTTGAGGTATAACAGGGCACTAACGTAATCCACGTCACCTATATGTCTCATAATAGTGGATGGAATTAATCCCGGTTACTTCGTGAGATTAGAGAAACAATCCACATAGTGAAATATCATCCTAAATCTTCTGAACAAAATGGTCCATCTGCATGTAACAGGAAGAAAAATTTGACCCAGTTACAGTAATAAAGGGTGCTGGTTATTATCGTCGTGGAAAACACATAGATTATGCCTCAGACTTTTTACCACCAAGCTCTCAAGAAATGAAAGATATTGTTGATTCTGCCAAGTAAGTTCACTGTTCTCCATAAACTTCATCTCAACTACTGGGTTCGATGCAAACTGTTTTTCTCATCACTTTTCTAGCTTGGGAAAGCCACCGGGATCATATCACCCCTTCTTTGTGTTCACAGTTGTATAATTGTTTATATGCTTTTTCCAGATGGTTGGATGATGTTACTTCTCCTGTGATGCTGTCAACTTTGGAAAATGGGAAGATTGTGAGAAGCTTATCCGGAATTCCATCTGAAGGACCAGTAGTATTTGTGGGTTGCCACAATTTGTTAGGATTTGAAGTGGCTCCTATGATTCGTCGCTTCATAATGGAGCAAAATATCATCATTCGAGGAGTAGCACACCCAATGTTATTTAAGCAGTTGACAGAAGGACAAATGCCTGATCTGGCAACATATGATGTAATGAGACTTATGGGCGCAGTTCCCGTATCAGCATCAAATCTATACAAACTCTTTTCCATGAAGTCTCATGTACTCTTATATCCGGGAGGTGTGCGTGAAGCGCTTCATAGGAAGGTTGGACCCTCAATTTATACCTTGCCTTTATACCTTGCCTTTTATATTAGATTCGGTGCATTCTAAAGCGACACTTTCTTTTACACACAATAGCTTCCAGTGAATGACAATCAATGTCTGAATGTATCTAGGGTGAGGAATACAGATTATTTTGGCCAGAGCAGTCAGAGTTTGTTAGAATGGCGGCTAGATTTGGAGCCACAATTATACCTTTTGGTGCAGTTGGAGAAGACGATTATGCTCAAGTAAGTCTTTAAACTCATTCCCTTCAACGATATGATAATTTAACACTGTTGCCAATATAACTATATATATCATACTTCATCCATTCCCTACCCCGCCAGTTGGTACTGGATTATGAGGATCAAATGAAGGTTCCTTTTCTCAAGGATCTAGTGAAAAGAACAACAGACGAGAGCATAAAGCTTAGGTAACGAATCATATTTTTCTTGGGTAATCAAGAGTGTTCAGTTTGTATATTAAATTTTATGGTACATAATAGGACTGACTTTAAAGGGGACGTTGGAAATCAAGACCTCCATATGCCAGTATTTCTACCCAAAGTTCCTGGCCGTTACTATTACTTATTTGGAAAGCCAATCAAAACGGAAGGTATGCCGCCATTTACAAGAAAATTTGAGATTCTCTATTAAATTTGTGTATAAATATTCTAGTTATTGGTTTTAGGTAGGAGACAGGAACTGAGGAACAAGGAGACAGCGCATGAACTTTATATAGAAGTGAAAAGGGAGGTGGAGGCATGCCTTGATTATTGCAAAACAAAAAGAGAATATGACCCGTACAGAAACATAATACCCCGGACGATGTATCAAGCTACTCATGGTATGGATACTGAGGTCCCGACCTTTGACCTCAGTTAAAATTCAAACATCCTTGGAACTGGAGAGGTGAAAATGAATCAGATCTGTTAAAGATATATGGCATCATTGACATGATAACATGTATAAATGTTGTTGTATAAGTATCAAACAAATGGTCTTATACAGAATATTGTGTCATTATGTGTATCAAATTACACATACTGATAACGTAGAATGTAAACTGATAGTCATTTGTTTTCCGGTAGAAGGGTGTATTTTTTAGATATAATGTTGACCGATGACATGTAAGTTTATTTTTCTTTGCTGCTAAGACATCCAATAAAAACACAAATACAATAAAAAAACCAAAAAAAGAAAAAGAAAAAAAAGAAAGGAAATACTTATGGCCTTGTTGGCGGGGACACATCCATATTTAACAAAGGTTTCGTGTATCAATCCATACCATCCATCATTAAATGATCTAAAGGCTGTAATTAAACCATCTTTCTTATAACCTAACTTTATTTTTCAAAAAAAAGAAAGAAAAACAATGGAACCCGATCCTCACCCCACCGGCGACCACCACAACCGCCTCCAGCTAACCGTCGACCACCACAACAACCTCATCTCCCACCTTTTTCCGGCGACCACCACAACAACCCCACCTTCTTCCCGCGACCACCACTACAAACCAACCTTCTTCCTGCGTCATCCACACCAACCCACCTTTTTCTGACGGCCTTCACCACAAACAACCTTTTCCCGGCAGCCCCCACAAGAATCCACTATTTTCCGGCAAGATCCACCCCTAACCACCGTTTCCCAGTAACTTCAACAACGCCACCTCTTTCCCAGCGACTTCCACAACGTATCCACCATTTTCCGGCGACTTCCATAAGAAACCCACGTTTTGGCAACCTATACAACAAACCCACCCATTTCCAGCAACCTACACAACAAACAACCATTTCCCGGCGATGTATACAACAAACAACCCTTTTCCGGCGAACTCCACAACAAACATCCAACTTCCGGCGACCTCCACAACAACTGACCATCTCCCAACGACTTCCACGACCTCCACATCAAGTGACAATGATCCAGTAAATGTAGTTGCTGATATTAGCGAAAATGTAGAAAATGTAGAAGCTGCTGATGATGTTAGCGAAAATGTAGTTGCTGATGCTAATGTAGAAGCTGCTATGTAGAAGCTGAAAATGTAGTTGTTGATGCTAATGTTATTGAAAATGTAGTTGCCAATACAGGTAATAACTTTGTACAAAAATAGATATATTACTGAAAATGTAGTTGTTGATGCTGGTATGAGTCACACTGACTCATACATGAGTCTCACTGACTCATATATGATTATGTAACAGATGAGCCACATAACTCATATATGAGTCAGTGTGACTCATACATGAGTCAGTGTGACTCATACATGAGTCACAGTGACTCATATATGAGTCATATATGACTCATACAATTCCTGAACTATTCTTTTATTGGATTGTGAAATAGATGCTCATAATTCACCAAAACCTAGTTTATACATTCATTTTGAGTCACCCGGAGGATCGACATATTGGGAACCAAATGTTGATGAGCAGTACGTGCCTCTTGAGGGTAAAGAATTTAAAACGATAGAGGAGAGTATTGACTTTTATGAAGCTTATGCTGAAAAAGCGGGATTTGAAGTTAAAAAATACACACAAAAAAGAAATAGAAGTGTTGAAGTAAAAAGTAAATACATCATGTGTAACCAACATGGGAATCCAAAAGATATAAATATCAACGCATTGGTTAATAGTGGAAAACAAACTAGGCACACGAGGCACCGTATAACAGGTTGCATGGCGCAAATAAAAGTTGATTTGGATTATGTCCTGAAAAAGTATGTTGTGACTAAGTTTGTTGCTAAGCACAATCATCCCATGATTCCTAAAGAATATAAGCATCTAACGAAGAAACAAAGAAAGATGAGTCAATCAGAAAGGTTGTTTGTAGTCAGAGCTTCAACAATGAAACTTGGCGCAACAAAGGCACATACCTTGTTATCTGGCATCAAAGGCGGATCTCAGTATGTTCATGGAACTAGTGAGGATTTTAAGAATCACATCAGGGATGTTAATGCAATTATAGGAGAAAGTGATGCACAAATGCTTATTAACAAGATGGGAAATAGGATGAAGTGTGTTCCGGGATTTACATTTCAGTACATGATTGAAGATAGCGTATTAGTTGCGATGTTTTGGCAGACGAAGTTGATAAACGCAACTACGAGGAGTTTGGAGATATTATATCTTTTGATGCAACTTTTTGAAAAAATAAGTAAGTTGTCTATTTCACATAAATCACATGTGACTCATGCATGAGTCACAATGACTCATACATGAGTCACAGTGACTCATACATGAGTCACAGTGACTCATACATGAGTCACAGTGACTCATACATGAGTCACAGTGACTCATATATGAGTCACACCGACTCATATATGAGTCATAGTATGAAATATTATATCTTTCTAATGTATCTGTTTTGCAGGTATGACATGGTTTTTGTACCATTCACTGAGATAGATAACCATAGAAAGTGCGTCAATGTTGGCTCTGGATTGCTTTTAAGAGAAGACACAGAAGCTTATACGTGGCTACTAACATCATTCATGACAGCTCACAAAAAACAACCAAAAATGATCGTAACGGATCAAGATGGGGCAATGAAACGAGCAATTGAAGCGGTTTTGAAAGAATCTAAGCACAGATTGTGCATGTGGCATATCTTGCAAAAGTTCCCAGCAAAGGTACTGATTGTTTGTTATTTATCAGATAACTCATACATGAGTTATAAATATACATGACTCATATATGAGTCACATCACTCATGTATGAGTCACATGACTCATATATGAGTCAGTGTGAAATCATACAAGTAAACTGATATCCAAATATCTTTTTTATGGTGTCAATCTAGATGTATGAGTCACATGACTCATATATGAGTCACATGACTCATATATGAGTCACATGACTCATATATGAGTCACATGACTCATATAGGAGTCATTGTGAATACATGACTCATATATGAGTCACATGGCTCATATATGTCACATGACTCATATATGAGTTAGTGTAAAAACATACAAGGAAACTGATATCAAAATATCTTAACATTCATACGTTCTTCATTTTCAGATCTGTGAAAAGATTTACAAGGAAACTGATTTTAAAGATCGTTTCAACAAACTTGTGTGGAATATGTTCATCGAGCCAGAAGAGTTTCAAAAAAGATGGTTTGAACTTATTGAATGCTTTGGATTGGAAAAACACAAGTGGATGACGAAGATGTATGACTCTTATCCATTACTCAAAAAACCGCCCACAATTAATATAAGTCCGACTCAAGAGTAATAAGTCATTCGCCTTATGTGTAAGATTCTTATGTCATGCATTAATAAGTAGCTACACACTCGCTAAGGAAAGAAAAATAAAACTCACACAATAATTTATATCCGCCGCCTTTTTGAGACCTTGGATCTTCAATCCCGCAACCCGTCAAGGTAATATTAGATTGGAGCAACTATCAAATCCCCGCAACCCGTCAAGGTAATATTGGAATTCAATAGCTACTATAATTAACACTTCACTGCCCCTCTTGGGAGTCTTGTATAATTATTTATTTATTTTTTTATTTTTTTCTTTTTTTTTCTAGCCACTCATTTTTTTCATAAGCCGCTCTTATTTTTCTTTATTCCTCACAAAGAAAGTTGAAAAGAATAAAAGAAAAAACACCCACTAAGTATTAAGCATGACATAAGTCTAGTACACATAAAACGTTCTAACTTAGAATCTTAAGACGTACTTATACCAACCACAAATGATTAGTCAAAAATGCATAAGACACTGCAAACCGATTAAAACCGTTCTTGATTATTTATTAACATATATACATGCGTTGACAAGAAAGTAAAGGTTACGAAAGGGGATAGAAAAGCCACAATTAATTGATATGAGGTTTATCTAGCTCTTTACACTTATTTCAAACTCTATCATCTCTTGTTCTCCACAGTTTAAAATCTCAAATAATGAGACTAGTGGATGCTTAGCCTAATAAACCCATAAAGGTCTACATGGTTAAGGCTACTAGCCCCTAGAGAATGCTTAGATAAGCAAACTCGGGTTGAGTCAAAGTATCCATGACGGGCCTAATATGTCAAAGAAGTCTAAATTTGTTAAACCATGTCCTTTATTATATTTTTTTCTTTTTATATATTTTTGATGAAAATTAAAAGAAGAAATTTATACAATGCAAATGTGTTATGCAAATGGAAAATGATTAATGCAAAAATTATGAATGCATATTTTTGGTGGCCAAAGTAGATCAAAAATTTGAAAAATGATTTAATTTCCAAGTTATCATGAAGTTAAGGGCAATGTTCTAGGTAAAGTATCTTCGATAGAAGACCCCCCTACACTTAAGATAAACATTATCCTCAATGTTTAAGAGTATTGGAGTGAACTCCCCTACACTTATGACATTGACAACTTTACTTAACCCAAGCTAATTAAAGATCAACTATAGTGAATTCATTTTTAAGCACAACGTGGTTATGAAAAATCACAATAGTAACGAAGTGAACTGGATACAAGGGCCTCTCCATAAGATCCAATGCATACGATGAGAGAGAGCAACCCTACAAACAACATGAAGACGAAAGGAAGGTCTCCCCCTACATTTATCCTCAACTCTATACCCTTATTTCTATCCTACCACACTCTAAGTCTAAAAACTCTAAGCCTAGTTATTCAAGCTTGATTTATGGAGTCTCTAGCTCGACTCTTCCCACAATGAATTAACTCATGGGGAAAATGGGTATCTCTTGGACCATTTCCACGTAAATGTCCTCCCCAAAGTAATGCTTAACACGGTGACCATTCACTTTGAAATTTGGGCCATTTGGTTGTGACAACTCAATAGTCCCATATGGAAATACTTGAGCAATAGTGAATGGACCAGACCATCTTGATTTAAGCTTGCACACAAAGAGTTTCAACCTTGAGTTAAAGAGGAGAACCGGCTCTCCAACTTTGAACTCACGGTTCTTGATCTTAGCATCATGCAATTTCTTAGTCTTTTCCTTGTAAAGCAACGAGTTCTCATAAGCATTGGCTCTCTATTCATCCATCTCATTGATTTGGTCTTTTTTATGTGAACCGACTTGGTTTAAATCAAAGTTTGCCCACTTGAGAGCCCATGAAGCCTTATGCTCTAACTCGAATGGGAGGTAGCATGCTTTTCCATAGACAAGCCTATATGGTGTACAACCAATTGGTGTTTTAAAAGCCGTCCTAAAAGCCCACAAAGCATCATCAAGCTTATCCGACCAAGAAGCTCGATGCTCTCCCACCGTTCTCTCTAAAATCCTCTTTAAACCACGATTTGTGACCTCGGGTTTCCCATTGGTTTGAGGGTGATACGCGGTAGAAATTCTATGGTTAACACCATACTTCTTCATGACTCTTGTAAATTGATCATTACAAAAATGAGTCCCACGATCATTTATAATGGCCCGAGGTACACCAAATCTAGCAAATAATTGCTTCAAGAATTTCACTACAACTCGAGCATCATTAGTAGGCAAGGCTTTGGCCTCAACCCACTTTGAAACATAGTCCACGGCTACGAGTATGTACTTATTTCCTTTTGATGATGGAAAAGGTACCATGAAATCTATACCCCATACATCAAAAATCTCACACTCTTGTATAAAATTTTGTGGCATCTCATCTCGTTGATTAATCTTTCCTTGTCTTTGACAAACATCACAAAATTTAACCATCTCTTGGGCATCTTTGTATATGGAAGGCCAATAGAAACCCGAATCAAAGACTTTCTTGGCGGTATAGTTGGGCCCAAAATGTCCTCCCGTAGGTCCCTTATGACAAGCTTCTAAGATTTTAAATGCTTTGGGCCCATCTACACACCGTCTAATGATTTGGTCCGCACATTGCCTAAAGAGGTAAGGGTCATCCCAAAAGTAGTATTTTGCTTCCTTAAGAAACTTTTTCTTTTTTTGTGAAGAGAGACCCTCTATTAGCACATCCCCCACAAGATAGTTTGCAATATCCGCAAACCAAGGGGTGGCATCCTCTTGTAAAGAGATAGACATGAGCTCCTCTAATGGAAAGGATTCATTAATTTCCTTATGTGGTAATTCACCTTGAAAAGGATGCTCAAGTCTACTCAAGTGATCCGCCACTAAATTCTCGGCTCCTTTCTTATCACGAATCTCAATTGAAAACTCTTGTAGCAACAAAACCCATCTCAAAATCCTAGGCTTAGAATCTTGCTTTGTCATGAGGTACTTGAGAGCGGAATGATCCGTATACACTATGGTCTTCGAAAGCACAAGATAGGGTCTAAATTTCTCAAAGACATAAACTATAGCAAGTAACTCCTTTTCTGTGGTGGTATAATGAAGTTGAGCACCCGTCATTGTCTTACTCGCATAGTGTATAGGTTAAAAATGCTTATTAACCCTTTGTCCTAACACGGCCCCCATGGCATAATCACTAGCGTCACACATGAGCTCAAAAGGCAAATCCCAATTTGGCAAAACCAAAACGGGAGCCTTAGTCAACTTTTCCTTAAGTATCTCAAAAGATTCTAAACACTCTTGGGTGAAAATGAAAGAAGCCTCTTTTTCCAAGAGGTGGGTGATACACGATTTTGCTATGGGTTCAATTTATGTCTCTCGGTCCTCTCGAATTGATCTCGGTCTTAAGTGGAATGATTGTTCTTGGTTACTAAAAAAGGGGTTTGGATTTTTAAACTACTAAATGACAAATGCTCTAAAATGTAAACTTAAATTTAAAAGTAATTAAATTAATAACAATTAATAAAACTTGAATTAAAATTGAAATTAAATTTGAAATTAAAATTAAAATTAAAATTAAAGTCACAGTTAAAATATAAATATGAAATAAAGAAATAGTAAAGAAACAGTAAGTAAACCTTTAAAATGCTCAAAAGAAACTTGATTCGGAAGTATAACCTTGATTCGGAACTTTGTTCATTCGGAACTTTACTCGGAACCTTCATCCGGAACTTTTCACCCGGAAGTCTTCATTCGGAACTTTTTGGAAAATCCTTCACTCGGAACTTTCTTCGGAAGTTGATTCGGAAGTTGTTGATCCGGAAGTTCACTCGGAACTTTTGATCCGGAAGTTGGTTCGGAACTTTTGGTTCGGAAGTTTATTCGGAAGATTTGGATAAAACATTCATTCGGAACTTTTTAATTCATTTGGAACTTTTAAACAAAAGAACTCATTCGGAACTTTAAACTCATTCGGAACTTTTTGAAAAGAAGTTGATTCGGAACTTAAAAACATGCATTCATTCGGAACTTTCTACTCATCCGGAACTTCAGTTCATTCGGAAGATTGGGTTCATCCGGAACTTTCAGTTCGTTCGGAAGTTTTGATTCATTCGGAACTTTTAACTAAAGTGGTTCACTCGGAACTTTTGTGTTCATCCGGAAGATTTGTTCATCCGGAACCTGGGAACACTCAGAAACAGAAACTTTACCCAAAGAACAAGGAAAATCGATTTAATCCAAAAATCACCAAGTTTTTCACCAAATCTTAAATAAAGCTAAACACAAAGCATCTACTAACCATAAACTACAAATCCCATCAACAAAAACACAAAACCCAACAACTTTTGAAGATCAAATCAATAAAATAAGAACTTAAGAACTTAAAGAGAAAGATGATGATGAACAAGATGAAATGAAAAGATTAATCAAGAACTTATATTGATGATTTAATGTTTTAACAATAACAAAACAAGGATTAAAATTACAAGATTGAAAAAACAAAAATCAAGATCACCAAACACCCTAGTGGTGTTGGTGATGCTACGAACTAAAAGGAGAAAAAGGAGGAGAGAAAAAACTAAAAAACTAACTGCCTAAATGTGTGAGGGGTGGACTATATATAGGTGTTCCCCTTGGTTGGTGAGTGGGCTTTCTCCCGTTCTTCTTGTCTTCTCGTCTTTTCAGAAAAGTTGACGTTTTCGATTCTGATTCGGGATTTGTTGTCGATTAAATTCAACTCGTCTTTTAATTTCTTCGTTTATTAGACTTGAGTTTCTTCGACTTATGTAAATCTTCCATCTTTGGTCTTTTTCTTCGATAAATCGTCAAACAGGCCCAGTGACTTCAAATCTTTTGCATCTCTTGGACAATAGACTTCATCTTGAGTCTTTTTCTTCGATAAATCCCGTGCAATCCCATGTTTTCTTTAATATTCGTCCGGTTAGCTCTGAAAACACAATAAACACAAAAATCACGCATAATTCCAAACAAATGATATTAAATACGTATTTTGGTCTTGTTTTAGCCAGAATTAAGTGGTAAAAGGATGGGTGTTTACACACCTATCAAATCCCCTACACTTAACCATTGCCATGCCCTCATGCAATGCTTAGTGATAAAGCAATTTTACATTTTTCTCATAATTAATCAACCTTGGCCTTATTCAAATACTACTAAACAAAAATTAAAGTACTAAAAGAATTTAAAACTTTAAAGTAAACAAAAGGATAGAAAACCATTTTCACTTGAAAATAGCTACATGGAAATAACTTGCAAAGAAATCAATGACTTACATTAGGGCTTTGGTGTTGCGAAGATTTATCACCCTCAAGTTTCACGTTCCCCAAACTAAGCTTAAAAACGAGATCATTGTTATTATAAGTTAGCAATTCAAACACTTACACACATGGCTTAATTAAATGCTTAAACTCCCTTATTCCTAGGTGTATCTCTTATATTTTATTTTTGTCTTAGAATAATCATGAAGATGCATCTTTGGACTTATTTCGATAGTTTATTTAGGCTGAAAGCAAAGTAGGACGATTTGATCAATAGTTAGCTAAAGGATAAAATCTCTTAAAACTGCTTCTCGAGATATCAAAAAGTTCATATCTTGGCATAACTCGGTTCACGATTTGAGACCTTTCTCGGGCCGATATTTGGCATGTACTTCATACTTCATATCTTGAGAGACGTGCTTGAGATAATGGTCTTCTCATCGTAATAGAGTTTCTTCACTTTGGAGACTTTTGAGGGGTACTCCAACTTTGTTGACCACGACTTCATGATTATTTCTTCAATCTCTAATTGGGATTTCGAGATACAACGATCCGCCTCCTTTTCGGACTTGGATCTATTTATCCTCATACCTTGTTAGGGTCTTTTCGGATAGACTTCTCCATGATCTTTATGGGAGTTGATTGCTTTTCGTCGTGAGTCTTGATCCTTCATATTGACTTTGGGAATAATGCTTTTCACATCATCTTGGATCTTTAGCAATAAGATTGAATCCTCATGCCTTGTTAGGGCCTTTTCGGACTCGCCAATCTTCGCGCCCCGCTTCATAAGTTATGCCTTGGCTATGAACTCTTATCATTACCGAGCAACTTTTAAACGATCTTGGGCTAGAAGCTAAGTAACTTTTCAAATCGTACGACCTTACTTATTGCAGATAAATTATTAGCAAGTGATGGGAGAATAGGCAAATAATTACACCAAGTGAGCTTGTGCAAGAATACCGACTTATAATTGACTCTATCATTTCTCGTCCTCCACAATTTAAAATCTCAAGTAATGAGACTCGTGGATACTTAGCCTAATAAACCAATTAAGGTCTACATGGTTAAGGATACTAGCTAGAATAAACTTGGATAAGTCTATTCGGGTTGAGTCAAAATAAACGCAACGGGCCTAATATGTCAAAGACTTCTAAACTAGCTACACCACTTTATTAATATTTTTGACTTTATTGCGGGATATATACATATGAAAGCAACGATAAAAATTTAAAAATTACGACTAAAAGGCCAAAGTTAATAAAAAATTTGAAAAATGTTGAAAAATATGATTTTCCGGTTAAATGAAGGCATTTTCATGGAAAAGTCCACTTAAAACTTCGATAGAAGTCCCCCCTACACTTAAGATAAACATTGTCCTCAATGTTTAAGCATGTGGGAAAAGTTTCCCCTACACTTATGACATTGTGCACGTTGGTTAAATCAAGTTAAGGAAGAGACGACTAACGTGATCAATTTCAAATGTGAGTATGAAGAGAATTGAATCACGATAGTTGAGAGATAGAACCGGATTTCGGATAACACGAGAGCACGGTTCTTCAGAGATTCCAAGAGTACACTTATCCCTGTAATCACATCACCACACAAAGACAAACACGTATACAGGTCCCCCTACACTTAGGGGTTAAACATAAAAGGATAGATACTCAGGCTGCCTCCCGAGGAGCGCTTGTTTTTTATAACCGAGTCACGAGCCTGACTCGACCCAAAATTAGTTCATGGGGAACATGGTGAGGGAAGGAATCACCTCCTGAGAGGTGTCCTCACCAAAGTACAACTTCACTCGTTGGCCATTCACCTTAAAATTAGGTCCATTAGGTTGAGCGAGCTCGAGAGTACCATATGGAAAAATTTGGGCAATGGTGAATGGGCCGGACCAACGAGATTTGAGCTTGCCCGAAAAGATTTTCAACCGAGAGTTAAAAAGTAAGACTTTGTCTCCAACATGGAACTCTCGGTTCTTAATCTTAGAATCGTGAATGAGCTTAGTTCTTTCCTTATAGATCAAAGAATTTTCATAAGCCTCATTACGGAGTTCATTGAGCTCATTGAGTTGGATCTTGCGTAGGTCACCGGCTTTGTTGATATCAAAATTGGCCCACTTCAAGGCCCAATAAGCCTTGTGCTCCAACTCAACGGGAAGGTGGCACGCTTTCCCGTACACGAGACGATATGGTGTGCAACCAATCGGAGTCTTGTATGCAGTACGAAAAGCCCACAAAGCATCATCAAGTTTATCAGCCCATGAGGCACGATGCTCTCCCACGGTCCTTTCAAGAATTCGCTTTAGTCCTCGGTTGGATATTTCAGCCTGGCCATTTGTTTGTGGGTGGTAGGCTATGGAAAGACGATGATTTACACCATACTTAGCCATGACTCTAGCAAATTGGTCATTGCAAAAATGAGTCCCACGGTCACTAATGATGGCGCGAGGCACACCGAATCTAGCGAATAGAGCTTTCAAAAAGTTACAAACCACCCTTGCGTCATTAGTAGGTAAAGCTTTGGCTTCAACCCACTTGGAGACGTAGTCAACGGCTACAAGGATGTATTTGTTTCCTTTAGAAGAAGGGAATGGCCCCATAAAGTCGATACCCCAAACATCAAAGATTTCACATTCTTGAATGAAATTCTGAGGCATCTCGTCTTTATGTGTGATGTTGCCTTGTTTTTGGCAAACATCACATCGTTTAACCATATTGTGAGCGTCACGATATATGGACGGCCAATAAAATCCCGAGTCAAACACTTTTTTGGCGGTGTAGTTGGGACCAAAGTGACCACCGGTGGGTCCTTTGTGGCAAGCGTCAAGGATTTCTGAAGCTGCCGGTCCATCAACACATCGGCGAATAATCAAGTCGGCACATTGTTTGAATAGGTAAGGGTCATCCCAAAAGTAAGTCTTAATGTCGTTGAAGAACTTTTTCTTTTGTTGGGACGTCAACCCTTCCTTGAGAATTCCACCCGCCAAGTAGTTTGCAAAGTCCGAAAACCACGGGGTTTCATCAGACTTCGAATTTATAGACATTAAGGTCTCCAAGGGAAAAGAATCATTGATTTCTTTGTTCGGATGATCCCCTTGGTAAGGATCCTCAAGTCTGCTGAGATGATCCGCGGCTAGGTTTTCAGCTCCTTTTTTATCGCGAATTTTGATTTTAAATTCCTGGAGCAGCAAAACCCAGCGAAGAAGTCTTGGTTTGGAATCTTGCTTTGTCAACAAGTACTTCAACGCGGAATGATCGGTGTAAACGATTGTGGTGGAAAGGACAAGATAGGGGCGGAATTTTTTAAAGGCATAGACAACAGCTAAAAGCTCTTTTTCGGTTGTTGTATAATGCAATTGTGCCCCCGTCATTGTCTTGCTAGCGTAATGGATCGGTTGGAAGTGTTTGTTCACTCTTTGTCCCAGAACCGCTCCAATAGCAAAATCACTAGCATCGCACATCAACTCAAAGGGAAGCTCCCAATTAGGGGTAACCAAGACGGGTGCCTTAGTTAGCTTATCCTTAAGCGAGTTGAAGGCTTCAAGACACTCTTTGGAAAAGATAAAAGGAGTATCTTTTTCCAAGAGGTGGGTCATCGGGCGAGCGATTTGAGAAAAATCTTTGATGAATCGACGGTAGAAGCCCGCATGACCCAGAAAACTTCTCACACCCTTCACGGTTGAAGGTGAAGGCAACTTGGCGATAACATCGACTTTAGCACGATCGACTTCAAGACCGGCTTTGGAAATTTTGTGTCCTAGCACGATGCCTTCTTTTACCATAAAATGGCATTTTTCCCAATTCAGAACTAGGCGAGTGTCTTCGCACCGCTTAAGCATACGTTCCAAATTGGCAAGGCAAGAAGAGAAGGAATCCCCAAAGACCGAGAAATCATCCATGAAGACTTCCATGGTTTGTTCAACCATGTCATGGAAGATAGCTAACATGCACCTTTGGAAAGTCCCGGGCGCATTACATAAGCCAAAAGGCATTCTTTTGTAAGCAAATGTGCCATAGGGACAAGTGAATGTTGTCTTCTCTTGATCTTGGGGATCGATGGGTATTTGGAAATAACCCGAGAAACCATCAAGAAAGCAGTAATATTCATTACCTGCTAAACGTTCAAGCATTTGGTCCATAAAAGGTAGAGGAAAATGATCCTTTCTCGTGGCATCATTGAGTTTGCGGTAGTCTATACAAACTCTCCACCCAGTAACGAGACGAGTGGAAATTAACTCGTTGTGTTCATTGGGAACAACGCTTATTCCGCCCTTCTTGGGCACACAATGGATTGGACTAACCCATGGTGAATCCGAAATAGGGTAAATCATACCCGCATCAAGAAGTTTGATAACCTCTGTTTTGATGACTTCATGGATTTTTGGATTCACCCTTCGTTGGCTTTGAATTGTGGGCTTAAAGTCGTCCTCCATGAGAATTTTGTGTGTGCAGAAGTGAGGATCAATTCCGCGAATGTCAGAGATTTTCCAAGCGATAGCTGTTTTATGCTTCTTCAACACGGCGACAAGTCGAGTTTTCTCTTCATCCTTCAAATCCTTAGCAATGATGACTGGCGACTTCTTCTCTTCTTCAAGGAATACATACTCGAGATGGGGCGGCAACTCCTTAAGTTCTAAATCCGGAGGATTGTCGACGGGAGGCGTATTCGAAGTCGGAGTATCGATAGCAATAACCGTGGGAGATGGAGGAGAAGGATTGTCTTCGTTGAGAAGGCTTTCAAAGAAATGCATGTCTTCGTCCCCATCGGTAGGAGAATCATCAGTAGATAAGTTCACATCTCCCATGGTGTCTTCAAGATCTTTCCAAAACAAATCACTATCTCCAAATAGAGACAATGATGAATCAATAGAGGACACGGTCTCAACATTGGGAAGAGAGGTAGGAATACTTTTGCAAGCATCATTAAAGTGTTCTTCACAAGCCTCATCAAGAACGTCAATACAATTAACGCTCTCATATGAATAAGGCTGTTTAGACAAATTTCCCATGTTGAAGACTACTTTATCATCACCCACTCTCATGATAAGCTCACCGGCTTCAACATCAATGAGAGTGCGACCGGTCCTCAAGAATGGACGACCAACAATTAGTGGCACACGAGGGTCCATCTCGTAGTCGACGACAACGAAATCAGCAGGAAAGGTGAATTTGTCGACTCCTACAATGACGTCTTCGGCTATCCCCACTGGATAAGCAACCGTACGGTTGGCTAATTCCAAAGTCATTTTGGTGGGGACTAGCTCTGGGAGAGATAATTGCTTCCAAACGCTTAGAGGCATAAGATTAATACTGGCACCTAGATCGGCTAGGGCCATGCAATTCTCTACTCCCGGAAAATTGCAAGGGATAAGAAAACGACCCGGATCACCAAGCTTGGTTGGAAATTTCCTTAAGAGCACTACAGAGCAATTCTCATTAAGTTGGGTGTTGGCAATATCGAGGAGCTTTTCCTTGTCGCTCAGAAGATCTTTAAACATTTTCGCATACTTGGGCATGTGAGCGAGAGCCTCAGCGAAGGAGATGTTGAAATTCAATTGTTTGAACATCTTAAGAAAGTTTGAAACCTGAATATCATCCTTGCTTTTGAGCTTCTCTTTCCTCAACCTTGAAGGATAAGGTATATTGGATGAAGAGGAAGGCTTTGGAAGAATAGGATCACTCACATCCTTGGGTGGAGGAGGGGTAGAAGGAAGAGGTGGAGAAATTGGGGAAGGAGAAGGATGAGGAATAGGAGCAGGTGACTCGTTCTCCTTAGTCATAACCACCGGTGGAGGTATAGGAAGCTCGGGTTCCTTGGTACCTTTGCCACTGCGAGTGGTGATTTCTTTCATCTCCCCTCTTGGATTCGCAACGGTGTTACTCGGAAGAGTACCCGAAGAAGAGGGTTGATTACCTTGGAAGAAACTAGCCATCATATTCTTCAAGTCATTTGTTTGGCTATCCAACGTATTTCTCATGTCGGCTCTCAAATCGTTTCCTTGTTTGACCAAGTCTGCTTTCAAGTTGCGCACTTCCTGTTGGAGATTTTCCACGATCACATCATTGGTCCTCATGTAGGTTGCAACCTCTTGGTGTAATGAAGTGGTTTGGTTGGAAGGAGCATTGCATGCGGGTGGTTGATAAGCAGGTTGCTGGTAAACTTGGTTGTTTCGTTGAGGTGGTTGTTGCTGCTTGTGAGGAGGGATGTATGGTGTACGAGGTTGTTGTTGTGTAGGGCGATTGAGGTTTTGTTGTTGGTTTGGGTTGTTTGGAGGAAAACCGGGTGGGGAAAGATAGTTGTTGGAACGGTAGCTCAGCAAGTTACGGTCACCTTGAGGTCTAGCTTGATAAGCGGGTTGAGGATAGGTGCCATAAGCTGCATTCACATTCTCAGAAGGGTAGTCTTGGGTGGCAGTACACGTGGTGTAAGAGTGAGGACCACCGCATATCTCACAAGGTTGGCTGACAGCATTAACTTGAGCGTTTTTAGCGTTGCTGCTGTTGTTGTTGCTGACGTTGTGGGTAACAAGCAATTCAAGAAGCGTAGTAATTTTGTCTAGTCGCTTGTCGCTGTCACTAGTGCTAGCACTAGCGACATTGGTCCGAACACTCTTGGTTTGCACACGAGATTTATTCTCAATGATGTCCCAAGCAGCATTGGAAGTCTTAGCCAAAAGATTACCCCCTGAGGCACTGTTTAGTGAATCTTGGTCACTCATGCTTAAACCATTGTAAAAAGTATTAACTTGATGTACTTTGGTAAAACCATGTTGTGGGCATTTTCTTAAAAGATCTTTAAAACGATCCCAAGATTCACTGAACGACTCATCGTACTTTTGTTCAAAATTTATGATTTCATTCCGCAAAGCGGTAGTACGAGAGGGTGGGAAAAAGTAATTTATAAACTTAGTCTCCAAATCCGTCCACGAGAGAATACTCTGTGGCGGTTCCTTAGCAAGCCAATGCCGGGCTTTTCCCTCTAAAGAAAAGGGAAAAAGTTGTAACCTGATAACCTCTTGTGGAACACCATTGAACTTGACCGTGTTAGTGAGTTGCAAGAATCTCTTGATGTGGTCGTGTGGATCATCAATGGTACGCCCCAAGAATGGCTGAGCGGAGACCATCTGGATAAAGCCTGATTTGAGCTCAAAGTTGTTGGCGGCAATTGGAGGTATGACAATTGGGTCAGTGTTGCCATCTACATGAGCTTGCAGCAATTCAATCATCGGGCGATTATCCGGTTGAGGCTCATTGTTGTTGTTATTGTTCATGTTGTTGAAAGGCGGGTTGTTGTTGTTATTATTATTGTTTGGAGGTGGTACACCGGCCATGTCTAAGTGGTCGAGAGGCTCGGGCTCTTGATAAGACGTGGATCGAGTGCGCATACACCTGCAAAAGAACTAACAAGGCAAAAACAATACAAAAATATTTTTGGTTTTTTATGGTTTTTTAATTTTTTTGAATTTTGAAAATTTTATATTTTTTAGTGTTTTTGAAAGTTTTTATGAAAAATTAACGTTCACGGGGAACGGATCCCAAAATCCAAGTTCTCACAAAAAACTTTTGATCTTAACGAGAAGAGCCGGCAGCGGCGCCATTTGATACACGATTTTGCTATGGGTTCAATTTATGTCTCTCGGTCCTCTCGAATTGATCTCGGTCTTAAGTGGAATGATTGTTCTTGGTTACTAAAAAAGGGGTTTGGATTTTTAAACTACTAAATGACAAATGCTCTAAAATGTAAACTTAAATTTAAAAGTAATTAAATTAATAACAATTAATAAAACTTGAATTAAAATTGAAATTAAATTTGAAATTAAAATTAAAATTAAAGTCACAGTTAAAATATAAATATGAAATAAAGAAACAGTAAAGAAACAATAAGTAAACCTTTAAAATGCTCAAAAGAAACTTGATTCGGAAGTATAACCTTGATTCGGAACTTTGTTCATTCGGAACTTTACTCGGAACCTTCATCCGGAACTTTTCACCCGGAAGTCTTCATTCGGAACTTTTTGGAAAATCCTTCACTCGGAACTTTCTTCGGAAGTTGATTCGGAAGTTGTTGATCCGGAAGTTCACTCGGAACTTTTGATCCGGAAGTTGGTTCGGAACTTTTGGTTCGGAAGTTTATTCGGAAGATTTGGATAAAACATTCATTCGGAACTTTTTAATTCATTCGGAACTTTTAAACAAAAGAACTCATTCGGAACTTTAAACTCATTTGGAACTTTTTGAAAAGAAGTTGATTCGGAACTTAAAAACATGCATTCATTCGGAACTTTCTACTCATCCGGAACTTAGTTCATTTGGAAGATTGGGTTCATCCGGAACTTTCAGTTCGTTCGGAAGTTTTGATTCATTCGGAACTTTTAACTAAAGTGGTTCACTCGGAACTTTTGTGTTCATCCGGAAGATTTGTTCATCCGGAACCTGGGAACACTCAGAAACAGAAACTTTACCTGAAGAACAAGGAAAATCGATTTAATCCAAAAATCACCAAGTTTTTCACCAAATCTTAAATAAAGCTAAACACAAAGCATCTACTAACCATAAACTACAAATCCCATCAACAAAAACACAAAACCCAACAACTTTTGAAGATCAAATCAATAAAATAAGAACTTAAGAACTTAAAGAGAAAGATGATGATGAACAAGATGAAATGGAAAGATTAATCAAGAACTTATATTGATGATTTAATGTTTTAACAATAACAAAACAAGGATTAAAATTACAAGATTGAAAAAACAAAGATCAAGATCACCAAACACCCTAGTGGTGTTGGTGATGCTACGAACTAAAAGGAGAAAAAGAAGGAGGAGAGAAAAAACTAAAAAACTAACTGCCTAAATGTGTGAGGGGTGGACTATATATAGGTGTTCCCCTTGGTTGGTGAGTGGGCTTTCTCCCGTTCTTCTTGTCTTCTCGTCTTTTCAGAAAAGTTGACGTTTTCGATTCTGATTCGGGATTTGTTGTCGATTAAATTCAACTCGTCTTTTAATTTCTTCGTTTATTAGACTTGAGTTTCTTCGACTTATGTAAATCTTCCATCTTTGGTCTTTTTCTTCGATAAATCGTCAAATAGGCCCAGTGACTTCAAATCTTTTGCATCTCTTGGACAATAGACTTCATCTTGAGTCTTTTTCTTCGATAAATCCCGTGCAATCCCATGTTTTCTTTAATATTCGTCCGGTTAGCTCTGAAAACACAATAAACACAAAAACCACGCATAATTCCAAACAAATGATATTAAATACGTGTTTTGGTCTTGTTTTAGCCAGAATTAAGTGGTAAAAGGATGGGTGTTTACACACCTATTAGTGGGTCATCGGTCTTGCAATCTTAGAAAAATCTTGTATAAAACGTCTATAGAATCCCGCATGACCCAAAAAACTCCTAACTCCTTTCACCATGGTAGGTGGGGGAAGTTTGGCAATAACATCAATTTTAGCTCAATCCACTTCTAAACCCTTATTGGATATCTTATGTCCTAAAACTATCCCGTCTTTGACCATGAAATGGTACTTCTCCCAATTAAGAACAAGACGTGTTTCTTCACACCTCTTAAGCATACGTTCCAAATGGGAGAGACAAGAAGTGAACAAATCTCCAAAGACCAAGAAATCATCCATGAAAACTTACATAGTATGCTCAATCATGTCATGAAAGATTGCCATCATACACCTTTGGAATGTCCCCAGTGTATTGCACAAGCCAAAAGGCATTCTCTTGTAAGCAAATGTACCATAGAGACAAGTGAATGTGGTCTTTTCTTGATCCTTTGGATCAATAGGTATTTGAAACTAACCCGAGAATCTATCTAGAAAGCAATAGTACTCATTTCCCGCTAAGGTTCAAGCATTTGGTCCATAAAAGGCAATAGTAAATGATCTTTCCTAGTAGCCTCATTGAGCTTCGTATAATCAATGCAAACTGTCACACCCCACCATGGCGGAATATGGGGCGCGACGTATGGATATCATCACAACAAATGGTGTCTCTATAAAGAAACCTAAAATGCAAATATAATGTCATAAATGGCGACACAAATGTCATGACAATATCTCAACAATGCAGGAGTCTAGGTAAGTAGGTAACAGTCCTACCTCTTACCCAAGACAATCAAATATCACAAACAAAAAAAACATATAGGTGCCAACAATATCACTTATTAAACAAACAAAAGAAACTAAGAAGAAACGGGGATCTCCTTCTAAATCATTCCTACGCAACTCTAAATCTTAGCCACTTCTATTCTCAAGCTTAACCATAAAATCACCTGAAAGAGACACTAAAACACGTCAACATAATGTTGGTGAGAGTCATAGGTTTAGACTCTAACGCCAAATCAGTTATAAGCTGTGAATAACAGCCATCAACACAATAACATATGGACAATGTATTACAAATATGTATTAACAACTAACATTCAAGATCAATCATACCAAACCAAAATCCAAGGCCCTCAGCCTTACCAAACACCATGGTACCATAGATGATCACACTATGTACCTATCCCAAGGCCACTACCTTGTCATTATCTATTGGTCCCATACACGATCACGCTATGTACCTATCCCAAGGCCCCTACCTTGTCAAACCACAATAACTGAGACGGCACGTGTCCCTCGATCCAAATCATACACAATCAAGAATCACATAGCAGTTAATCACATAATGTACACACAAGTCCATCACAAACCTCAAAAACATTCACAGCATCAATTTATAAATAACTCAACACAGTGTCTCTTCCATCCCATCTGGAAGTCAAAATCAATATTAAACATGGGACTATGAAACTCACCTGATTGCTTCTCCAAAAGTCCTCGCACTAGCAACAAGCTAACAAACCAAAAACACGCAATCAATACATGAACCAATCACTAAGATGGCTCATCAACCTATGATGGACATCTAGCCTACTCCCATGTAAATACCCCATTTATATGCTCTAAACACCCCATTACCCTTCCCTAACAAGTCCTTAACTTGTTTAAGTTTAATAACTATCCCGTTCATATTTTACACAAAACAGTCCCAATTTTAGGTCTCCAAACTTTAAGTCAAACGTCCACTTAAACATACTCATGGTTTCTGTAAAAAGAATATTCATACCCTTACATATGTAAGCTAACACCTCCCACTTTCCCTAACCTTAAAGCTACTGTTAAGGCCCCGATATATATATATATATATATATATATATATATATATATATATATATATATATATATATATATATATATATATATATATATATATATATATATATATATATATATATATATATATATATATATATATATATATATATATATATATATATATATATATATATATATATATATACTTTTGTCATTCCAGTTTTCCTGATTTTAAACATACTAAAAGTTTGTTACAATTAAGGGGTCTTACCCTAAACCACAACCTTAGCCCAAGTGCAGATACTTACTACAATATATAAACCATCTCTCATGTTCGTTAGAAGATCCCAATGCAACCCTAAGTACCCCAAACAACCCAAAACTTAAAAAGAAAATAGGTTGAATTCAAAACTGTTTTGACCCCCGACTGTTGTAACCTGTTTTTGACCCACTTCCCACCTCCAATTTAGTTCTCGTTTCTTGCATTTGAAAGCCACTTCAGATACCTTTTCAAGGATACTTGGATCGTAAAATAAAAGTTTGTAGAACTCTCCATATGATCAAAACAATTGACTCAAAATTCTGCCCAGTTTTTAAAAACGGGTTTAACAAAATTAACCTCATTATTTAACCCTAATCCCACTAATTACAAGCCCTAATTTTTGTAATCATTATAACACCATTAATATAACATTAATTTACTGTTTTTAAATTAAACCCTAACCTAAATCCATCATAAGATGATTAAGAAATCATTAAAACCATTAAATTGAAAAGGGTTATGAAGATTTACCTCTAATTTATGAAAACCCCCAAAATTATGAAGAAACCCTAATTTTTCTATTAAGGCCGACTCAAAACCTCCAGGAGAAAGAAAAATTTCGTTTGTTATGATGTGTTGTGTTCTTTATATAGTATAAAAATCCTAGCCCAAGTATAATTGCCCACTTTCCTTTTTTTCCCTTTTCCCTTTTTCCCTTCCTTCTCTTGCGTCCAAAACCGACTAACACCCCCCTCTAATTTCGTGTTTTTTTTCTTTTTTATTATTAATATATGTATTAATAATATTACCTTAATTTTCCTTAATTTATTTCAGCTCCTAAAGCTTCCAAAACCTCAAAACCGTAAAACTAGTCAAATTTACGCGTTTTACCGTAAAAGTCGTAAAATATACACTTTTAAAAAAAATCTCAAATTTTGAAATAAACTTTATAAACTAAGTCCTAAATGACTTAAAACTATCCCGAAAAATATCCATATGACTAATTACCTCATCCGAAACCTCTAAATGCTAAACCGTAAATCGTAAAAATATGATTTTCTATAATACATATACGTATACGTAAAACCACTAAATAACACCATCTCATTTCATATACACAACCATGTGAACTCATGAACATGAAATCATCACACATCGTTTCACTCACAAGGTACCCCGTACCGGAAACGACATCCAAACCACAATCTATACACACCAATAAGCACATAAACACGTAAAGACACATAACTAGCACAAAATAAAACTAAGTGACGAACCTCAAAACCAGGGTTGTCACATCACTCCCTCCTAATAGAAATCTCATCCCGAGATTTACTCCTTAGGATCAAACACACAAACAACAAATCACATGAGGATACTTGTTCTAAACGAACTCCTCCCATTTCCACGTGAACTTTAGTTCAAGTTTCAAAATACCACACATACAAACCAAAAATATTTAAGCTCGTTGCCAAAATCTTGACCTCACAGTCAATAAATCTCACAAATGACTCTTTGATAAAACAAAGACTCTTATTAACACAAGTCCTGAATAACCGTACATGCAAAATGCATTCTCAAACAACCTTTACCAATCTCAATACATGAAATGTATCATGTATACAACTCATTTCCCCCAGGTAATTCTATGCTCATAAGCTAATGGTCCGATCTTTCCAAAGATCATAAATGGACCTACAAAACTTTACATCAACTCTTCCATTTTACCAAAACATACCACCCGTTACTGTGGGTGAAACTTCATACACACTTTGTCACTAACTCTAGTGGTTTACTCCATTTCTACATAGCATCCCTTGTTGCTCTCATCCTTTCCACAAACACCATTACTACATTAGTAGCCTCTTTACCAATTCTAGTCCACAATAGGGACAACTCACCCTATCCTTTCATATAGTGCCTCAAATGGCATTTATCGACTTCTAGTATGATAACTATCATTATATGAAAACTCAGCCATCGCTAATGAGTTTCCTAACTCCCTCTAATCAATCACTTATGTCCTCAGTGTAACACCTAAGGTTGTATAAATATCTCACTTGCCTATCCTTTTCCCAGTTAGCTGGATATACTCATATCCAATCATGTTCATCAACTCCCTTCAGTCCGTATCCCAACTACTTAAAAATTCCAATTTCCTTACAAAGTGACCTATGACGGTCTTCCACATATCCATTAGTTCTTCCAATCCAAATCAACTTATGATCTATACATATCATCAAAAGGAAGGTTATCTCAGTTAGACCAAGCCCTTCGTCCCTATAGCATATCACACCTATAACTCCTCATCCATTCGATGCGATACTAAGCCTCCCAAACAATCAGTATAGGTCAGTGCCATTTCCTTTTCCACACTACGACAGTATTCGCCTGCGTTGTGCTTTATTCTACTTATTAGGCTCTACCAAAGTTTTACCTTCGGTTCCTATCTCGACCTATTTTATTCTTGCTTCGCTCCTATACACACTTCCTTCTTTTTCCTCAACTCATACCATACATCACGATGTGATGCTTCCCATCGTTTCTTCCCTTGCCATAATCCTTCATAAGGCATTCCATACATATTAGGCTAACTTTTACGCAAAACCCTCTATTCCATCACATTCGTACGCAATCCTTCCAACTTCTCAACTACGTGACTTCTCATTCCTCTTGAAATATGAGATGAATTAGTTAGTCTATCGACTATCACCCAACTCTCGTCGTACTTATTCCTCCACCCCATTATGTATCCCTTTCACCAATTTCGTCCTTACATCGCCCCTTTCTAAGCTACTCCTATCTATGTAGGAAGTATAATCTACATTCCTCTCTCCATATGATTGTCCAAGCCACGCAACATACATGTTGACGCGTTCTCTGCTTTAGACAACTCAACTCGTGCAACCTACATCCTTCATCCAAACCACCCTAATACGTCATCCAAACCAACCTACATCCTTCATCCAAACCACCCTAATACGTCATCCGTATAGTTTAAGTTCGTCTCAATTTCACTTCATTCTTCTTTTTCCATGTCTCATCAACCATGCTTGCCTTTCCCAGATGGTACTTGGCCTTGCAATTTTCTTCCATCAATTAACTCCACCCATCACCTTTGCCAAATGTTCAATCAAGATGATTGAATATGTGTTGGAGACGTTCATGATCCGCATAGATCATTCTCCACGTCTCGTACACCAAATGCCTCTAACATTCTAGGCAGAAATAACAGTCCAGCTCCACTAACTAAGTCATATCTAGTTCTTTCAAGTCTTTAGTTCTTGCAACGTATAAGCAATCGCCTTTCTTTGTCGTTCTCGTACACATCCAAATCCTTGATCCACGTATCGTCATGCTTCACGAATTCATCTAGTCCTTCCGATAATGCCAAGATCGGCTCATTATCTAATCCACCTCTTCAGTCTCCAAAATGCTTTCTCATCCTTCTTCACTTCGCCCCTTGCTGGTTCCATGATATGCCATCATCTCTAACTACTCATCATGGTAGACTTAATACTAAAACTCACACTTGAAAATCTCACGTATAATTCCACTCCAAACCAACACATACTTCGCCTCACTCTCCTTGTTAGACTTTGAGTAGGTCAAGATGTCGTCGATACTCCCGATGACAACTCATTTATATACGTTCATGCACACTCGCTTCATTGACTCCATGTAATCCGCTAGTGCTTTGGCGAAGCCAAATGCATAACTGTAAACCCAAAGCATTCATGCAACATCCTTAGAAGTTTCAACTTTGTCCTCCTTGCATCCTCTCTTAGCGGCAATACGAATAAATTCCTACCTCGTTCTACTTGCAAAATTCTACACGCATTTTAAAAGACCAATGCTTCCTCTCATCAGACCACTCAATAGCTTTCCACATCTGTAGAATCTTGATAACCTATGAATCTATGAAGTGGGTTGATGTTTTCTAGAGAGAGAAACTAGAGAGAGAAAGTGAGAGAAAACTATGTGATATTTTATTAAGTGAAAACTTCAAATGAACAACAACCAACCCCTTTCCAAGGAGGAAAGGGGTATTTATACTTCCAAGCCTTATGTGGACTTGGGCCGGCCCATGACAAGCCCATGGACCGGTTCTTACTTAACTAAATAAGTAACTATTAACTATTTGTTAACTACGAGCTATTACAACATAAATAATATTATGGAGTGACCGATACTTCTAATATACATAAAAACGTATTTCTAACAATCTCTCCCTAAGGGAGGTCACTCCACGTTACAAAGTTCTAAACCTAGCATACTATACTAAGTCTTCGTTCTTTAGCTCGTAGTCTTTTCTTCTTTCTTTTTGTTGTGAATATTTTGATTTGATCTTTTAGGCTTTGGCTTGAGAGCATTGTTCTTTTTGGCCTTTCACGTGCGATCTTTGCCTTCTTGTGAATTTTGCCTCCTCGTGACTCCATGTTCCACACACTTATGTCTTTTTGTTGAATTCTCGAAAGCTTCAGAGTTTGGTACAGCGGAAGACTTTATCTTGTACTTTCTTGAATTTTTGCTGAAGTTTGATGCAGAAAAACATAAGCATGTGGGAACGACTTCTACAGGTACACCGCAACACCACCGTCTTTAACTGGTACACAGCAACGCCACCGTCTTCAACAGGTACACAGCAACGCCACCGTCATTAACAGGTACACAACAACGACACGAATAAAATGGCTTTGACATTTTATTCTAATTCGGTAGCATTTTAACTCCGGTCGGTGAAGACCGTTGGACGATATTAGATATCGTACCCGTGACGGATAGTTTCAATTAAGTAACTTCCTGACAGGATTTCACGGGTAAACCCGTTCTCTTTATTCGACCGTCCAAAGCTGACTGCGAACATAAAGAGTGAATCACTTGGATAAGTTATCCTTGTGATTTGAAGCCGTCAATTCATGAAAACTGGAACAAGTGAATTTCAATTAAGATTTTCACCATCGTTGCTTTCCAGTTATCACGAGCTCAATTCATAAAGAATCTTGCCCGTTACCTACCAAGTGCTGTTTGATGTTAACACTAGAAGGATTTCCACTCGTCACTGTGATCAATAAAGAGTCACTCTGAGTGTTCTGGCAAGATCATATGATAATGCGTAGAGGCCTGGAACGAGTTTAAGTTCAATTAAGAGTCAAACCACTGTTTCTTTCCAGTTTTTCACAAGATTGGTTCTAAAAGAACCGCACGTGTAACCTACCATGAGCTTGTTTGATGTTGGCTCAAGCAGGATTTCCATCTTCATTGTAATACTTGCGTATTACTCGGATGTTCTGGCAATATTACAGGAATACTGCGTAGGACTCATAAAAATCTCTTACTTTTCACAGTGTGTGAGAAAGCAAGGAAAAATGGAAAGTGTCCTAATGAGACTTTTGATGATCTCTTGGCTCTAGACTCGATAGTGCGTTTTGATTTAGTGAGTGATGGCTGGAGAGGAGTGCCACCTTTTCAATACCAGTCTATTCGGAGTGAATAAACCAATAGATAACGTGTTGATCTCCGTGTGATTAAAACAAATACCTTTTGAGAGATATTTGAGTTAGCTGGGAAGGGTTGTGCATTGCATCACTGGGTCCATGACGTCTTTCTTTAATATCGAGAATCAGTAACAAAAATGACCTCAATAGCATATGTATTGACCCGGTTTCTGCCTAAAGTTGTAAGGAGGGCTTCTTTCTTTACACCCTTTATCTTTACAATTCTTTTTCATTCTTCAACCCCTTCAATGCTTACCAATACGTCATAACTAGCACCTTGTTGTGATTGTTCCAGTGCTAGCTTAAGTACTTGGTCGGCATTCAGCTACGTTCACAATCTTTCTCCAATTTTCCTAGGACTTCTAATTCTATCTAGGGAATTGTCCTTGGGAAGATTCCATCGGCTCTGATGAATCATTGGACTAAACCTATTCCTACCACCCTTTTGTCACCACATTCGTCGTGAATTAAGCGTGTTTTGGGAAAGTATAGCCACCATGAAAAATCATTGAAAATCACCTAGGGTACTTGTGATATTGAAATCAAAAGTTTCGTACCTTAGGTGTTTTTGATCATCAAAAACGCTCCCCCTTAACACGTGCTTTACACATATTAAGTTGGATTATCGTTAAGTCTTTTTCATCTTTTAGCCAAGTATCGTTTAAGTCTCCTTAATCCCATTTTCTCCCCTTATCCAAAATGTTAACCATTAATATTTGTGATATTGAATGGATTAACCGGTCTTTGGGTAAAAATGAGATCGATGTTTGGCCATAGAACATGTTAATGCTCCTCCTTAAGTTAATAAGGGATAGTTGTAGTGCTTTAGTATGATATATTTTGAAAAATTTAGAATCTCGTGAGAAATTCTTGAAAAATTATCATACCTTAACACTACATCAAGCCATACAAGCACAATATTCACAAATATACATATTTCACAATTGAAAACCAATATAAAGTGGACCTGAAATGTACGACCCATTAGATGGATCGTTGCAGTAACTTGTGGTGCACTCCATATGGTCTACCACCAACGAATCTTTCTAAACTCCTCATCAATCTACGTTCACGGAGCTTTTGATCAATCTTCTTGATCACATACTTCGCCATTTGCTGATAACCCGGATGCCAATCCTCAGTCATCTTTGGTAAAGTCCCACCCGAGTTAAGATGCTCCAACTTTCCTCTGACTTGTAGAAGAGTCCCATCACTGTACTTATAAAGCTCACCCACCCTCATAAACTTCATTAACCCTCGACTGTTCAAGTAGAAAATGCCGTAATTTAGAACAGAAATGCCGGTATAGGGACATCTATCTACATGTTGAGGTAACACTTGATTCACTAGACGGGTTAGGTTGAGCTTCCTTTGGTAGCTTTCGACTCCCAACTGAAGATCTTCAACTCATTTCTTGATAACAACGCTTCGTGTGAACATACGACGTGCTGTATTCAAGGCAATGATGTCTTCACGAGGAATATGTGTGAGTTGATCCCGGGTCATCATAAGCAACATATCTTCGATATCCTCAAGGCGAATGATAGAAAAATCTCCCTGCTGGATTTTGTATTCTCTGTCATCCTCCCTTTTTAGTCGAATCTCCGTCACATGATAATAGCCATTCTTGGCTTCGGTTTTCAGCCCTAAAATGTTGGAG
Organism: Glebionis coronaria; assembly: GCA_025667525.1. Taxonomy (NCBI): domain Eukaryota; kingdom Viridiplantae; phylum Streptophyta; class Magnoliopsida; order Asterales; family Asteraceae; genus Glebionis; species Glebionis coronaria. The sequence continues at coordinate 372,803,593 of CM046875.1, forward strand.
ATGCGAATATCGGATCTAACATTGCTTCCTGAATTGGCTAGACAACAACCCCTGTACGCCCTTCGGACTCGTTCGTCCCAATGAGATGCACCTATTACAGCATACATATCATAATTACGAGTTACCCTTGGGACCCAGAGTCGGTTTACCTTTTCCTCGATCCAGGGTATTGTCCCCCAGTTGGCAGCTTTCAGCAAGGTCAAGGAGGTGGCGTACTTTGATGAACCCTTCAGAAGATACTCAAGATCATAAGTGACGAAGAAGTCGAGAGCAATCTGATTATCTTGAGTAGGATCAAGTGGAGGTGGAGCTCTTTCTGATTCATGAAGACCTGGCCGTTGAACGATATTCAGAGCTTTCAGGATCTCATCGGCATAATACTCGAACTCCATTCGGGTTAATCGGGTTTTGGCGCGAAGTCTCTTATCCTTCAACGCTTTCTTCACCAAAGACGGAGTAACCGAAGTCTTATACTCATGAGCCAGAAATGCACATAAGTCAATCGGACTGCGGATACGGAGATATAAAACATCTCTGTCAGCGTCTGTGATTGGATCATATTGCGCCACTGCCGTAATCCAAGCCTGTGGTGGTGTTGTCTCGTCAATCTCCAACGTGTCTGCCTAATCCCGTGTGCTTGACTCAGGAACAGTAGATTGGGGTTCTTGTTTTAGAGGAGTGGAAACGTGAACATCTGCTGGTTCTGATTCAGGCATTTCGGCGGTGTCATGAACGGGTGAGTGTTGTGCAGCTTCAGGTTCAGTTACCGATTCTGCAATCACAGGAGCAACAACAACAGAACTAACAGGGTTAGTGGTAACAGGTATAGACACAGCAATAGATGTACCAGGAATTGATGATGCTGTAGTAGCATTCACATCATGACGCCACTTGGTTCATCTTGATTCCGTGGAAGTAGATTTTTCCTTTGCTGCTGCATCTTTCTTTGACTTGGTTCCAGACTTGGCAGGTTTCTTTGAGCTGGCAACCTTATCCCCCTTTTCAGGCTGTTTACCCCCATCATCATCCTCATCGCTGTCCTCGTTGCTCCCCTTAGCACTCTCCTCATTACCGTCACCACCATCATCACCATCATCATCATCATCATCCTCATCATCATCACCACCATCGTCATCGTCATCATCCTTTTCTTCTTCTTCTCCTTCTTCTTCCTCTTCTTCTTCACCAGTACCCTCTTCTTCTTCACTTTCTTCCCTTTCTTCCTCAGGCAGAATGTGGTATGGTACCACACTTCCAAATGTTTTAAATAACCTATCATCCTCCATGATAGCGTCATTCAGGGATTTGTAAAGAGCCCGTTGAATCCTAGATTTATCAAACGATCCAAGTTCCATCATACGAGCTTTGAGGATCTTCTTCAATTCAAAATCCGTCAAATCATAGGCAATTTTGTAGGCAGATTCAGAAGGATTGGATGACTTGATCATCAATTTATCAGCCGCGAGTGTCTTCAACTCATCACGCAGTTTTGGCATAATGGACTCAACGGATTCTTTCACTCTTTCTTCAACAACAGCTTCAAGTGCTTTTTTCTGCTCCTTGTATTTATCCCTCATCGCTTGAAGTCTGGTGATTCGTGCAGCATGTTTATCAGCTTCAGCCTGCTTAACCTGAGCTAGTTCTTCTGCATGAGCTTTTCGTGTTAACTCCATCTCTGCAGCGAACTTAGCAAGCATCTCTTCTTGGGCTTTCTTAGATGCTTCTTCACTTTGAGCTCGTCTATGTAGCTCTTGGCGAAGTTCATCCATCTCTCTTTTGTGATTATCCGTATGTTTATCCAACATTTCGGCCATTACAAATACAGCCATTGAAGAGGTTGCAGAGCTGCTCTGGGTTGAGTGAAGAGGCTCGGTTGTTACTACGGTACTAAGGATGGGAGTTATTGGTGGTGGAAGAAATGGTGTTGAAACCGGTCTGGTTGGTAAGGGTTGTATTGGTGGAGGTTGAGTTGCTAAAGGTTGAGTTACTAAAGGTTGAGTAGACACCATGATTGTAGGAGCAACAGACTCCTTTTCCACACTTGCTGAAACTGGGATGGATGTCTCCTTCAAAGTAGAATACCTTTCAGGTGATCCAAACTCATCAATATCCTCTGGCTCCTCGTACTCTTCTTCAATATTTATCCTCGCACCTGAACCACTACCGCCAGTATCTTTCCTACTCCTTTGAATAGCTATCTTCATCATTTTTCTCTCCGCCTTGTCAAGAGTAGGATCAACAACATCTTCCTCGTCACGTAGAGCTAACTCATCAGCCTTACCCTTTCCCTTCTTAACCTCAGTCTTCTTCTTCTTGGTTTCGGGTTTTGGTAAAGCAACTGGTTGCTTGCGTTTACCTTTACTCTTGACCGTAGTAGACGAGTCTTCTACTGTCTGAAGGCTTGCTTTCAGCTTCTTGATTTCTAGCAGCAGTAGCTTGTAATCAGCAGAGCCTTTGATTTTATCCGTCAGAAGATGATCGGGAATAGGACCAGGAATCACACCACCAGATGGTCTTTCATGCCTTAGATCCACAGTATGATCAGCTTCTACAGTGTAATGCCGACTTGCTGCACGCCTATCAATAGTAACATCATTCTTCATACAGTAATTGATGATAAGCTTGATAAACCGAGGATAAGGAAAGAAATTTGTCTTCAGCTTCTTGTTTTGGAAGAGTTGGAAGGTGAATTCTTCCCACAACAATAATGCATAATCTGCATTTGCACCTTTATACATTCCATAGAAGATGTTCATAATAGGACTACGCAAAGCATCATGCCCACTTGTTTTCGGTGTAAGACATCTACTGAGAATACCCAACATTGCTCTCCAAGGCTGACCTACTTTAGCAGTGGTAAACTCAGACGCAACTCGTATGTCAGGACATCCAAGAGCATCGAACAACTCCATGAGTTCGTCTTTAGTAGGATCCCTCGAAAATGCCATACCTTTGGGTGTATCCCGAATGCCAAATATCTTACGGAAGTCTGAAACATTAAGTGTCTGCTGCTTGTTGTCGAGAGTGAAGGTGATCTTGTTTGAAGTGCTTTCCTTGGTGGCCCAGAACTCATACATGTAATCATAAGGCACCGAGGCACTACTTCTTAAAGCATTCTTGAAATGGGATTGATCAAGGATTGCTATGGCAAATTTAAACCCATGGTGAGTGGATTTTGAAACTTGCTTCAGCCTGTAATTGTTTGGTATGAACTTGAGGGTTCGTGCTTCAGCAATTGTGGCTGCGCGAGAGTCTTGGATTTCTTGTACTGTTGGATTAGTCATCGTATCTGCTTTAGATAAGACATGAAAGGTTGATGCACAAAAATATATAGATATGTATCATTCTTATTTCTAAGCATAACATATTTCAACAAGTACTTAGAGCATGCAAACAACTATCAATCAAATAATCCTTCATCCGGAACATTCCTTCATTCGGAACTTCTTCATTCGGAAGTTCTTCATTCGGAACTTCTTCATTCGAAAGTTCTTCATTCGGAACTTCTTCATTCGGAAATTCTTCATTCGGAACTTCTTCATTCGGAAGTCCTTCATTCGGAACTTCTTCATTCGGAAGTCCTTCATTCGGAACTTCTTTCATTCGGAAGTCCTTCATTCGGAACTTCTTCATTCGGAAGTCCTTCATTCGGAACTTTTTCATTCGAAAGTCCTTCATTCGGAACTTCTTTCATTCGGAAGTCCTTCATTCGGAACTTCTTCATTCGGAAGTTCTTCATTCGGAACTTCTTCATTCGGAAGTTCTTCATTCGGAACTTCTTTCATTCGGAAGTCCTTCATTCGGAACTTCCTTCATTCGGAAGTCCTTCATTCGGAACTTCCTTCATTCGGAAGTTCGTTCGGAACATTCCTTCATTCGGAAGTTCGTTCGGAACTTCCTTCATTCGGAAGTTTTTCAGAAAATTCCTTCATTCGGAAGTTTTCAAGCTTTGTTCATCATGTTCATTCGGAACATTACAAACGTAGCCCATGATGATTTATTCTAAGCGCGTTTGTGAGTTCTAAGGTAATCTAAAGCAACACAACAACATCTAATGTTATTCCGCATAAAACCCAACACAAATCCTAATCAATTAATGCTTAATTAGACACAAACCCTAATTTGGACTTAATCTGATTAATCGAGTCTTTTCACAGGATTAAATGATGAATTTAGGCGAATTACAAGTTAAAGATTTGATGTTATTACCTTTAAATCGAATGAAACCGGATGGATGAATAAAAACAAAAGATTTGAGAGCTTGTGTGTGTGCTTTAATGGCGGAATGTGAAAATGAAACAGTGAATGATAAGAGAAGGGGGCGGGGGGTATGCATTTGACTTAGGTCAAATTTTACCCAACTTTCTCAACTTGTCACTTAAGTCCCTAAGTTTTCACTCCTTTTCCTTTTTGGTTTATTACTTTTTATTTTTCTTAACCATTGTTAAACTTAACCACTATTAACTTTCACACAACTTAGCAATCGCAACCTATTTGCAAATCTCCAAAATCTAAAGCAAGTCCTATCACATTGAACGAACTCAAGTCGTTTTCTAAAGCAATACCACTCATTTACCATTTAGCCATTAATTTTCCACAATCACTTTTGAAAAGATTGTTTTGATGACGAAGATGATTTTAATATTTTCTCCCCCTTAAACGATGACCAGTTTTCTATTTAAAGAGCTGTAGTCATTGTTTAAAGAGTCAAATATTGATGAACACATTTCCAATTAATGTCTTGAAAAAGATTGATTCGTGGTGTCAATAAGATTTCTCTTATTTTAACAAATTAATGCACTGAGACGTACACTAATTCGTGTTAGTCCAAGTTGTAAAGTAAACTTGATCCCTTTGCATGATTTGGCTTGTAAATCATGCCCGAGAAAATTAATTCCCGTTGTGAGCCAACGTTTTCCAAGGAAATACGTGACTTTAATATGAAAACCGGGTTGCAGTCTGAAATAACTACAAGCCATTATGGGCATGTTTTAAAAATGTACAACTTTTATACGGACTCTATTTATGGCACCGTGTCAATATTAATCGACATTTCTAAGGCCGTAAATATTACCGTACTAAAAGACATGCCCGATTTAAAAACGAAAAATATTTTTGGTTTTTCTGATTTTATAATTTTTATGGTTTTTGTATGTTTTATATTTTATTATGGTTTTTCCTGGTTTTATATTTTTGTATTTTCTTTTGTGGTTTATATATGTACTATAATATACATGATCACGAACAAAGGATACTCTGAATAGTTTACCACCACTATTCAGCTGATTCTTCTGCCAACTCTTTGAGAGTCGCTGGAGTGAATGATTTCATGCCAAGCTTGTCGATCAAAAACTCGATTCGTCCTCGATCTAAGGCTTTGGTGAACATATCCGCCAGCTGGTACTCAGTAGTGACAAAATACAGCTCGATCACTCCGTTCTCCACCTACTCCTTAATGAAATGGTAGCGAATGTCTATGTGCTTGGCCCGGGAGTGTTGAACATAGTTGCAGCAAAGGGCAATGGCGCTCTTGTTGTCACAATACATCGGGATTTTGTTGAATCCCAAACCGTAGTCAGTTAATTGTGATCTCATCCAAAGGACTTGAGCACAACAACCGGACATGGCGATGTATACAGCCTCCGTGCTAGAAATTGCAGCGCTTTTCTGCCTTTTTGAAGACCAACTGATCAATCTATCTCCAAGGAGTTGCACAGATCCAGAAGTGCTACGCCTCGTGTCTTGACATCCAACATGATCGACATCTGCGTATGATATTAAAGCAATAGAGGAATCTTTCGGATACCATAGACCACGATGAAGTGTTCCTTTTAGATACCGAAAGATCCTTTTCACAACATGTAGGTGCTTTTCGGTAGGCCGAGCCTGATACCGGGCACACATGCATACAGCAAATTGCAAATCAGGCCTGCTAGCAGTCAGATAGAGAAGGGTGCCGATCATCCCACGGTAAAGTTTTGGATCGACAATAGTCCCATTCCTATCTTCATCTAACTTGGATTTCTCCACCATTGGAATGTCCACGGGGTCACAATTTTCAAAGTTATATTTCTTTAAAGATTCAAGAGCATATTTGGATTGATTAATAAAGATGCCTCTGGGATTCTGAGAAATCTGTAATCCTAAGAAAAATGAAAATTTTCCCATCATCGACATCTGAAAGCGTGTGGACATTATCTTCTCAAAGCGATTTGACAATTCTATGTTAGTGGCAGCAAATATTATATCATCAACATAAATTTGTACCAGAATCATGTCGTTGTCCTCCTTGAGAGTGAATAGAGTGGGGTCCACCTTGCCTTTGGAGAAGCCTTCCGAAATGAGGTATGTTGAAAGGAGATCGTACCACGCGCGTGGAGCTTGTTTCAACCCATTGAGAGCCTTCTTAAGCTTGTACACATGATTAGGAAACTCCGTGCTAACGAACCCATCCGGCTGACGAACATAGACCTCTTCCCTTAGTTCACCGTTCAAAAATGTCGTCTTCACATCCATTTGATAAACGATCATATTCATATGAGCAGCATACGCAAGGAATAGTCTAATAGCCTCCAATCTTACCACAGGAGAAAAAGATTCTTCAAAGTCTATACCCAAGGCTTGTTTATATCCTCTAGCGACCAATCTAGCCTTATTCTTCAATACTGCACCCATCTCATCGAGTTTAACCTTATAAACCCATAAAAAAGTAAGGATGTTAACCTTGTCAGGGAGAGGAACCAATTCCCATACTTCAAGTCTTTGGAATTCATTTAGTTCCTCCTGCATGGCTTCAATCCAAGATGATTGAGTCATAGCCTGCTGCCAATTTTTAGGTTCAACTTCAGAGAGAAATGCATCAAAGTAGCAATAGAGTGCACTCTCTTGTAATTGATGGCGTGTAGAGACTGGTCGATCTAGATCTCCAATGACATTCCTAATTGGGTGATCTTTTGTCCATTTGGTGCTATGATTTTCAATCCTAGGTGGTCTGGAGTGAACAATAGAAGGAGCTTCTTCTGAGGTAGACGCGGCTGAAGGGTTTTCAGGGAACGGTATACCAAAGAAAGGAAGCTCTTTTAAGTGAGCATATTCCAAATCGTGATCAGTAGAATCCTCTTCCACATCATTAGGCACAAGTAGGGGTGATGATTCAGGTGTAGTTTGAGAATCACTTGGTAAAGGTGCATCCAGTTCAATGTTAATTGAAGATGCATTAGATAAAGCTTCATTAGCAGGAGCAACAACTTCAGGGATTGGAGCTATCACTACAGGTGCTGGAACTTCATCATTTGGGGGATCAAAGAATTCGTCAAACAACGGTTGAAACAGTTTATCCCACTCGGGCCTTGTTGGTGGTAAAAATGATGTAGAAGTAGGATTATTGGGAACTAACCCGGAACTAATAGCACCGGTTCCCATCTCATGAAGCGCGGGTTCAGAGCTGCGTTGCTCAGAAGCCATTGCTGTCAGCTCATCGAAATCTGCGTCCATAGTTTCTACAATCTTGCCAAGACGACGGTTGTAAATTCGGTATGCTTTCTTTGACGGTGAGTAACCAATGAAAATACCTATATCGGCTTTCGGTTGAAGCTTGCCCAAGTTCTTACTATTAATGTTTGGATAACAAAGAGCACCAAACACATGAAAGAATGAAACATCGGGTTTACGATCATGTAGAAGCTCGTAAGGTGTTTTTCCATGGCGTTTCCGAATGATAGAACGGTTTTGGGTGAAACATGCAGTAGATATAGCTTCTGCCCACAAGAACAATGGAGCGTTCGCATAAATTAGCATAGTCCTAGCAGCTTCCATAAGCGTACAATTCCGTCTTTCAACGACACCGTTTTGTTGTGGAGTACGTGCAGCGGATGTTTCATGTGAGATACCAACTCCTTCATAGTAATCACGAAGAGTCTGGTTGACGAACTCTGTTCCATTGTCTGTACGAATACGGCGGACAGTAGTATTCAAACGTACCTGAATGAATTTCAGAAAAGTGATGATAGCCTTCGGTGCTTCATCCTTTGTACGTAGAAATCTAACCCATGTAAACCTGGAGAAATCATCCACAATAACCAGAATGAATTTCTTACCGCTCACACTTTCAATTCTCATTGGCCCACAAAGATCCATATGCAAAAGATGAAGTTTTTCTTGATTGGTGTCTTCAGCTTTGGGCTTGTATGATTTCTTGGTACTTTTCCCCCTTGAACACGCGGAAAATAAATGATCCTTGTGAAATTTGAGCTTTGGAAGACCACGAACTAATTCGTTTTAGCTAGATGATTAATAGCATCAAAGTTAAGATGAGATAATCTGCGATGCCATAACCATGACTTGGTCTTAGATGCTTTAGAGAGAAGTCATACTGGAGAGGCGGCCATCATGTCTTGTAAGGACAAAGTATAAAGATTTGCACCACGAGATCCCTTCAACAAATCTTTTCCTTCCAAGTTGCGGATGAAACAAGTGTGTTGTCGAAAAGCAACCTCTAGGTTGGAATCACAAAACTGTCCTACTGAGAATAAATTATGACCAAGACCTTCTACATAGTATACCCTTGAAATTGTAACGTTTCCAATCTGATATTCACCATACCCCATTATCTTTGCAATATGATCATTCCCGAATTTAACCGTACCAAGAAACTTGCTGACGAAATTTCGGAGCATCGAGCGATCTCCGGTCATATGCTTTGAACAACCGGAGTCCAAATACCAGAGGATGATTTGGACCACCTGAAAATATCACCACACGAAGACAATGTAGAGGTATCGGAATCTGAGTGTTCCTTGTTATTAGCAGGTACAGATTTAATAATCTTAGATTCGCTAACTTTAGGTTTCTTAGATTTCCTAGCCTTCTTCTTCCTAGTTGGTGGTGTAGATTTTAGTTGGCTTAAATCCTGTGGTATTTCTTCACTGGTAGGCACTATAGTGGGGGCTGACCTAATTAAAGGGTGCTGTTTCCATACTTGAGTGCGAGTGTTCCTAACTAAAGGACGCTCAGACCTAACCTCAATGGATGCATTCCTAGTTAAAGGGCACATTGTTCCATCTAATGTAAAGGTCCTACCAGTGGGACGCCATTGCCAGCCAACTTGGGCACGAGTTCTACCAGTTGGCTTCCATTCAAGATTATTCCTAATGGCATTCATTTCATTCACATGATCAATAAGACACAAATCATGACGTTGGGAAAACATACATTCATTACAATTCCAACAATTCAAATTAGAATTTATGAATGGTTTAGGCTTCTACACAGGCGCAGAGCTTTTAGTCTTAACATGATTCTTTTTATTTAAAACTAAACTAGCATTCCTATGGTGAGCTTCTACGTTCTTCTTGTTGGTACTACTAGTGGAGGGCTTGATCTTATCTTTCTTGAGTGGCGATCCTTTAGCCTTAGTAGACTCTTTTACTCCTGTAGAAGGCAAAGTGGGAATATTAGCAACAGGTTTTAAAGGTGCCTTACTTGATAGTGCCAATGACGGTTTTGCTCATGGGGTCTTATTGAATGGAGTTACAGCAATGGGTTTATTAGTGAGTAGTGCAGAACCTGGTTTACCTATGTATTGCAAATATGCTAAGCAATATTGAACTCACTTAATATATTCATGAGCCGAATAATAGTAGCTACTTGAGGGATCTAAGGCATAAAGATCGTCTAAAATATCCCTAACAAGATCTACATGCTTAATGGCATTCCTCATATAATCATCGTAGATAACCGGGTTTCTCTTATGAAGCGGGTTCTTATAAAGCACTACTGACTTGGTTGTTGGAGCACTAGTGGACGGTGTAGAGTCGGTAGCTAAGTTATCAACAGCTTCTTGTCGGGTGAGAAGAAGTGTCTCCTTTAACTCGGCCAAAACCATGTTTTTGTCAATGAGCAGGATGTTTAAGTCAAAGATTTCCTCACACTTTTGGTTCAGTTGTTCAACATAAGATTGTTGCTGTGCCGCATTAAAAGCGAAGCGTTCTTCTAGTGAACCATAAAGAGCGGATAGTCCCTGTCTTGTCCGATCCATCTCCCCTAGAACAGACGAAAGTCTAATTTCTAAGACCTGGTTTTTAGACTCTGCAGCCTCTAGTTCCAATTTTAGTGTTTCATTTGATGACATATCTCTCTTCAATCTCATAATCTCTTCCTCTAATGCCTTAACAATTGCAATCATCTTGTCACTCGTCTCAACACCGTTTTCACAACTATTTGTTATCAAAAGATCCTCATTTTGAGTTTGTTGTTTTAATTCTAAAGATATAGAATGTTGTTCTAGTTGATTAAAGCGTTTTGAAAGTAAATTGTAAGAATCTTGTAGCTTTAAAAACTCAGCGTTAGATTCGTGACAAGAATGATTATCTACCTCATTTATAGTATCAGCAACATTTACAGAGAGATCACAAACATTATCACATATATTCACAACATCACAATTAATCATAGCGGATGTAAGCTCATTCGAATAATTAACATTTACAGTAGTAAGCACATCACATGTGATTACTGCGGACAAGAATCGGTCATATTCGGATAAAATCTTTTCTTTTTCAATTAGTTGTAGTTCGTAAGCGGTGTCCATTTCATAAAACACTTTTTGAATTTCTCCAATTTCAAATTCAAGATTTTCCTTAAGAGATGCAAAAGTTCCTTTTAGACTTTCGACAAACGGATTGATCTCATTTTTAAACACCTCGTTCATATGTTCGAAAGCCCATTCTCTGGCGTTTAAGCCATTTGAAGTCGTACATTCCAAAATGACCTTGTCAAAATTAGTAAAGTATTGATTAATCTCTTGCAAGTTTAACCATACAGTTCTAACTGGTGGATGATCCTTTGGAATTTCCTTAGGACCTTCCATATTGACAAGTGTAGGAAATGTACTAGGGTTTTCTTCATCTAATATGTAGGTTGGTGCTGTGATGAGATCTTTGTCCATATGGAAGCGAATTCTAAAATCCGTTTTTGCAAGCTCCTTATTCATTTAAAAATAATCACACTCGGGATATTTTGCAGAATTGTATGACCGATCCTCATCAACTAGATCCTTACTTGTTCGATCATCGAAAATAACGATCGGGTCTAAGACCAATCCTAGTTGGGTTGCATTATAAAGTCTAGGGCTATGTATTAAAGCTTGTTTTGCATACCGTGGGTTAGGGGGAAGGCCTTTTTGACGTGATAAGTTAAATTCTCTAAACGAAGCATCAAATAAGTGCACTAGTTGAGAAGCAGCGTATTGTCTTAAAAGCAGATAATCTAGACTTCTAATCTTATTAGTAGCATTAATCTCCATTTCATTCTTCTTAGACTCGAGTGATTCAAAATCCGTTTGAAGTTTTTGAAAATTAGTGACCACTAACTCCTTTTCTTTAAGTTCATTAGAAAGATTTGCTCTTAAGTTTTCAATTTCTTGCAAGTGACCCATTTGTTTGTTTCGAAAGTGATCATATTCGGGATTTGTAAGAACACTAGACGAAGGCACTAATTCCAAAGTTTGAACTTTCTCGTTGCTTAAGGCAAGCTCATCAGAAAAATTCTTATTCTTAGCTAGGGTTTCTAAAAGTGCAGCATTCATTTGGATAAGTAATGTAGCAGGAACCATGACCAAATCTTGTTGAGCAGGAGTATGCGTATTCGAAATGGCTCCCGGTTGTGATTCATTCAAAGTCTGGGGACTCACATTGATATTACTATCATTGATTGTCTCCTCATTTGACAGACTCACCACCGAAGACTCATTCGAATATGCACTCTCTTGCACAACTTGATGTGGTTGAATACTAGCATTAGTGGTATTATTAAGTACCTCAAATCTCTTTTCTGGCCCTAAGCTGGAGATAGTTGCCATGAGAGCGGCCTTTGCAGATTGAAATTCATCACAGTCTGAGTCATACGCATCGAGATCATCTGCTTGATATGCTGCATTCTGTGTGGTGACAGTGTCTTGTTCAGCAATCCCTGGATCAGCAAGAAATGCAAGATCCTCTTCATCAAGTTCCCTTCCTTGTGCCTGAGCATTCACCAGATAGATCTTCTCTGCAAACCATTGACCATCCCTTCTCCTCTTGGGTTTCTTACAATCCCTGGACATGTGACCTTCTTCCTTGCAGTTGTAGCATGTAATCATTCTCAACTTGCCTGTGGAATTAGCCCGTGGAGCAGGATTGACCATTGGAGCAGGATTGACCGTGCGAGCATTGGTAGTTGATGTGGTAGGTCTCCCCTGATATGGTTGAATAGGTTGAACCATTACCCTGCCATTCTCAATAGTAGCTTGTTGGCGAGAATTGGATGAATTCCTTAACTGATTGTTGGTAGGAGCTGATCCCTTAAATCCTCGTTTGCTTAAAGTCCTTGTGAGATAAGCAGACATAGTGGTTAACACTTTAACTGGGTCAGCTCCTTGTTTGAATACAGGAATGGGGACTTCCTCATCATCACAATACATTGCTTGGTCTTGTAGAGCTGCATAATCACTAGAAGGAATACTCATTTGATCAGGGTAGCTTGTTGGATATGCTGCATTCTCTTGATAAGAAGAATATGAAGATTGAGCATAAGGTGCAATACTTGCTGGGTGAGGTTGTGTAGCATATTGTGATGAAGGTGCACTAAACCGATATTGTTGCTGATGTGAGGTGGGTGGTTGCGGTAGAATCGAGTATTGGGGGAAGGTTGGTGTCATGTAAGGTGATGGATGATAGGCTTGATGTCCTAAGATATAAGGAGTGTTGTTGTGAGACAAGCTTGGTTGATTCGCCATCAAAGCTAATGAATCAGGGTACATACCTCGAGGCGAACGGTGCATGATCACATGTTTCTCATGCTGCTGAAGGAAAGCATAGAGTTGATCCAAATTGCACTTATGCAAATCCCTGGTTAACTTAACATCGGTAATATACTCACCCCATTCAGCTTGAGGTAAAGTATTCGAGAATTTGGTGTTAACCTGGAATGGAGCAATCACGAGATTGTATACATTCAGATCATTCATGAGAGTGGTGAATCTGAAGTAATAATCGTGAAGCGTTTCCCTTGGGTTGTACGTGAATCTATCAAACAGATCATACAACTGACATTCCCTTTCCTGTTTGGTAAGAGACGTACCTTGTAGCAACACCTTAAGACGTTCCCATAAATCCTTTGCCACCGTATACTGACTTACCATCCGATAGATGTCATGTGGAAGAGCTTGGAGAATGGTTTGAAGAGCCTTTTCGTCTGCATCTGCAACAAGTTGTTGAGCTGGTGTGAGTTCTTCAAATTTTCTTGGTCGAGTCACATTGTTAACCACGATGGTACCATAGTCAAGTGGACCATTTAGAATTGACTTGACCATAAGCCTTCCATATACCGGTTTTCCCTTAAGGTAAGACATCATCCGGCCTTGCCATGCTTCAAAAACTTCTTTGATGAGCATTGGCGGGCGATTATCCGTTCCCGTAATGACGGAAATATCCGTAAGGGATGTCATCTGAGGCATTACTGAATTCAGATTCATTTTGTTAACTTCAAAGAGACAAAGATTATCGGTTGATCGAGCAGTGAAGTAAAGCTTGTGAATTGTGTTGAGTTTTTGTTGTAAGAAACCAATATTAAATCCTCTAAAAAATCGTCGAAAAAACAAGTAAAATAACCCTTGATTCGGAACTTTTTGTTGATTCGGAAGTTTGATTCGGAAGATTTGGCTTGGAATACCTTGATTCGGAACTTTTGGTTCGGAAGTCTTGATCCGGAACTTTCCCTTGATCCGGAACTTTTCCCTTGATCCGGAACTTTCCTTGATCCGGAACTTTCTCCTTGATCCGGAACTTTCCTTGATCCGGAACTTTTGGTTCGGAACTTCCTTGATCCGGAACTTTCCTTGATCCGGAACTTTTGGTTCGGAACTTCCTTGATCCGGAACTTTTGTTGATCCGGAACTTTTCGTTCGGAACTTTTGGTTCGGAACTTTTGTTGATCCGGAACTTTTCGTTCGGAACTTTTGATCCGGAACTTTGGTTGATCCGGAACTTTTTGGTCCGGAACTTTTTGGTTCGGAACTTTTTTGTCTTGGTTCGGAACTTTGCTGGGTAATCAGAAACTTCGTTCGAGTATGAACAGTCGATCAAAAAGAAGATTTAAACCCAGATTTTTACCAAATAACCCAAAAAGTTTTGTGATTTCTACAATAATAAGTAAAAACTAATACTTATCTACTAATCCCAATCACAAAAACACCAAAAACACCAAGAATCAAGATGAATCTTCTTAAAGAACACTAATACAATCAGAAACTAAAAAAACCACACAAATCATTACCTTAAATCACCCCATAGCTCTTGATACCAAATGTAGAATCTTGAGAACCGATGAATCTATGAAGTGGGTTGATGTTTTCTAGAGAGAGAAACTAGAGAGAGAAAGTGAGAGAAAACTATGTGATATTTTATTAAGTGAAAACTTCAAATGAACAACAACCAACCCCTTTCCAAGGAGGAAAGGGGTATTTATACTTCCAAGCCTTATGTGGACTTGGGCCGGCCCATGACAAGCCCATGGACCGGTTCTTACTTAACTAAATAAGTAACTATTAACTATTTGTTAACTACGAGCTATTACAACATAAATAATATTGTGGAGTGACCGATACTTCTAATATACGTAAAAACGTATTTCTAACAACATCCAATTTAATACTAAGCAACTCAACTTTTACCTTGCATCCGTTGCAACTTCCATCAACTCTTGTTCTTGAAATCATTCCATCAACAATTTCCTTGGAAAGGCACTAACTCCAACTCCTCTCACTTCTCCTACTTGCTCTACTTATGGTTCTACCTCACAGTAATAGGCAAACCTACTAAATCTCAGGAAATTTTCGGAAAACTTACATGCCTTACGCACCATCATAAATACCTTTGAGGTATTATATCCCCTTCCAACACTCTCTATGGCGCGTTACTTGTGATAGTATCCCACAAATCTCTATTCATCTCCTTGGTACTCCTAAGAGACCTCATGACCACATTAGTTCGTCTACGAACTTCTTTCCTCCCCACTAAGGGTATTTTGACCGTTCTCTCATGATCACCTACTTAAGCGTGTAGGCGCGACCAAGTCTTTCATATGACTACCTCAATGCTCCCGAACAATACGAAACAAAAACTACATCCTGAATCCATCAGATACGATCAACGGATCAAACTAACGGATAACTAACGACATTTCACGTGCACTAGTTAAAACAAGTCAAAAACCATGAGACTCAAAAGAAAACTCAAACCCAAAACGTGTATCAAGTCAAAATGACCCATGACAACGAAAAAAATAATCCAAGAAACACCCAATGGCAACCAAACATATTACGCCCTGCGACATATTATTTAAACCGTGCAAAAGGTCGACTTTTCCAAAAGAATATATATCCCCTTTTTTATTATAATTACCTCCCACATCTATGTGACTCAGACAATCTACAAACAACCCTCTTAACGAACTCAAAACTCAACTCGAAAACTAGGTATCCCGTGCATCCCAAATCATAAAAATAAACTACCATTCAAACTCAACCTTTAACCCGACACTTGTACAAAAATTTCGGCCAAGATATTGACCTCCCATGACTATACATTCTGAATATTTGAAAAGTACATTCCGAGTACATAATTTTAGGCTTTTGAATCATCCAAAAAGCTTTAAAAACAAACAAGTTATGACCAAAACAGTTTTATATTAATGGAAGATAAAATTGTATGTGAAATCTTCATAAACTCAATTTAACCTTGTATTAATAATTATGAATGGCGTGAATCGGTTAAACCCAATTACATAAACTATGTAAGTAGAAAGAAATTTTAACTTTGCTTTATTTCAAAGAAAGTCTTTTAGAATTTGAAATATATAAGTGTTGTTTAAAGAGAAATCTTATGTTACATCTTGTTTCAAACACGACTCCAACACCTTACCCTTATTTTACCAAATACAACCAACCATCTAACCCAATATATATCGACCAAAAGAATTGCAAGACCCAACACAAAAGATTTCATTATCTCAAAAGAAACCCCAAGTTATTTCAATAGACTTGAAACCAAAAACACCATTTTAAAACGTACACGTGAAATACGAAACTCAAAGAATACGCTACAAGACACACTTCAAAAGACTCAAAACGTCGTTGGAACTCCATTAAACTCCAGCACCATAAAACACGAACAAACACAAGGTACATTCAAGTTATAATAACCGGTGAACGACCATATACCATAACTTAAAACATAGTAGTATATATACATCCGCATATATATACCTATTAAATATCCCAAAACATACTCGTTATCATACACGTAAGTCAATCAATCTCTTTATACGCTCATTTTTCCATACGAGTAATCACCATCTCACCGTGCTACAACAAGGCATAAAGCCCATCTCCAAAACCAAACCATATCGTGTGACCCCATAATCACACAACACAACTATAATCCAAAACATATAACACAAAAAGAACAATAGCCATATCATAGGCAGCCATTACATAAACCCATATATATACGTATACCCAAATTCTACATCTCATCATATACAAGCATGTACTAACCCTCTTTCATGCAATCATACCTGGGAACCCATTGAAGTTGTGGTATTTGTATAACTATGTTGGCCACCATACTTATACAATTACCCTTCCCCCAATGCACTCCATCCTGTGATGATACTTATAAGAATCAATACAACATATAACACATAATCCATCTACTCGCATAAGCTTATAACCACGTAACAATAAAGTCCAAAACTCCATCTATTAAAATAACATAGTAATACTCTTGGAATACAACAATCCATAGTCTAGCTAAAACAGCATAGACTAAATCCAAAACAAAAACATAATTAGTTATAAGTCATGTCGCCCGTAAGAGTGGGAAACAGCTTAAAATCCTTCATATCCACCTACTCCTAATAACTCGAACCACCACACGATTCTTAGGGAACATGACTTATACATCAAAAGAATAATAGCATACCTCAGGTATGTAAAAAAACTCGATAAAAGATAGAAACTACCTTATACTAAATCATGTACTATAATGTACAATTTAATCAAAATACAACAGTGACTAGCATGGGCGATTATGGTTCAACCCGCACTAGTCACAAACCCGAAAAGAAAATAACATGTGACTAAGTATGAACATACTACGGTTCCATTCATACTAGTCAAAACATCGCAATAAATAACATCCAAACACATCAATTATTATAAAATGCACACATACTCCTATGACGCCTATATGCAGTAACCCTTAAGCTAGGACTAGGCTACGCGACTAGGCAACCTAATTCTCTATAACCATTGTCTCTGATACCATTCTGTCACACCCCACCATGGCGGAATATGGGGCGCGACGTATGGATATCATCACAACAAATGGTGTCTCTATAGAGAAAACTAAAATGCAAATATAATGTCATAAATGGCGACACAAATGTCATGACAATATCTCAACAATGCAGGAGTCTAGGTAAGTAGGTAACAGTCCTACCTCTTACCCAAGACAATCAAATATCACAAACAAAAAAAACATATAGGTGCCAACAATATCACTTATTAAACAAACAAAAGAAACTAAGAAGGAACGGGGATCTCCTTCTAAATGCATTCCTACGCAACTCCAAATCCTAGCCACTTCTATTCTTAAGCTTAACCATAAAATCACCTGAAAGAGACACTAAAACACGTCAACATAATGTTGGTGAGAGTCATAGGTTTAGACTCTAACGCCAAATCAGTTATAAGCTATGAATAACAACCATCAACACAATAACATATAGACAATGTGTTACAAATATGTATTAACAACTAACATTCAAGATCAATCATACCAAACCAAAATCCAAGGCCCTCAGCCTTACCAAACACCATGGTACCATAGATGATCACACTATGTACCTATACCAAGGCCACTACCTTGTCATTATCCATTGGTCCCATAGACGATCACGCTATGTACCTATCCCAAGGCCCCTACCTTGTCAAACCACAATAACTGAGACGGCACGTGTCCCCCGATCCAAATCATACACACTCAAGAATCACATAGCAGTTAATCACATAATGTACACACAAGTCCATCACAAACCTCAAAAACATTCACATCATCAGTTTATAAATAACTCAACACAGTGTCTCTTCCATCCCATCTGGAAGTCAAAATCAATATTAAACATGGGACTATGAAACTCACCTGATTGCTTCTCCAAAAGTCCTCGCACTAGCAACAAGCTAACAAACCAAAAACACGCAATCAATACATGAACCAATCACTAAGATGGCTCATCAACCTATGATGGACATCTAGCCTACTCCTATGTAAATACCCCATTTATATGCTCTAAACACCCCATTACCCTTCCCTAACAAGTCCTTAACTTGTTTAAGTTTAATAACTATCCCGTTCATATTTTACACAAAACAGTCCCAATTTTAGGTCTCCAAACTTTAAGTCAAACGTCCACTTAAAAATACTCATGGTTTCTGTAAAAGGAATATTCATACCCTTACATATGTAAGCTAACACCTCCCACTTTCTCTAACCTTAAAGCTACTGTTAAGGCCCCGATATATACATATATATATATATATATATATATATATATATATATATATATATATATATATATATATATATATATATATATATATATATATATATATATATATATATATATATATATATATATATATATATATATATATATATATATATATATATATATATATATATATATATATATATATATATATATATATATATATATATGTATATATATATATATATGTATATATATATATATATATATATATATATATATATATATATATATATATATATATATATATATATATATATATATATATATATATATATATATATATATATATATATATATATATATATATATATATATATATATATATATATATACTTTTGTCATTCCAGTTTTCCTGATTTTAAACATACTAAAAGTTTGTTACAATTAAGGGGTCTTACCCTAAACCACAACCTTAGCCCAAGTGCAGATACTTACTACAATATATAAACCATCTCTCATGTTCGTTAGAAGATCCCAGTGCAACCCTAAGTACCCCAAACAACCCAAAACTTAAAAAAAAAAACAGGCTGAATTCAAAACTGTTTTGACCTCCGACTGTTGTAACCTGTTTTTGACCCACCTCCCGACCTCCAATTTAGTTCTCGTTTCTTGCATTTGAAAGCCACTTCAAATACCTTTCCAGGGATACTTGGATCGTAAAACAAGAGTTTGTAGAACTCCCTATATGATCAAAACAATTGACTCAAAATTCTGTCCTGTTTTTAAAAATGGGTTTAACAAAATTAACCTCATTAATTAACCTTAATCCCACTAATTACAAGCCCTAATTTTTGTAATCATTATAACACCATTAATATAACATTAATTTACTGTTTTTAAATTAAACCCTAACCTAAATCCATCATAAGATGATTAAGAAATCATTAAAACCATTAAATTGAAAAGGGTTATGAAGATTTACCTCTAATTTATGAAAACCCCCAAAATTATGAAGAACCCTAATTTTTCTATTAAGGCCGACTCAAAACCTTCAGGAGAAAGAAAAATTTCGTTTGTTATGATGTGTTGTGTTCTTTATATAGTATAAAAATCCTAGCCCAAGTATAATTGCCCACTTTCCTTTTTTTCCCTTTTTCCCTTCCTTCTCTTGCGTCCAAAACCGACTACCCCCCCCTCTAATTTTGTTTTTTTCTTTTTTATTATTAATATATGTATTAATAATATTACCTTAATTTATTTCAGCTCCTAAAGCTTCCAAAACCTCAGAACCGTAAAACTAGTCAAATTTACGCGTTTACCGTAAAAGTCGTAAAATATACACTTTTTAAAAAAATCTCAAATTTTGAAATAAACTTTATAACTGATAGGTGTGAAAACACCCATCCTTTTTACCACTTAATTGCAATAATAACCGAGCCAAAACGTGTATTTTATGTCATTTATGTCGGAATTATGCGTGGTTTGTGTTTTTGTTGTGATTTAGGACGAAAAGGTGAAAAGTGGAGAAAACACGGCATTCACGGGCTTTTATCAAAGAAAAGACGAAAGATGAAGTCGAAAGATCAAGAGTGGAAAAATAACGGAAGTCCAAGACCAATTCTGAAGATTTATCGAAGAAAAAGTTAAAGGACGGAAGTTTACTAAAAAGCCGAAGAACTCGAGTCTTATTTATAAAGAAAAATCAAGACGAGTTAAAGAAATCCCAAGACAAAGTCCAAGATTAACAAAAGATAAAGAAGAAAAGGACTTAAGTGTGCAATTAAGGCAAAGAGGAAAGAGGGAGTAAGCTTCCTAAGCTCCTCCCTAATCACCCCTATATATAGATGATCCTAGTTTCATTTTCATGTTGTTGGGTGGCTTGACAAACCACCCCTTCCACCATTTTTCATTCCTTGTTATTTTTATTGTATTTGCACCTTTAATTTCTTTCCTTTAATTCAAGTAAGTGTTTTTAATTTTGTTATCTTAAATCTTCTTTAACTTTGATCAAGCTTTTAATTTTTC
Source organism: Glebionis coronaria (assembly GCA_025667525.1). Taxonomy (NCBI): domain Eukaryota; kingdom Viridiplantae; phylum Streptophyta; class Magnoliopsida; order Asterales; family Asteraceae; genus Glebionis; species Glebionis coronaria. The sequence continues at coordinate 372,824,206 of CM046875.1, forward strand.
ATCTCTTTCTACCTTTCTTGATTCTAGTTTACTTTTTGTGCGAATTACATATGATCCGTGTTGTTCATTAATGTGTTCGTGCTTAAAAAGTTCATCTTTTTATGTTTTGACTTCAAAGTTTGTTTATTTAAAGTTTTGTTAAGTTGTTAATTGTGCTTATTGGTTCCGTTTCATTTTAGATTCCTTCTAGTTTTGGGAGTTAGCTTATCTAATAGCTTATTTCCCTTTGCTTAATTTTCGGATCACCATTGTAATCGGAAAGGGTAAACCCCTTTCCGATCAGTTATTCCGACCAGCATACCCTTTTTCCGATCACCCAATCGGAAAAGGGTTTTGCTCATTCCGATTAGTGCCTCGTTATTCCGATTATAGGTTTTTGTTATATTCCGATTAGTAGCATTGTTAATATATTCCGATTCAACATGTTTTGCTTATTCCGATTGTGCTTTGTTTTTCCTTATTCCGATTACATGCATTTTACGTTATTCCGATCTGTTTCCCTTTTAACATTCCGATTGCACCATTTCTAGCTACATTCCGATCATGTCCCTTTTTAATATTCCGATCATGCACTTTCCGATGGGTACATTCCGATCGGATTCCGATTGGATTCCGATCGGGTGTATTCTGATTGGTATTTTGTTTTGTTTTAATATTTTGTTTTAGTTTAAGTGTCCATTTTTCTCGTTTTATTTTTAGTCTATTTTAATTACGTCTTGCATTTTAATTTAGTTGTCAATTTACTTTTCGTTAAGTTTTAATTTCACGTCATTTAAATTCTCGTCATTTACTTTTAACGTTTTAAATATTGCACCGTTTTACGTTTCAACTAGTTTTAGTTTCAATTACTTGTCATTTATTTTTAAGTCTTGCACCTTTATTTTACCAAAACCAAAAATTTTTCACCAAGAACAACTAATCTCACACAATTAACCGGAAATCAATTCGAGAAGATACCGAGAAACGAACTTTCAACTAGCAAAAATCCTTACATTAAAATGGCGCCGCTGCCGGCTCTTTTCGTGAGGATCTTCGGTTTTTTGTGAGAGACGCGTTGGCTTTTGGGATCCGTACACTTGTGAACGTTATTTTTTCGAGTCAAAAATTTCCAAAAAAAAAATAAAAAAAAAAAATCCAAAAACATTTGAAAAATCTTAAAAAGCATTTCTTTTTCAATGTTTTGCACCAAAAATATTCTTCTTGCTCATCTATTTTTCTTAATGGATTCTTATGTCTATTGCGTTGGGTGCGGGAGACGATTGTACGGGAACGACTCATGTCAACGGTGTACATGTGAGCGATGTGGCAACGATATCAACAATACACAATTCATAAGCGGATTTTGCCCTTTGTGCAACTCGACTAATTCATCCTTCTTGAACCCACCTACTCTTTCCCCGTGCATCTATTGTGGAAGCGATTCTCATTAGCATGTTTCGTGCCTGGTTCGATACCCGTATGATCACGGGCAAGAACCGGGGTACAATTATGACAATGATAATAGCTATCCACAAGACGCACCTGATTTTTCTCCATACCCGTTTTGCAACAACTGTGGGGGTCCTCACGATACCTATTATTGTCAACCAATGAATTGTTATGAGCCAAATCCGTGTCCTCAGTTTTCTTCACCAATGGATTATTATGAACCAAACCCGGTTTATAATTCTTCTCAACCGATGAACTACTATGAGCCACAACCATGCTATAATTCAGGTTTTCAACATTTTGAGCCCCCCACAACACCCCATCGATCATCAACCCTCCTTCGAACAATTGAGCTCCAATGAACAATGGGACACTCTTGTTAAACTAAGTCAACAAATTCAAGAAGCTTGCAACAAGATCATCGAGAAATGTCAAGAGGATCATCGACAGGAGCAAATATCAAATATCGAGACTTATACTCCTCCCCCGGTGTATCCATACTATTATGATGATGATGACGATGAGCCTACTATTTCTTGGAATGACCTTACTGCTCAATGTCCTAGTGCAATTGTCATCCCTCCTCTCAATATCCCAAACGTGTCTAAGGAGTGTGATACATTAAATGAGCTTAGTGATGTTGGTCTTGATAAAGTGTTTGATGAGGAGGTTTGTGACATACCGACTGCTATGGAGCCTAAGGACGACGTTGCTCTTACGAAAGAGGTTGATCCTAATGATGACGATTTTTCTCCAAGCTATGAGAATTTCACTTTTGAAATTTCTCAATCTCCACCGGGAGATGCGGGTGATGACGATTTATTCTCTCCGGTTTACGAGAAGTTCACTGATGAACATGATCTTGTGGATAAGGTGGAAGACGTGCTTCTTCGAGATAGATTACGGAAAGTGCACCTTCTTATTGCTCAAATCGAAGTGTTGACTTCTCCTCCTCTGTCACACCCTACCATGGCGGAATATGGGGCACGACGTATGGATATCATCACAACAATAGCGTGTCTATAGAGATAACTAAATGATATAAGAAATGTCGTAAATGGCAACACAAATGTCATGACAATATCTCAACATGCAGGAGTCTAGGTAAGTAGGTAACAGTCCTACCTCTTACCTAAGACAAACAAGTAACACAAACAAAACAAACATATAGGTGCCAACAGTATCACCTATAAAACAAGCAAAAGAATCTAAGAAGGAACGGGGATCTCCTTCTATATGCAAATCCTAAGGCATCCAAGTCTAGCCACTTCTATCCTCACGCCTAACCACATTCACACCTGAAAGAGACACTAAAACACGTCAACATAAAGTTGGTGAGAGTCATAGGTTTAGACTCCAACGCCAAAACAGTTATAAGCTGTGAAAACAACCATCAATACAACAACATATGGATAATGCGCTACAATTATGTATTAACAACTATCAATCAAGATTAATCATACCAAACCAATCCAAGGCTGCTACCTTGCCAAACAACATCATGGTACCTTAGATGATCACACTATGTACCTATCCCAAGGCCACTACCTTGTCAAACCACAAGGCCACTACCTTGTCAAACCACAAGGCCACTACCTTGTCAAACCACAATAACATATCAAAAATCGCATAGCAGTTAATCACATAAGTGTACACACAAGTCCATCACAACCATAAAACATTCACAGCAACAATTTAGAAACAACTCAACACAGTGTCTCTTCCATCCCATCTGGAAGTCAAAATCATTAAAAGACATGGGACTATGAAACTCACCTGATAGCTTCTTCACAAGTCCTCGCACTAGCAACAAGCTAACAAACAAAAAAACACGCAATCAATACATGATCCAACCACTAAAACGGATCATCAACCTATGATGGACATCTAGCCTCATCCTATATAAATACCTCATTTATATGCTCTAAGCATCTCATTACATCCCTCTATAAAGCCCTTAACTCGTTTTACTTCATAACATATCCCGTTAATATTTTACCTAAAACAGTCCCGTTTTTCATACCTTAAACTATGAGTCTATCTCCCCCTTAAACATACCCATGATCTCTGTAAAAGGAATATTCATGCCCTTAAATATGTTAGCTAACACCTCCCATTTGCCCCAACCTTAAAGATACTGTTAAGGCCCCGATATATATATATATATACTTTTGTCATTCCAGATTTACTCATTTTAAACATACAGAAAGTTTGTTACAATTAAGGGGTCTTACCCTAAACCACAACCTTAGCCCAAGTTCAGATACTTACTACAATATATAAACCATCTCTCATGTTCGTGAGAAGATCCCAATGCAACCCTAAGTACCCCAAACAACCCAAAACTTAAAAAGAAAACAGGCTGATTACAAAACTGTTTTGACCTCCGACTGTTGTAACCTGTTTTTGACCTACTTACCGACCTCCAATTTAGTTCTAGTTTCTTGCATTAGAAAGCCACTTCAATTAACTTTTCAGGGATACTTGGATCGCATCTTGAATGTTCCTAGAACTCCCGATATGATCAAAACAATTGACTCAAAATTCTGCCCAGTTTTTAAAAACGGGTTTAACAAAATCAACCACATTAATTAACCCTAATCCCTCTAATTACAAGCCCTAATTTATTTAATCATTATGAACTCATTATTATAACATTAATTTACTGTTTTTAAATTAAACCCTAACCTAAATCCATCATAAGATGATTAAAGAAAACATTAAACAATTTAATTGAAAAGAGTATTAAAGATTTTACCTTAGAATTTTTGAAAGAAGAAAAATTAATGAAGAACCCTAAAACCACCATTTATGCCGACCAAACCTTGATCTCCAGGGATTTTATGAGTGTTTTGGTTAATAAAAAGTATTTATATAGTTTCCTAACAAGTCCTTGGCCCATTACAAAAGCCCGGTTCCCTTTTTCCTTTTTTTCCCTTTTCTTTTTCTTTTGATTCGTCCCAAACCGCCTCATATATATATATATATATATATATATTTTTTCCTTTTTATTGTTAATTAATATCTTATTAATATTACCTTAATTTAACTTAATTTATTTCAGCTCCTAAAGCCTCCAAAACCTCAAAACCGTAAAACTAGTCAAATTTACGCGTTTTACCGTAAAAGACGTAAAATATACACTTTTATAAAAAATCTCAAATTTTGAAATAAACTTTATAACTAAGTCCCAAATGACTTAAAACCATCCCGAAAAATATTCATATGACTAATTACCTCATCCGAGACCTCTAAATGCTAAACCGTAAATCGTAAAAATACGATTTTCTATAATACATATACGTATACGTAAAACCACTAAATAACACCATCTCATTTCATTGTCACTACCATGTGAACTCATGAACATGAAATCATCACACATCGTTTCACTCACAAGGTACCCCGTACCGGAAACGATATCCAAACCACAATCTATACACAACAATTAGCACATCAACACGTAAAGACACGTAACTAGCATAAAATAAAACTAAGTGACGAACCTCAAAACCAGGGTTGTCACATCACTCCCTCCTAATAGAAATCTCGTCCCGAGATTTACTCCTTAGGATCAAACACACAAACAACTCATCACACGAGGATACTTGTTCTAAATGAACTCCTCTCATTCCCACGTGAACTTTAGTTCAAGTTTCAAAATACCACATATACAAACCAAAAATAATTAAACTCATTGCCAAACTCTTGCCCTCACAGTCAATAAATCTCACAAATGACTCTTTGATAAAACAAAGACTCTTTTTAATACAAGTCCCGAATAACCGTACATGCAAAATTAATTCTCAACCAACCTTTACCAAATCTCAATACATGAAATGTATCATGTATACAACTCATTTCCCCCAGGTAATTCTATGCTCATAAGCTAATGGTCCGATCTTTCCAAAGATCATAAATGGACCTACAAAACTCTACATCAACTCTTTCATTTTACCGAAACATACCACCCGTTACTATGGGTGAAACTTCATACATAACTCTGTCACTAACTCTAGTGGTTTCCTCCTTTCTATATAGCATCCCTTGTTTCACTCATCCTTTCCACAAACATCACTACCACATTAGTCGCCTCTTTTACCAATTCTAGTCCACAATGGGGACATATCACCCTATCCTTTCACATAGTGCCTCAAATGACATTTATCGACTTCTAGTATGATAACTATCGTTATATGAAAACTCATCCATCGCTAAAAAGTTTTCTAACTCCCTCTAAATCAATCACCCATGCCCTCAGTGTAACTCCTAAGGTTGTACAAATATCTCACTTGTCTATCCTTTTCCCAGTTAGCTGGATATACTCATATTCAATCATGTTCATCAATTCCCTTCAGTCCGTACTCCAAACTACTTAAAAATTCCAATTTCCTTACAAAGTGACCTACGACGGTGTTTCACATATCCATTAGTTCTTCCAACTTCCCAACTACGTGACTTCTCATTCCTCTTGAAATAGGCGATGAATTAGTCAGTCTATCAACTATCACCCAACTCTCATCGTACTTAATCCTCCAACGCATTATGTATCCCTTCCACCAACTTCGTCCTTACATCGCCCCTTTCTAAGCTACTCCTATCTATGTAGGAAGTATAGTCTACGTCCCTTTCTCCATATGATTGTCCAAGCCACGCAACATACATGTTGACGCGTTCTCTGCTTTAGACAACTCAACTCGTGAAACCTACATCTTTCATCCAAACCACTCTAATACATCATCCCATAGTTCAAGTTCATCTCAGCTTCACCTCATCCTTCTTATTCCATGTCTCATCGACCATGCTTGCCTTTCCCAGATGGTACTTGGCCTTGCAATTTTCTTTCATCAATTAACTCCACCCATCACCTTTGCCAAATGTTCAATCAAGATGATTGAATATGTGTTGGATACGTTCATGATCCGTATAGATCATTCTCCACGTCTCGTACACCAAATGCCTCTAGCATTCTAGGCAGATATAACATTCCAGCTCCACTAACTAAGTCTATCCAGTTCTTCCAAATCTTCAGTTCCTGCAACGTATAAGCGATCGCCTTTCTTTGTCATCCTCGTACGCGTCCAAATCCCTGCCCCACGTATCGTCATGCTTCGCGAATTCATCCAGTCCTTCCGATAATGCCAAGATCTGCTCATCATCCAATCCACCTCTTCAGCCTCCAAAATGCTTCCTCGTCCTTCTTCACTTCGCCCCTTACTGGTTCCACGATATGCCATCATCTCTGACTACTAGTCCTGGCCAACTAAATCCTAAAACTCGCACTTGAAAATCTCACGTTTCATTCCCTTTACTAACAACTCCAAAACCAACACATAATTCGCCTCATCCTCCTTCTAAGATTTGAGTAGATCAAGATGTCGTCGATGCTCCCGATGACAACTCGTTTATATACGTTCATGCACACTCGGTTCATTGACTCCATGAAAACCGCTAGTGCTTTAACGAAGCCAAATGCATAACCGTAAACCCAAAGCGTTCATACAACATCCTTAGCAGTTTCAACTATGTCCTCCTTGCACCCTTTCTTTGAAGCAATATGAATAAATTTCTACCTCGTTCTTCTCGCAAAATTCTACACGTATTTTAAAAGAACAATGCTCCCTTCCAACTTCTCCATGGCACGTTACTTGTGCCAATTTCCATACCTTTCACAAATCTCTATTCATCTCCCTTGGCACTCCTAATAGACCTCATGACCACATTAGTTCGTGTACGAACCTCTTTCCTCCCCACTAAGGGTATTCCGACCGTTCTATCATGGTCACCTACTTAATCGTGTAGGCGCGAACAAGTCTTTCATACGACTACCTCAACGCTCCCGAACAATACGAAACCAAAACTACATCCTGAATCCACCAGATACGATCAAAGAATCAAACCCACGGATAACTAACGACATTTCACGTGCACCAGTTAAAACAAGTCAAAAACCATGAGACTCAAAAGAAAACTCAAACCCAAAACGTGTATCACTTCAAAATGACCCATGACAACGAAAAATAATCCAAGAAACACCCAATGGAAACCAAACATATTACGCCCCGCGACATATTATTTAAACCGTGCAAAAGATCCACTTTTCCAAAAGAATTTATATCTTTTTTTTTATTATTACCCCCCACATCTATGTGACTCAAAAAAATCTACAAACAACCCTCTTGACGAACTCAAAACTCAACTCAAAAACTAGGTATCCCGTGCATCCTAAATCATAAAAATAACTACTATTCAAACTCAACCTTTAACCCGACACTTGTACAATAATTTCGGCCAAGATACTGACCTCCCATGACCATACATTCTGAATATTTGAAAAGTACGTTCCGAGTACATAATTTTAGGCTTTTGAATCATCCAAAAAGCTTTAAAAACGAATAAGTTATGACCAAATCAGTTTTATACTAGTTGTTTTAAAAAAACTAAAGAATAAACTTAATGATTAATGTAATCCTTTTAAATGACAGATATAATTGTACGTGTAACCTATATAAACTCAATTTAACCTTGTATTAATAATTATAAATGACATGAATCAGTTAAATCCGATTATATAAACTATGTAAGTAGAAAGAAATTTTACTTCGCTTTATTTTAATGAAAGTCTTTTAGAATTTGAAATAAATAAGTGTTGATAAAAAAAAACTTATGTTACATCTTGTTTCAAACATGACTCAAACACCTTACCCTTATTTTACCGAATACAACCAACTATCTAACTCTATAGTAGATTTCCAAGTCCCCCCTTTTTCCATATACCAACCAAAAGAAATGTAAGACTCAACCCAAAAGATTTCATTATCCCAAAAGAAATCTCCATTTATTTCAACGGACTTAAAACCCAGAACAACATTTTAAAACGTACACGTGAAATATGAACTCAAAGAATACGCTACAAGACACAGTTCAAAAAAAATTCGAAACGTTGTTGAAACTCCATCAACTCCAGCACCATAAAACATGAACAAACACAAGGTACGTTCAAGTTATAATAACTAGTGAACGACCATATACCATAACTTAACACATAGTAGTATATATACATCCGCATATATATACCTATTAAATCACCCAAAACATACTCGTTACCATACATGTCGGATCAACCAATCACGTCATACACTCGTTTTTCCACACGACTAATCACCATCTCACCGTGCCACAACAAGGCATAATGCCCACCTCCAAAACCATATCGTGTGACCCCATAATCACACACCACAACTATAACCCAAAACATATAACACAAAAAGAACAATAGCCATATCATAAGCAGCCATTACATAAACCCATATATATACGTATACCCAAATTCTACATCTCATTATATACAAGCATGTACTAACCCTCTTTCATGCAATCATACTTGGGAACCCATTGAAGTTGTGGTACTTGTATAACTATGTTGGCCACCATACTTATACAATTACCCTTCCCCCAATGCACTCCCTCCTATGATGACACTTATAAGAATCAATACAACATATAACACATAATCCATCTACTCGCATAAGCTCATAACCACGTAACAATAAAGTCCAAAACTCCATCTATTAAAATAACATAGTAATACTCTTGGAATACAACAATCCATAGTCTAGCTAAAACAACATAGACTAAATCCAAAACGAAAACATAATCAGTTATAAGTCATGTCGCCCGTAAGAGTGGAAACAGCTTAAAATCCTTCATATCCACCTACTCCTAGTAACTCGAACCACCACACGATTCTTAGGGAACATGACTTAAACATCAAAAGAAAAATAACATATCTCAAGTATGTAAAATAACTCGATAAAAGATAGAAACTACCTTGTACTAAATTATGTACTATAATGTACAATTTAAGCAAAATACAACAGTGACTAGCGTGGACGATTATGGTTCAACCAACACTAGTCACATCCCGAAAAGAAAAATAACATGTGGCTAAGTATGAACTTACTATGGTTCAATTCATACTAGTCAAAACATCGTAATAAATAACATCCAAACACATCAATTACATAAAATGCACACATACTCCTATGACGCCTATATACAGGGACCCTTAAGCTATAGACTAGGCTACACGACTAGGCAACCTAATTCTCTATAACCATTGGCTCTGATACCATTCTGTCACACCCCACCATGGCGGAATATGGGGCACGACGTATGGATATCATCACAACAATAGCGTGTCTATAGAGATAACTAAATGATATAAGAAATGTCGTAAATGGCAACACAAATGTCATGACAATATCTCAACATGCAGGAGTCTAGGTAAGTAGGTAACAGTCCTACCTCTTACCTAAGACAAACAAGTAACACAAACAAAACAAACATATAGGTGCCAACAGTATCACCTATAAAACAAGCAAAAGAATCTAAGAAGGAACGGGGATCTCCTTCTATATGCAAATTTTAAGGCATCCAAGTCTAGCCACTTCTATCCTCACGCCTAACCACATTCACACCTGAAAGAGACACTAAAACACGTCAACATAAAGTTGGTGAGAGTCATAGGTTTAGACTCCAACGCCAAAACAGTTATAAGCTGTGAAAACAACCATCAATACAGCAACATATGGATAATGCGCTACAATTATGTATTAACAACTATCAATCAAGATTAATCATACCAAACCAATCCAAGGCTGCTACCTTGCCAAACAACATCATGGTACCTTAGATGATCACACTATGTACCTATCCCAAGGCCACTACCTTGTCAAACCACAAGGCCACTACCTTGTCAAACCACAAGGCCACTACCTTGTCAAACCACAATAACATATCAAAAATCGCATATCAGTTAATCACATAAGTGTACACACAAGTCCATCACAACCATAAAACATTCACAGAAACAATTTAGAAACAACTCAACACAGTGTCTCTTCCATCCCATCTGGAAGTCAAAATCATTAAAAGACATGGGACTATGAAACTCACCTGATAGCTTCTTCACAAGTCCTCGCACTAGCAACAAGCTAACAAACAAAAAAACACGCAATCAATACATGATCCAACCACTAAAACGGCTCATCAACCTATGATGGACATCTAGCCTCATCCTATATAAATACCTCATTTATATGCTCTAAGCATCTCATTACATCCCTCTATAAAGCCCTTAACTCGTTTTACTTCATAACATATCCCGTTAATATTTTACCTAAAACAGTCCCGTTTTTCATACCTTAAACTATGAGTCTATCTCCCCCTTAAACATACCCATGATCTCTGTAAAAGGAATATTCATGCCCTTAAATATGTTAGCTAACACCTCCCATTTGCCCCAACCTTAAAGATACTGTTAAGGCCCCGATATATATATATATATATACTTTTGTCATTCCAGATTTACTCATTTTAAACATACAGAAAGTTTGTTACAATTAAGGGGTCTTACCCTAAACCACAACCTTAGCCCAAGTTCAGATACTTACTACAATATATAAACCATCTCTCATGTTCGTGAGAAGATCCCAATGCAACCCTAAGTACCCCAAACAACCCAAAACTTAAAAAGAAAACAGGCTGATTACAAAACTGTTTTGACCTCCGACTGTTGTAACCTGTTTTTGACCTACTTCCCAACCTCCAATTTAGTTCTAGTTTCTTGCATTAGAAAGCCACTTCAATTAACTTTTCAGGGATACTTGGATCGCATCTTGAATGTTCCTAGAACTCCCGATATGATCAAAACAATTGACTCAAAATTCTGCCCAGTTTTTAAAAACGGGTTTAACAAAATCAACCACATTAATTAACCCTAATCCCTCTAATTACAAGCCCTAATTTATTTAATCATTATGAACTCATTATTATAACATTAATTTACTGTTTTTAAATTAAACCATAACCTAAATCCATCATAAGATGATTAAAGAAAACATTAAACAATTTAATTGAAAAGAGTATTAAAGATTTTACCTTAGAATTTTTGAAAGAAGAAAAATTAATGAAGAACCCTAAAACCACCATTATGCCGACCAAACCTTGATCTCCAGGGATTTTATGAGTGTTTTGGTTAATAAAAAGTATTTATATAGTTTCCTAACAAGTCCTTGGCCCATTACAAAAGCCCGGTTCCCTTTTTCCTTTTTTTTTCCCTTTTCTTTTTCTTTTGATTCGTCCCAAACCGCCTCATATATATATATATATATATATATATATATATATATATATATATATATATATATATTTTCCTTTTTATTGTTAATTAATATCTTATTAATATTACCTTAATTTAACTTAATTTATTTCAGCTCCTAAAGCCTCCAAAACCTCAAAACCGTAAAACTAGTCAAATTTACGCGTTTTACCGTAAAAGACGTAAAATATACACTTTTATAAAAAATCTCAAATTTTGAAATAAACTTTATAACTAAGTCCCAAATGACTTAAAACCATCCCGAAAAATATTCATATGACTAATTACCTCATCCGAGACCTCTAAATGCTAAACCGTAAATCGTAAAAATACGATTTTCTATAATACATATACGTATACGTAAAACCACTAAATAACACCATCTCATTTCATAGTCACTACCATGTGAACTCATGAACATGAAATCATCACACATCGTTTCACTCACAAGGTACCCCGTACCGGAAACGATATCCAAACCACAATCTATACACAAAAATTAGCACATCAACACGTAAAGACACGTAACTAGCATAAAATAAAACTAAGTGACGAACCTCAAAACCAGGGTTGTCACATCCTCTTTCCGAGTCTTTGCCTCCATCTATTCCTCCCGTTGAAGATAATGACCCATTGCCGGAAGAAATCGACATTCACTCCATACCACCAGGTAATGATGACGATGACATGGAGGGGGACATTATTTTTGATAATTTGCTGCAGGAAGATATTGTCCCAAGTCCCCCTCCCGAGCACCTTTCATCCTCCCCTTTAGCCACTATCACGGAGGATGAGTGCTTTGACCCGAGAGGTGACATTGATTATGCTATGATTGATAACAATATGGCTTTGCCGCTTGCTCAACATCTATTGTCTTTGGGGGAGGACAATGTGCTTACTTTACCCACCCCACCTCCCGTGGATCTTGAATTCACATACTTCTCGTATGTTGAAAGGACCTTTCTCTCATTCAAGACTTATCCCCCCGCCTCTCCTTTGTTGATGTCAACCGGGAACGAGGACAAGGTCTTTGATCCCGGTATTGCATTCGAGGCTTCCCCATGGACCATTTAATTCGGGGACGAGTCAGGCTCGTGACTCGGTTAATATAAACAAGCGCTTTTTGGGAGGCAACCCAATTATCTATCTATCTTTACCATAAGTGTAGGGGGAGCCCCGTGGTGTTTCTTGCTTTCTTTCTTATCATGTGCAGGGATTAGAGCTTCAAAGACACACTCTTGATGACTTTTGACGAACCGTGACTCCGTGTTCCCTTCTTCCCGGTTCTATCCTAAACTCTTTTCGATTCACTATTTTATATTTTCTCAATATTATAATAGGAATCTCTTTAGTTGTGTTTTTCTTAGCGAGATTTAAACAAAAGTGCACAATGTCCTAAGTGTAGGGGAGTTTACTCTCACATGCTTAAACATTGAGGACAATGTTTATGTTAAGTGTAGGGGGGACTTCTATCGAAGTTAAGTGGCCTTTTCCTTGTATTTGTCCTCATTTTAACCGGAAAATCAATTTTTCGACATTTTTCAAAAATTTTGATCTATTTTGGCCTATTAGTTTTCCTTTTGTATAGTTATTTTCTTTCCTTATTAGAATAAATTTCAATAAAGTGGTTTTAATTTTCAAACGTTGTGAATCTTTTGACTCAACCCGAATTTACTTATCTAAGTTACTCTAGCTAGTATCCTTAACGTGTTTAAGTCGAGTTTTGCTAGGCTTTTTTATAGGGAGCTATAAAACGCGAAAGTCTTAACTCTCACGGGTTAAGAACAAGAACTTTTCGCAAGTTCCTATAATTGATCCTAGAGAGTTGTTTATCAAGGGAACTTTAAAATGCGATTTCTAAAACTTGAAAAAGTCTAAGAATTTGCAAGATCCTATAGATGACTCGAAAACACAAAACTTTGATTTAATAGGCTAAGCATCCATGAGTCTCATTCATTGAGATTTTAAACTGTGGAGAACGAGAGATGATAGAGTCAATTATAAGTTCGGTATTCTTTCGTAAATTTATGTGAGTTAATTATAAGCCTATTATCCCTCCGCTTGTTAATAAATGTATCTGCAATAAATAAGGTTGTACGATTTAAAAAGTTACTTAGCTTCTAGCCCAAGATCGCTTAAAAGTTGCTCGGTACGGATTAGAGTTCATAGTCAAGGCATAACTTATTGAAGCGGGATGCGAAGATTGGCGAGTCCGAAAAGGCCCTAACAAGGCATGAGGGCTACATTTTGTTGCTAAAGATCCAAAAGTGATGTGAAGAATCATTTATCGAAAATCAATATGAAGGATCGAGACACACGACGAAAAGCAAATACTCCCCTAAAGATCATGGAGAAGTCTATCCAAAAAGGCCCTAACAAGGTATGAGGATAAATAGATCCAAGTCCTAAAAGGAGGCGGATCGTTGTATATCAAAGTCCAAAATAAAGATTGGAGAAAAATGAAGAAGTCGTGGTCCAAGTATGAATCTCTCAAAATTTCAAGTGAAGAAATTCCTATTATGAAGAGAAGACCATTATTTCATGAACGTCTCTCAAGATTTGAAGTATGAAGTCGCTGCCAAATATTGGTCCGAGAAAGGTCTCAAATCACGAAGCGAGTTATGCCAAGATATGAACTTTATGAGGTCCCGAGAAGCAGTTTTAAAAGATTTTGTCCTGTAGCTAACTATTGATTAAATCGTTCACTTTATTTTCGGACTAAATAACTATCGAAATAAGTCAAAAATGCATCCTCGTGATCATTCAAGACAACAATAAAATATTAGAGATACACCTAGGAATAAGGGAGTCTAAGTGAATAATTGGCCCACATGAGTTCGTGTTAGTTTACTAACTTATAACAACAATGATCTCGTTTTTAAGCTTGGTTTGGAGAAAGTGAAAACTTGAGGATGATGATCAGTCACGACATTTCCAAAACCCAAGGTATGTTTTTAATTTCTTTACTTTGAATGTTTATAATTTTCTATCTCTTTAATAAAGGCCAACGTGGATTGATTATGATGAAAAGTGTAAACTTGCTTTGTAACTAATGCATTGCATGAGGACATTGCAATGGTTAAGTGTAGGGGATTTGATAGGTGTGAAAACACCCATCCTTTTTACCACTTAATTGCAATAATAACCGAGCCAAAACGTGTATTTTATGTCATTTATGTCGGAATTATGCGTGGTTTGTGTTTTTGTTGTGATTTAGGACGAAAAGGTGAAAAGTGGAGAAAACACGGCATTCACGGGCTTTTATCGAAGAAAAAGACGAAAGATGAAGTCGAAAGATCAAGAGTGGAAAAAGAACGGAAGTCCAAGACCAATTCTGAAGATTTATCGAAGAAAAAGTTAAAGGACGGAAGTTTACTAAAAAGCCGAAGAACTCGAGTCTTATTTATAAAGAAAAATCAAGACGAGTTAAAGAAATCCCAAGACAAAGTCCAAGATTAACAAAAGATAAAGAAGAAAAGGACTTAAGTGTGCAATTAAGGCAAAGAGGAAAGAGGGAGGAAGCTTCCTAAGCTCCTCCCTAATCACCCCTATATATAGATGATCCTAGTTTCATTTTCATGTTGTTGGGTGGCTTGACAAACCACCCCTTCCACCATTTTTCATTCCTTGTTATTTTTATTGTATTTGCACCTTTAATTTCTTTCCTTTAATTCAAGTAAGTGTTTTTAATTTTGTTATCTTAAATCTTCTTTACCTTTGATCAAGCTTTTAATTTTTCATCTCTTTCTACCTTTCTTGATTCTAGTTTACTTTTGGTGCGAATTACATATGATCCATGTTGTTCATTAATGTGTTCGTGCTTAAAAAGTTCATCTTTTTATGTTTTGATTTCAAAGTTTGTTTATTTAAAGTTTTGTTAAGTTGTTAATTGTGCTTATTGGTTCCGTTTCATTTTAGATTCGTTCTAGTTTTGGGAGTTAGCTTATCTAATAGCTTATTTCCCTTTGCTTAATTTTCGGATCACCATTGTAATCGGAAAGGGTAAACCCCTTTCCGATCAGTTATTCCGACCAGCATACCCTTTTTCCGATCACCCAATCGGAAAAGGGTTTTGCTCATTCCGATTAGTGCCTTGTTATTCCGATTATAGGTTTTTGTTATATTCCGATTAGTAGCATTGTTAATATATTCCGATTCAGCATGTTTTGCTTATCCCGATTGTGCTTTGTTTTTCCTTATTCCGATTACATGCATTTTACGTTATTCTGATCTGTTTCCCTTTTAACATTCCGATTGCACCATTTCTAGCTACATTCCGATCATGTCCCTTTTTAATATTCCGATCATGCACTTTCCGATGGGTACATTCCGATCGGATTCCGATTGGATTCCGATCGGGTGTATTCCGATTGGTGTTTTGTTTTGTTTTAATATTTTGTTTTAGTTTAAGTGTCCATTTTTCTCGTTTTATTTTTATTCTATTTTAATTACGTCTTGCATTTTAATTTAGTTGTCAATTTACTTTTCGTTAAGTTTTAATTTCACGTCATTTAAATTCTCGTTATTTACTTTTAACGTTTTAAATATTGCATCGTTTTACGTTTCAACTAGTTTTAGTTTCAATTACTCGTCATTTATTTTTAAGTCTTGCACCTTTATTTTACCAAAACCAAAAATATTATTTTCACCAAGAACAACTAATCTCACACAATTAACCGGAAATCAATTCGAGAAGATACCGAGAAACGAACTTTCAACTAGCAAAAATCCTTACATTAATAACTAAGTCCTAAATGACTTAAAACCATCCCGAAAAATATCCATATGACTAATTACCTCATCCGAGACCTCTAAATGCTAAACCGTAAATCGTAAAAATACGATTTTCTATAATACATATACGTATACGTAAAACCACTAAATAACACCATCTCATTTCATAGTCACTACCATGTGAACTCATGAACATGAAATCATCACACATCGTTTCACTCACAAGTTACCCCGTACCGGAAACGATATCCAAACCACAATCTATACACACCAATAAGCACATAAACACGTAAAGACACATAACTAGCACAAAATAAAACTAAGTGACGAACCTCAAAACCAGGGTTGTCACACAAACTCTCCAACCCGTGACAAGTCTAGTAGGAATAAGCTCATTGTTATCATTAGGCACTACGGTGATTCCACCCTTCTTAGTAACACAATGTACTGGGCTAACCCATGGAGAGTCGGAAATGGGATAAATCATACCCGCACCAAGGAGTTTGATAACTTCCTTTTTAATGACCTCATGGATTTTAGGGTTAACCCTTCTTTGGCTTTGAATGTCGGGTTTGTAATCATCCTCCATAAGGATTTTGTGTGTACAAAAATTTGGATCAATTCCCCTTATGTCTAATATTTTCCATGCTATGGCTTTCTTATGTTTCTTAAGCACCTCTATGAGTTTTTCCTTCTCATCATCTTTCAAGTCTTTTTCTATGATCACGGGTAATTGGTCTTTTCCCTCTAAGAAAGCATATTCAAGGTGTGATGGAAGATCCTTAAGTTCAAGGGAAGGTGGAATCTCAATGGAAGGTTTCACAATGGATGGATCATCAATGGTAACTTCTTGTGGAATAGGTGAAGGAATAAGATTCTCATTGAGCAACTTTTGGATAGTGAGAATGTGTTCTTCCCAATTGATGGGAGAATCATCATTACCAAGGAAGTTGGACTCAAATTCCTCCAAGAGAAAATCACTCTCCCCAAATACTTTAAGGAGAGAGCAATTGAGGCAACGGTCTCTACATGAGGCATGTTCTCACTATCATTCTTACAAGCTTCATGAAAATGCTCATCACACACCTCATCAAGAATATCTACTATGTTAATTGTTTCACAACTTTGAGATGTGTTACTAACTTTCCCTAGCTTAAATACCACTTTCTCATCCTCAACTCTCATAATTAGTTCTCCTTCCGCCACGTCTATAAGAGTACGACCCGTCCTCAAAAATTGTCTACCAACAATAAGAGGAACTCTCGGGTCCATATCATAATCAACCACTACAAAATCCGTGGGAAAGGTAAATTTATCAACCCCTACAAACACATCCTTCGCAATGCCTACCGGATAAGCTATGGTACGGTTGGCTAACTCAAGGGTCATCCTAGTAGGAGTGAGCTCGGGAAGAGAGAGTTTTTGCCAAACCGATAAAGGCATGAGATTAATGCTTGCCCCAAGATCTGCTAGTGCCATGAAATTTTCCACCCCAGGAAAAGTACAAGGGATCAAAAACCGCACCGGATCTCCAAGTTTTGTAGGTAAGGTTTTGAGCAACACGGCGGATCAATTCTTATTAAGTGATGTGTTAGGAAAATCCACCAACTTTTCCTTATTTGAGAGGAGATCTTTGAACACTTTAGCAAACTTTGGCATATATGCAAGAGCTTCCGCAAAGGATATGTTAATGTTAAGTTGCTTGAACATCCTCAAAAAGTTAGATACTTGAATATCATCCTTGTTTTTAAGTTTCTCCTTTCTCAATCTTGATGGATATGGTAGGCTTGGTTTTGGTGTAGGTTGAGTAGTTGTTGTGGAAGGTTTCTCTTTGTTGGTTTCTTCATTGGGGGGTGTGGAAGGTGAAGGAGTAGTGGGTGTAGGAGGAGAAGGTGTAGGTGTTGAAGTTGTAGAGCTTGAAGGTGTTGTGTTTGATGTTGAAGGCTTATCACAAGGTGGAATCATAGTAGGCTTAACCAAAGTAGGTGTATGAGGTGAAGGATCATTAGTTGCCTTTCCACTTCTTGTTGTGATAGCATTGACATTAGCCCTTGGATTTGTTTGTGTGTTTGAAGGTAGAGCCCCTTGTGGCCTTTGATTAAACATCATCATAATCCTTTTGGTAGTCTCCTCATTCATGGCTCTCTTTTGATCTTGTGTTCTATTTTCACTTTCACGAATCCTTCTTTTGTTTTCTTGGTTCATCTTTTGAAGTAGCTAAAAGGTATAATTTTGCCCATATCCTTGATTATAACCTTGATGGTATCCTTGATTTTGAAAGGGTGGAGGTGGTTGGTTAATCCTTGATTGTTTGTATGAAAGTTATTTCCTTGATTTTGAAAGTTGGTGGGTGCTCTATAGTTGTTTCCTTGGTAGTTTAGCCTAGGCCCTTGATTTCTTTATAGCAATTGAGGAGGGTTGGTTTGATTTTGGGTGGGTGGATGGGGTGGAAAGCCGGGTGGAGCAAGGTAGTTATTTGACTTGTAAGAAAGATTGTTTGGATTGATGTTAGGTTTGAAGTGCTCTCTATGTTCATCTTGATAAGCATAACATTTACCTTGGTAATTTTGAACCTTATCACATTGTAAGTAAGAATGAGGACATCCACAAGTCTCACATGATATAGCAATGGCATGCACATTATTGGAAGAGTTGTTCAAGGAAAGGTTCTTAAGGGCTTGAGCTATCTCTTGATTTGTCTTATCTTGCTTTTCCATTTGTTGAATCTCAATGTGACTCTTGAGGAATATATTATCAATGGATGTTTGAGAACTATCTTGCACAACATGAACCCTTTCATCAATTTGGTTATTTGTTTGCACCATGGATTTAGTCTCAATAATGTCCGATGCCTCTTGTATGGATTTGGCAAGAATGTTCCCACCCGCGGAGGAGTTGAGGGAATCTTGATGATGTGGTCTTAATCCATTGTAGAAGGTATTGATTTGGTGAACTTCATTGAATCCATGATTGGGGCATTTTCTCAATAACTCCTTGTACTCTTCCGAAGCATCACTAAAGGTTTGGTTAGGTTTTTGTTGAAATCCAATAATTAGGTTTCTCAAAGCCGTGGTCTTAGGTAGAGGAAAGAACCTATTCAAAAACTTCTTGGTAAAGTCATCCCAAGTGGTAATGCTCTTAGGTGGAAGTCTATCTAGCCAATACCTAGCACTTCCCTCTAGGGAGAATTGAATCAAGATCAACTTAATGGCTTCATGGGGAACTCCATTGTACTTAATGGTATTGCAAATGGATAGAAACTTCTGATATGATCATGTGGATCATCATTAGGTCTCCCGAAAAATGGTGTGTTAGAAACCAAGGTAATCATAGATGTCTTAAGCTCAAAGGTGTCTGCGGGTATCTCGGGTATAACAATAGCATCAACATATCCTTGCACATTTGATTGGAGGTGCTCCATCAAATGTCTAGTGTCAACGGCGGCCATAGCTTCTTATGTGGTGATCAAAGCACGATTCTCGGGATCGGCTTGATGGACGGTGTTGTTCTTACTCTTTCTCTTTTTCTTCCTTTTGGGAGGAAGGAGTTGTACACCAAAAGGTATTTGTGCACGCCCTCGGGTGAGCATGCAACTCAAATCATGGAGTGAGAGAGAAGCTCTAGTTCGACTTTGGAAAAGAAGGGATTATCCTTTCCGAGGTT
The DNA here is from genome assembly GCA_025667525.1 of Glebionis coronaria. Classification (NCBI taxonomy): domain Eukaryota; kingdom Viridiplantae; phylum Streptophyta; class Magnoliopsida; order Asterales; family Asteraceae; genus Glebionis; species Glebionis coronaria. Next base: position 372,844,193 of record CM046875.1, read on the forward strand.
CAATAAGTAATATCCACAAGAAAGTATAGTATATGTAAGTAATACTTGGGTGCAAGACCCCCAATCAAGCTTTCCTTCTTAGAATACTCACTTAGAATACTCCCCGGCAGCGGCGCCATTTAATGTTGAGTATTTTGCAAGTTCGTTTTTCTCGACTCAAGACAAATTGAAAGGCCCACTAATATCAAGTTTGAAATTGTTTTTGGTTGTTAAAGGATTATTTGGATTCTAGGTCTAATTCAAACAAGCACGTAAAAACTAAAAATATTATAGTTCTATTTAACCGTAAAACAAAGTGCAAGTACCACTCAATATTCACAAAGTACAAGTATTTAATGCATAAATTGTAAAAGTACTTGAAATGTAAAGGAAATGAAAATATAAGGACTATATTTGCAAAATCAGAAAGTCTAGGGACCAAATGTGAAAAATGTAACAAACTAGTCAAACAAACTAACAAATTTCCAAACTAACTAACAAAATTTGCAACAAACAGAAATTCAGGGACTAACACTTGCAAAACCTAAAAACTTGGAAGTTTAGCAACAGATTAACAAAATTTTAAAACTAAAAGACCAAAATGCAATTAAAGTGTAAATTTATCCAAAAACGGGCACAAGCTTATTAATAAGCTCGTTTGAGCTTATTTCTCCACTAAAATTGTTCTGGTTTTCACTAAAGTGCTTAAAATCCAATTTTAGCTAGACTTGCAAAAGGATTTTGATTAAAAGCCAGTAAAACTCGATTTAACTTATCATAATAAGCTCACAATAAGCTCAAAATGAATCCAGACATCCACTATGTGATTTTTTTTGCTAAAACTGATTCATCAAGTCTAAAGAAGCTTGCAATGTCTTTCAGTTTTGAAAATCATCAGCAAAATAAGCTGGAATCCTCAATAAGCCAAAAATGCTTATTTTGACCAAAGTTGACCAAAAATATCAAAAAGCTGAAAATCACAAAAACTACTCAGGACATTTTTGTCAGTTGATTTGTGAAAGAAAATTGATTGATTTATGAAGTAGATTGTGAGAACTAGGAAAACAGTGAGCTAGTTATCACAGAAACTTGCAAATGGTCTAAGTGCTTATTATTAAGCTAAAACACACTCAAAACTGGATACTATATGGTTTCCTTACAAACACTGAAAGTTTATATGTTCAACTACAAATAGGAACAGGTTTCAGCTAAAAACATCAAGAAACAAAGTAATGGCATGGAATCAAAAATAGCAAGTTTCGACTGAAATCATTTTTCAATACTTGACCCAAACTTTTTCAAGGTCAATTGCCTGTTTGACCATTTACTTGACTACATAACTTTTCCAAAAGTCTTACTCTAACTGATTGAGTGTAATTGAGCTTTAAAGAACAAGTTTAACAAACTAAATCACCAAAATGATCTAAAAACAAACACCACTTTAAAATCTGATTATGAACTTTCTCAAAATATTTTTAAGCAATTGTTTATGACAGCTAGTATGACTTATCAAAACTTGTTTAGTGTATGAAATGAAATGGTTTAAGAGCAAAATCCAACTAGTTTACTGGTTAAACCACAAAATGAGTAGCTAATGAACTAAGACTGATGAAATACCAAATTTTAACAAGTAAAACTGAATGAAAAGCTGTTAAACTACAAGCAAGCTATCAAATCAACAAGATCACACTACAATTAGCTAATCACACTTTCAATTCAACAATTAAGAGTTACACTAGGAATTTAGCATGCAAGACAAGTGAGTGGAATTTAAACAAGAAAATTGTATTCCTTTTAGCTTTAGAAGCCTCCTTTGATGGAGTAATAAGCGATGAGCTTATTAAGATCAACAAACACCTTGAATTAACAACTAATCACCATCATATCATCACCATAATCTGCTACAATCATCTCCCCTGCTACACAACTACAAATGGACTAAAATGAACTGCAAATCAATTCTGAACCAGCTACAAGTCTTCAAAACATCATCAATTCATTCCATTGATCATGAATGATCAAAAGAACAACACAGTAGCGCTAGGAGTATGATAATGCAGGTAAGAGAATGAGAATTGAGTGAAAGTGAAGGTTGAATTTTATTGATGTAAAGTAGTTACAAGACAGTTACAACTAACTAACTACCTCTTAAGTGATTGTCAGTCACCTAGGAGGAGTTCTAACTGAATGCTAAGTGAATTGAGAGAGAATTCTACAAGTGTGTGAAAAAACACACACTAACTACATACATGAAATGAAAGCTTGACTGGTATTTATAGAGGTTGGGATCTTGTGAGTTGGAGTCTGGTGACGTGTTGTAACCAATAGATTCCTTCCACGTGGCTTAATTCTTCCAATTGTTCATAGCCGTTGAAGAACTCCATTTGGGGGTTTTTGATTGAGTAAGTTTCAAGCTAATTGGTTGCTGCCGTTGTGTTCCTCTATTGAAAATGAACAATTTTCATGTTGACATCTTTCTCTGAAATGCAGTGTAGATTGATCTCATTTCTGGGCTCGTAATAGTTTGAAGATGACATGTGGCAATCTCTCTTTGGATGATAAAAGAAGGCACGTATAGTATCCAAAATGTTGGTTTTCTATTGGTTGATGGAGTGTGAGTGGATGTTGTGATTGGTTGCATTTAATTTTGGCTGCAGTAGTGGGGTGATGTGGCATGGATGTGGCAATCCGTGTCACACTCATACTCTCCTCCCAACGGCTAGCAAATGTAAACCCTGATCAAGCCCTAAACTTGTGTAATTTTTGTCAAGTTTAGCCCTTGTAGTTAGCAGATTGTATAATTTAGCTCTAAGCTTCATTTTTTTGGCATAATTAGTCCTTTGACTTTCATCTTGAACATTTGAAGCCCTTTGACTTGTTTGACTTGAAGGTTGACCAGATTTGACTTTGATCTTGACTTTCTCAAAATTGTACTTAAGTCCTTCATCTTTTGAATGTTGTCAAGATAGGTCATTTGTCTTTGCAAGGCTTGTCACTTTTGATCCTTTTATTGTCTTTTCTTCATCTTTAAGGCTTGGTTTCACTTGTTTGCTCCAAATTTGTATCTTTGTTACCTTAACAAGAACAAACACAAAACATACCCCATAATACTGCTTTTATGTATAAAAGTTAGGTATTTGCTTTGTGTTTTAGGGTGATTTGTGATATTATTGATATGAGATTTTACTCATATCAGTCACTGTTACTCATGCATGAGTCACTGTGACTCATGTATGAGTCACTCTGAAAAACATATATGTTATATATAATTAAAACAGAAAACATAAAAAAACAGATTAAAGCACTTACAATTAAAAAACACAATGGCCCATTGTAATAGCCAATTAAAGTCCTCGGTAATGCACTGGTTTCGAGACACATGTGAATGTACCCACACCAGTCAATGTTCTTAACGTCTGTATCTTCACGAATTCAACGAACAACAATCAAACTTGGGTAAGCATTCATTGTTGCACCTTTCCCAAAAACCAACGCAAAAAGCTCAATAAAGTTGACTTTAAACATAAATTCAATTTTATCTGCTTCAATCACCTTCAACGAGATATCAGCTGGACCGAGTTTTCTCAACCTCCTTAGCTCAAACTGTCTAATCCATGTCCTAACAAACTCATCATCCATCAGTCTCTCAAGTAAATTAAAAATGCTAATACCACCAAGAGGAACTCCTAGAATATCTTTTGCCATATGAGGTGTGACATGAATATTACCATTTGTAAGATCCAGATTGTAGGTTTTTGGATTAAACTTTTGAACCACATACCTAGCCAAAAGACTAGGTAATTTATCTATCTTGCGCAAACACAATGCACCAAGACCAATCTCCTCCATGAACTCTTCTATACCCACCAAATTTGCATCAGGACACAATCAAAAAAGGAAGAAGGTACCGTCCTACAAAATAAAGGCGAAAATGTAACATCATCCTCCTCCCCCTCCTCCTCCTCCTTCATCTTCTTTGAAGGCTTTTCATCATCCTCCTCCTTTCTAACAGCCTTACACTTCTTAGAAGGCTTGAACTCCTTTTTAACATCCTTTTTACTTCCTCTTCAACATTACTTTTAACCTCTTTTTCACTTCCTTTTTAACCATTTGTTTTTTAGGAGGCTTGACCTCTTTTTAACCTCTAATTTTTTAGAAAGCTCCTTCTTAAGATCTAACATAGGCTAAAAAGTAGGTCTTGTCCTCTTGCTAATCCTTTTAGGAATATTAATCTCCTCCTCACTTTTCTCCTCATCAATCTCACTCCCACTCCCATCATCCGACCCCTGTTGACTGTCCACTTTCTCATCCTCACCCCCACCCTCATCCTCATCATCACCCCCACCCTCACCATCACCATCACCCCCACTCTCATCCTTATCCTCACCATCACCCCCACCCTCACCATTACCCCCACTCTCACCATCACCCCACTCTCATCCTCATCCTCGCCATCACACCCACCCTCACCATCACCATCACCCCCACCCTCACTATCACCCCCACTCTCATCCTCACCATCACCCCCACCCTCACCATCACCCCACTCTCATCCTCACCATCACCCCACCCTCACCATCGTCCTTACTCCCACTCTCACTCTCACTCTCACTCTCACTTCCACGACCACTACCACTTTCTTTAATACCGGTCAAAACCTGCGTAACCTCTTTTACCTGCGCAAAATCCACAACAGCTTCTTTTACCTGTGCAACATCCACATCAGCCTAAGAATACACATAAAACTCAAAACATCATATAAACTTGACGTCACTATGTCTGATTTTGGGTGTCTAAGAATCATGAGTGTCTTTCACTCATGCATGAGTCAGGTGACTCATGCATGAGTCATAATGACAGAATATGTATTATAATGACTCAGAATATATGTATTAACTGTTAAAAACACTTTTACACTTTTACCTGCGCAACTTCCACATCAGTCACTTTTAGACGCTTATTTGAAGGATGGGGATCAGTTTTTAGCGAAACCAGGTTAGTTGTAACACTTGAAGGTTTACGTTTAGCTAACTCGAATTTAGGAAGTTTTAGATTTGTAGTCAGTCGGTTAGCTTTTGGATTTGTTGGAGGTAGATTAAGTTTTGAAAATGGATTTTTAGGAGGTAGATTATGTCAATGGATTGGAGGTAGATTATATTTTGGAATTGCAGGTGGAGGATTAGGTTTTGGAGGTGAACAAGGTTTTGTTTTATCCTTTTCTGTTGGCTCTATAACAAACAGATGTGAATAAAAATCAGTAAACAACAAACAAACCTAGTGACTCGTGTATGAGTCAATGAGACACTAAGCTTAACATTAGGTCAATGACTCATACTATAACTCATGTATGAGTCGTTGTGACTCATGCATGAGTCAGAGTGACTCATGCATGAGACACAGTGATCATGCATGAGTCACAGTGACAACCATGAGATATATGATCAACTGCTACTTCTAAAAATAATCAGAAGCTTCTCATGAACAATCAGAAACTTGACTTCTACCAAAAACTATAAATTAAGGTTACTATCTGCCACTAACAACATATAACCGTATTTTACTATCCGCCACTAACAACATATAACCGTATTTTACTATCCGCCACTAACAACATATAACAACATATAACCGTAAAATTACTAATTAAACATCAAAACAACTTCTAGATTAAACCGTAAATTACGGTTACTATCCACATAAACATCAAAAACAACATATAATCATATTTTACTCATACATGAGTCACTAACATTGATAAAACGCTAGTACAAAAAATGGTATCTGTCACACTCAAAAAGAGTGACCGTAGGCCTACAGTCACACGCGGTTTTTTTTGCCTTTGTGACCAAAGGTCCCGCGACCTTAGGTACCATACGGTCACAATATGACCTAAGTGACGATAACCAGCAAAAAAATGTGACCAATACTCGAAAATGTGTGACGAACTACATATAATATTTGGTGTTTTAGTGAATATGTGTGACGGTAAACACTCTACAATTACACAAGTTTTGTTTAAGAGTGACTATTGTTTATAAGTTTGTCACATGAATATACAATATTTGTGACATTTACTATGTGATTAGTGTATTTTGTGTGAATATATGCATCAAATAGTCACATGAAGGGTATGTTTATGTGACCTTTTATGACATGTAGTCACACAAATTATGCTAATGGCTCTGAGTTTGTCACATACAATTAACCAAAGAGTTACCAATAGTAGAAATAAGTGTGACTGTATGCTTTGTCAAGTCAAGCCAATTGTATTTTGTGTGACTATATGCATCCAATAGTCACATGAATTGTATGTTTGTGTGACCTTTTATGACATGTAGTCACACAAATCATGCTAATGACTCTGAGTTTGTCACATACAATTAACCAAAGACTGACCAATAATAGAAATAAGTGTGACTGTATGCTTTGTCAAGTCAAGCAAATTGTATATTGTGTGACTATATGCATCCAATAGTTACATGAATTGTATGTTTGTGTGACCTTTTGTGACATGTAGTCACACAAATCATGCTAATGGTACTGAGTTTGTCACGTACAATTAACCAAAGAGTTACCAATAGTAGAAATAAGTGTGACTGTATGCTTTGTCAAGTCAAGCAAATTGTATTTTGTGTGACTATATGCATCCAATAGTCACATGAATTGTATGTTTGTGTGACCTTTTATGACATGTAGTCACACAAATCATGCTAATGGTACTGAGTTTGTCACATACAATTAACCAAAGAGTTACCAATAGTAGAAATAAGTGTGACTGTATGCTTTGTCAAGTCAAGCAAATTGTATTTTGTGTGACTATATGCATCAAATAGTCACATGAAGGGTATGTTTGTGTGACCTTTTATGACATGTAGTCACACAAATTATGCTAATGGCTCTGAGTTTGTCACATACAATTAACCAAAGAGTTACCAATAGTAGAAATAAGTGTGACTGTATGCTTTATCAAGTCAAGCCAATTGTATTTTGTGTGACTATATGCATCCAATATTCACATGAATTGTATGTTTGTGTGACCTTTTATGATATTTAGTCACACAAATCATGCTAATAGCTCTGAGTTTGTCACATACAATTAACCAAAGAGTTACCAATAGTAGTAATAAGTGTGACTGTATGCTTTGTCAAGTCAAGCAAATTGTATTTTGTGTGACTATATGCACCCAGTAGTCACATGAATTGTATGTTTGTGTGACCTTTTATGACATGTAGTCACACAAATCATGCTAAATGTACTGAGTTTGTCACATACAATTAACCAAAGAGTTACCAATAGTAGTAATATGTGTGACTGTATGCTTTGTCAAGTCAAGCCAATTGTATTTTTTGTGACTATATGCATCCAATAGTCACATGAATTGTATGTTTGTATGACTTTTTACGATATGTAGTCACACATTGGAATGTGACTAACAATGATAATAAGTGTGACTATGTTTCATCTTCTAGTAACCTTTCAGAATTCAATCAAAACAATAAACAAAATTCTGGAAATCAAATTTCAATTGCATTAATATATAAAATTGAATGTACATAAGCAAATCAAAAACTATAATGTCGTATTATTTACAAGTAACATACTTTTCACAAAGAATCACACTTGTAAAGACTTTGAATAACCGTATTGTAAAGACTTTTGATCCTTGTTATTCCTAGCTTGTTTCTTCATATGAGGAATAGTCGTAAATGTACTGCCTGCTGGAACGTTCATCGAGCGCTTAGTTCCTATCTTTGGTGCACTTTCAACAATAGCTTTTATGGTATTTGGTGGTGTTGTTTCCTGTATGGAAACAAAAGCCGTGTATTAAACATTGAACTAAATATGAAAAGCTATGTATATGTTGGACGATAAATCAAGTGTATGTACCTCTTAAAAAAAATAACCTTTTCCTTTGTCCATGCCACGAAACTACCTTTTACATCCTTAACAGTTTTTAAACCATTATTTCCGTCATCAGGTATGAATGTTGCATCCACTAGGGATTCATCAACTGAAACTTTGTAGAATTTTTTTGGTAGTGGTTGGTTATGAATAATTACATTGTCTCCATCCTTAGACTTGTATACCATACCGTTACCAATGATAATTGTCCTAGAGATGTTCCACAATTTGCACTTAAATGTCTGAAGAAAATATGTTTACATGCGTTAATGAGGAATAAATTAAACAAGTAATTATATGAATAATGATGAAATACTTACATCTGGTAGTGATGGTGGAGACTGATTTACTTTTGATTTAGAAGGTGTACGCTTCTTTCGTAATGATGAAATAGGTACGTCTTGTTGTGTCGAGGGAGACAGATTTTTTTGTGATCCGGAAGCTGGATAAATATCTTCTTGAGATTGGGAATTTTGAAGTGGAAACTTCTTT